>JAGXJF010002532.1:0-165678 GCA_019208055.1 Stipa capillata
CTTCAAGAATGGAGTAGTGGACGTCCAGAGACAGGGAGATAGGATTATCCTAGTTAAACTAGTCATTGGAGATTTGGTCTTGAATGTTATTAGTGCTTATATCAAGGAGGTCTTGATATGAGCATGAAGAGACAATTTTGGAAAGATTTAGATGACATGGTTAGAAGTGTATCTACTAATGAGAAACTCTTCATAGGAGGAGATCTCAATGGCCATGTGGGTACATCAAATGTGGGGTTTGAGGGAGTGCATGGGGGCTTTGGGTATGGCGTTAGGAACCAAAAGGGCAAGGACATCCTAGATTTTACTCTAGCTTGTGACCTGATGATAGCTAACACCTTTTTTAGAAAAATTCAATCCCATTTAGTGACCTTTAGTAGTGCTCAGCACTTCAGCCAAATTGATTTTGTCCTTATCAAGAGAGTGGATAGACAGGCTTGTGTGTGTTGTCCCACAACATAAGCTGGTGGTGGCTGATTTTCGCTTTCATTTACGTGTTCCTCGGGATAAAGGTACCAAAATTACGAGAACAAAGTGGTGGAAGCTCAAAGGAGAAGCGTAACAGATGTTTAAGGATAGGATGATTGTAGGAGGACCATGGAACGAAGAGGAAGATGCGAATAGAATGTGGATGAAGATGGCAACTTGCATTCGAAAGGTGGCTAGGGAGGTGCTTGGAGTGACCAAAGGAAAGAAATACGAATCTAAGGACACCTAGTGATGGAATGAGGATGTCCAAAAGACTATCAAGGAGAAGAAAGAATGCTACAAGTGCTGGCATCATGACAGAAGCACAAACAACATGGAGAAGTACAAAGATGCTAAGAAGAAAGCAAGGCGAGCTATGAGTGAAGCAAGGGGGCGGGCTTATGATGAGCTATACCAACGATTAGGCAGAATAGAAGGTGAAAATGATGTCTACAAGATGGCTAAAATTCGCAAGAGGAAGACAAGAGATTTCAACCAAGTTAAATACATTAAGGATAAGGCAAATCGACTTCTAGTGAAAGACGAGGAGATCAAGAATAGATGGAGAGATTACTTTGACGAAATGTTCAACGGTGGGAATGAGAGCATCATTCTTGAGTTAGACGACTCCTTTAATGACACCAACAGGCGTTTTGTGCGGAAGATCCAGGAGTCCGAGGTTAAGGAGACCCTAAAAAGGATGAACGGAGGCAAGGCGTTGGGTCCTGACGATATCCCTATTGAGGTGTGGAGATGCCTTAGAAACATGGCAATAGTATGGCTAACTAAACTATTCAATCGCATCTTTCGATCAAACAAGATGCTCAAAGAGTGGAGGAAAAGTATATTAGTACCTATCTTCAAGAATAAGGGCTATATTCAAAATTATACTAATTACTGAGAAATTAAGCTTATGAGTCATACTATGAAGCTATAGAAGAGAGTGATTGAGCGTCAACTAAGAACATTAACGAACGTCACAAAAAATCAATTTGGTTTTATGCCCGGGAGATTGACCATAGAGGCGATTTTCTTGCTACGTCAGCTTATGGAGAGATATAGAGAGCAGAAGAAGGATTTACATATGGTATTCATTGACTTGGAGAAGGCGTATGACAAAATACCAAGGGTAGTCATGTGGTGGATGCTGGAAAAATATAAAGTCCCAACAAAGTATGTTACACTCATCAAGGATATGTACGATAACGTTGTGACAAGTGTTTGAACTTGTGACAGTGAGACCGATGCCTTCCCAGTTAAGATAGGACTACATCAAGGGTCAGCCTTGAGCCCATACATTTTTGCCTTAGTGATGAATGAGGTCACGAAGGATATACAAGAAGATATTTCTTGGTGTATGCTCTTTGCTGATAATGTAGTGCTAGTAGACGAGAGTAGGATGGGCATCAATAGAAAATTAGAGCTGTGCAAACAGACTTTAAAATCGAAAGGGTTTAGACTTAGTAGAACCAAAACTGAATATATGAGGTGCGATTTTAGTGGTGTTAGGTGCGAGGAGGAAGAAGTTAGTCTAGAAGGACAGATAGTGTCTAAAAAAGACACTTTTCGATACTTGAGATCAATGCTACAGAGCAATGGTGGTATCGATGAGGATGTTAGCCACAGAATCAAAGCAGGGTGGATGAAATGGCGGCAAGCATCTGGCATCCTTTGTGACAAAAAGGTCCCACGAAAGCTAAAAGGTAAGTTCTATAGGACGGTAATTAGACCTGTGATGTTGTATGGAGCAGATCCAACAGATAAGTGTCACAAAGATGCGTATGCTACGGTGGATTTGTGGATATACAAGAAGGGATCGAATTTGGAATGAGGATATACGTGATAAGGTAGGGGTGGCACCGATTAAAGAGAAACTTGTCCAACATCGACTAAGATGGTTTGGACATATCCAACGGAGGCCTCCAGAAACACCGGTGCATAGCGGTATTCTAAGATCCATCAACAATACTAGGAGGGGTAGGGACAATCAAAGTTGACATGGGAGGAGGCAGTAAAAAGAGACCTAAAAGATTGGAATGTATCTAAAGATTTGGTTATAAATAGGACCGCGTGGAAATTAGCGATCCACGTGGCCGAACCATAATATCCCTTTTAAGTTTTTTTTAACCTTTTTGGCCAATGTAATTTTTATTGGGTTTCATCTCTAGCCTATTCCAACTTGCTTGGGAACAAAGGCTTAGTTGTTGTTGTTGTTTTTTTTAAATTTATTTTTAACTAACAATTAGTTCAAAAATATGTGAATTATGTGATATAATATTGATACCGATGAAAATTGTTTTTAAATACAAATCTAATGATATCAAGTTTTAGTCACATAATCTACATATTGTTAGACTAATTGTTATCAAAGATAAAAAAATTTAAAATACGTATGTCTATATTTCTAGATAGAGGAAGTAATTTAGAACAGTAATGCGCCTTCAAAGCGCGCACCTAGAAAGGGCAAATTCACAATCTCATAGAATTCCCAACTTGCACTCTTTCAACGAACAAAAGTATAAATGCATCTTAACGTAAAGGAGAGATAAAGAGTGATGTCGCATGGACTTTAGCAATGAAAAAAATGATAATTGAATATATGTTGGAATTCTCTTACAAAATTGGAGTCCCAGAAGGATTTATATAAGAACTTTCAAAACCAATCTAACGATCC
This sequence comes from Stipa capillata, assembly GCA_019208055.1. Classification (NCBI taxonomy): domain Eukaryota; kingdom Viridiplantae; phylum Streptophyta; class Magnoliopsida; order Poales; family Poaceae; genus Stipa; species Stipa capillata. The sequence continues at coordinate 3,143 of JAGXJF010002532.1, forward strand.
AAAAGGTTTCATACAAAAATTTCTTAAGTCTTTTTAGTATTCCTACAGTTCCAAACGGGTAAGAGTCACGGACCACAATTCTCAATGAAGCACAGGGCACTATCAAACACGCCTTTTTAGCAGACGAATTTAGATCGACACGTCAGTTTACGTGCAAGAGCTAGACAGGACAAAAATATAGTTTCAACGACAAAAAAAAGAGCCATAGATTTTTGGTTGAATTCTTAGGCATTTCTAACAATCAATTAGGACAATCTGAGATGAAAATGCTCTCACCACCCTGATTTGGATCAGATGATGCTCCAAGCTACAACTCGTGTTGATTCCAAAGTTTTCAGCACAGGTTACATCATGTGGATTTCAAGCAATATCACGAAATAAATAAATGGGTAAACAAAATGACCTAAAGTACAACAAAACTGGCCATCAACACCAAGCGCATGATTGAAGTAGACATGATCATGCCTGCTTGATTCACACAAGTGTCATCTGCCTCCGGTTCGTGTCTCCATCTTCTTCAACCTGCTCCAGACAGACAATGTAAATCATGCCGAAGCAGGAATCAGGTTACGACAACCTCAAAAACATTGAGATCATTCTAAACGGAAAGAGGTAATCATATGAAACCAATGCATGCTTTATATAAACTTCACTAAATTCACCATAATACCACGGAGATGCATGCAAGGAAACAATTAAGGGGTTTATGAATTAATCAATGAGAGAAGTAGGTGATTATTGAGGCAACTAAATGCAGTATGGTATAGAGGCATAATATTCAGATTGAAATGGTAAGCTTTACCTCAGTGATAACCTTTCTCGACTTTCTTCCAATATTTGATCTGGAATCGGAACCTGGTCTCTTTTGTTTCTGTGCAATTGGCTGATCCATAAGATCATCTATGTCACCTGCAATCATTGTAGAGCGTTTAAAGATTAGCAATGCCGCATCTGACAACGTATTAGTAGGCCAAGACAAAGATTATTAGAGTATTACAGACTGCAGGTAATAAAAATGGGAAGTCACTGCAGGTAATAAAAATGGGAAGTCACACTTGCACAGCAACTACTGACCTAGAACATAGGAGAGGCATATTTGGAGGGCATAACATGCCCGAAACATATCATGATGTCAAAGTTAAATCAATAGAATGATGAGAAATCAGTACCATCTTCACCATTAGAGAGGTCATCAAAATCTTCCATATCCTCCATATCTTCCATCTCCTCTTCGATCCCATCACCTTCAACATATTCTATCTCATTTTCCTGAATTAGCAAGCCTCGTCACAATATGAGCCTATAAGGAAGCTTGTGAACAGTGTTATCAGAAAAAATGAATACTCAGCACAATGCTTACTTCTTCCTCATCATAGTCAGGAAAGACATCATCCGTGTCCAAGGTAATAAGGTTATCGAATGGTTTGAAGGGGACATTGTAGATATCACCATACATATTTTTTTTCAGACGTTCCAATAATTCACTAGTAATACTCTGCATCATAACGGCTACATGTCAGAATGTGGCAATGGATAACCGACACTTGCAAATGATTACCAGAAAAACTAACCTTATCTATTAGTGCAGCATTTTCAGCTTTCTCCATTCTCCTGAGATCACGCTGCGTCTTCTTCCTAGGTACTGTCATTATCTTCTCCCTAAAAGAACAAATGAATATGTTCAGCATCTTCTCCATCCACTAGGGAAGTTAATTTTAAAATCCCAATACATCAGCAAGATGAATAGGCTTCTCATCAAATTTCATGGAACATAAATAGTGAATATATCGTGACACAAGAATTCATGTGATCAATAGTTCCAGTTAAGGTTCATTCTTTATCTTGATTTGATTTGATATACTGCCGCCGATAAAATTTCAGCCACCAGACTACAACTTGTATTTTGACTCCAAGGTCCAGCGATGTGAAAATGGAGCATGGCTAAAAACTCAGCCTTAGTGCTTAAGCAATCAGTAGTTTTCGGCATTTAGTTGCATGTCATTCTTTACTCCAGTTAAACAATTTGACCATTCAAATAATTCCACTGTAGTACCTTACACATATACTCTAGTTGAGGCAACCTGCTACCATTGCACAGAATGCACAAATCTGTACGAGATCTCTGAGCACTAAAAAGTTAAACTCATGAACCAATTTACTCTGTGAAACTTGAACATATCATTTCTGCTCCATTGCCAGTAGAAAATACTACTGCAACAGAATAACATACTTCCTGCAGGACTAACCTTACTATAACTCTCTCCCTGAGGATCCTCCTTTGTAAGTTTGTGAGCTAAATACGTAAGTAGTTTAGAAGTGGAATAGTGTATGTTATACTGTTCACTCACTATTTCCTTCTAACAAAATATTTGTGTTCAGCAAATGTGAAAAATAGTAGAGTAGATCTACTCATTTATGATCGAGTGTCTTTATTTTTTCATTTCTAAAAGATACAAATTGACCAAGGGGTTGTCCTTAAGTTACCTTGCCTCCTCCCAGATAAAATTGCAAATTAATTAACCAACAAACTAGCTTTCGACAAGCATATGCTGCAATGTTCAATCAAAAGATCCATATTCCCACTCATGAACATAAAATAATATAACAAAACAACGCAAGTAACTTCCTAATCAATAGAATAAGTCCTACCTCACTTTCAGTTGAAGTTTCCTCATCCGTATCCGATACTGTGTCATTTTTGTCAGGCGTTGCTTGATCTTGTGCACAAGTAACTTGGGCCAGAACTCCTGCAGAAAGAAAGCATGTTGTGAGACTTGATTGATCTTATGTCAACATGGCAATATGGCATATTGCCATGGGAAAATACATCGGGTAAAGATCCAGACCAGATGCTTGTTGATTACTGCCATAGCCTTCTCGTAATTCTTGGGAAGCTTAACCCTCTCCCACAATTTGTTTGGCATGTGAGCTCTTTCAGCAGTTTTCATATATAAGTAGAAAATACCTGCATGACCATCACAAGCAATCATGAAATGTTCCAGGAAGAAGATTGAAATCATACAATATAAGGCGACACTGCTATGTTCCATTGAACCATTAAGCAAAATTAATGATTTACCACCCCCAAAGATTGACTGCTTGAAGATTTGCCACCATATTGTCGCACTGGTATGTGGCCCACGACCCACATGTCAGTGACACATACGGTAGTAAAACATCAAGTTCCGATCTTTGGGTTGGTAAATTATTGGTACCCCGTTCGTTAAGTACAGAAAAATAATCCTCTCGGGGCAATGGAGTTCCACCCCCCTCATGGTTTCTAGGTCATTTGCTCCATCCTACATCACCTCACAGACCAAATTACTATCATAAGAATGCATAGAGCTAGCGATGGGGCGCTCTAACGCGGCGAGTACACTGCCCAAGTAAATCCTTGCGACCGAAGCCTATAACCCAGCAGGCCAGCATCGAACAAATCTTGGGCAAACATAATCCAGTCTATACTTAGAGCGATGAGGTAGTGATCAGTCACCATCGTGGTCTCGGATGGTGGCGTATCGACTGTTGGCGAGGGGGCAGGAGCTACGGTTGCAGATGCCCGTCGCATTGTAGGGGTTCCGGCAGAAGATCCCCGTCGTGATCCTGCGCAAACAAAAGACCGCAAGCGCCAGCACCAGCGCCGCCGCCGCTTTACGATCATCAGAAGAAACAATACAGAAAGATCTAAAGGAACACAAGAGGAGACGGCAATAGCTACCGTACTTGGCCATGAAACTGCAGTGGCCGTGGCGGATGCAGTGCCATACCACGTCATCGCTCATCTTCGACGCCGCCGCTCGGGGCTGCCTCCTCTCCTCCTCCTACACGGGCTCGTGCTGCTCGCTCGGGACCTGAGAGGCTAGTGTTTTTGGGCGGCGAGGTTTTGGTTTTGCTCGGTGGAGTTGAGTTGGACAGGGTAGGCGGCGGTGAGAGGTGAACACGGCTGTGGGAAGTGGGCCGGGCTCAAGTTTAGGATTTTGCTAGGGTTCTGAGGCTTGGACCGACCTCCTTTTCTTTAGTAACTTGGGCCTGTGCTAAAACAAACGAATGAGCTATTAGAGCATGCACAGCGGTTAATTTTGGCCTACTGATTTCCTTCGACGCAACGTATTTATTAGGGTTCCCTCAAAATAAAGGGAATTGTTATCATTCGCATCAAAGTTAGTGTGCCTTTTAAAAAATTTCTAAATTGATGTCCCTTTTTAAATATCTTAAAGTTGGTCTACTAATTAATGATTTGTTCCGGAGTGTTTTCTGTATAAAAAAAATCACTTAACCCTTAAACCCCATGTCAAAAGAACATATTACCCCTGACCAAATCAATTGAACAGAGCAGGCCGATCCAATCGTGATCCTCCTCTCTTACTCGATCCCCCCCTCTCTCTCGTTCTATCCCTCTCTCACCCTATGTTCTCCGTGTCACCCCGACGCCCCAGTGCCATCGCCCAGGCGCTGCCTCGACCGCGGCCAGCCAAGAGGACAACGACGGCAAGAGGAAATCCCAACGAACCCTCCCCACCTCGACATGTTCCCTCGACTGCGGCGGTCAACTAGGACGGACATGGCATCATCGGCAGTGAGGTAGGCTCCGCTATCCCATTCTCGTTTCCTCCTCTGGTTTCCTTCACTTGTGTTAATTGGTTGGATCCCTCCATAAAATCATAGGGTTTGACATGGATTTCGGTTGAACTAAGATAGAGGAGAAGAGCACACTATGGATCCTATCTGTACAAGAGATGAGGCAACTCTTTCTCTCTCTCTCTCTCTCCTTGGATAGAGAGGAGTGACAGAGAGGGTGTTCTCCAGGTGCCTAGCACCTTCTTTTATAGCTAGGTGTAAAAGGAAAAGAAGCAAGGTGTCACACCCTGATTTTTCGAAAACTGGAAATTGGAGCTAACAAAAACTTTTCCTGTTAAAAATGTGGTATTAAGTGAACCTAATTAAAAATTTGATTTCAAATCATGAAAGTGGTACGCATCCAAAACTTCTACTCCATCAACCTTGGTATCCCCACCATCAGTGTGTGGTGAACCTCTTGTTCTTATCTTCTCCCGACTCATCTTCTGTTGGAACTCCTAGTTTCTATCCTCTCGGGAGAAACCCTGACCCCTCTTTTTCTCCCAAAAATATCGAACGATCTGCCCTCCTTCCGCATGAAACCTATGAGATGGAAACTTGCATTCCATCCCTTCTCTCCATCACCCCTGCCTTCAAAACCTTAGTGTGCTGAAACTCTAACCCCCGGCACCCTTTTTCCCCTCCTGTCATCAAACCCCGTGCGCATATATATGCACGTATCAGTGGCAGCAATCAAACCCCTAACTCACCGTAACTTCGCATGTCCATCCCATCCACATACAAACCCCATATATGCTAAAATATTCAAGTGTATGTGGACACATACACTCCAAACCCTAGTTTATTTTTCTCGGTAAAATCATAACCACCATGGTTTTTCTCTCTCTCCTTATCATATATCATACAAATATCTTGTTCACTTCTATCATGCTACCATGCCAGGACATAAAATATCTATCATTTTTACCCTTCTACCAAATAACCAGTTATCCTTTTACCATTCTTCATGCTTATCCGTGTCTCCATAAATCCCCATAAAATTTTAGAAATATTCTGAGACCCTCCCTAACATATTTCTATAAAAATATGGTGAGGTGCAATACAAATATTTCAAACCATTTCAAATTCGAGTTTGAAGCAGTTTTGAGCTTTGAACTACAGCCTCCATAAATAAATCCCAGAAAAATCCCACAATATTCTTGGAGGTACCCCTGGACCCCAGGATCCCCAATATACAAAAATATCCTTTCCTCCAGTTCAATTATTTTGAGTTGTGTCAAATTCCCTTTTTCTGCCTATTTGAATCTTAGCATGGGATCCATCTAAATCCTTTCTGGAAAATTCGAGGAAAGCTATGGGGACATCCCATCTGGATGTAGAGCTCAATTCCATGCTCGCCTCCCCTTGTCCAATACAAAATTTCCAGGTAATTTTAAAATTGGCATTTGAGCTGATTTTGAATCCAACTCAAATCCCATAGTTGGAATTCTCAGAAACATTTGAATCTTTTTGAGGAACATCCTTAGACCCTGAAGGTTCCATTTTTGCCCAAAAACCACCCCACCTCTATTCTATTTTCTCTTCGTTTCTCCTCCGAAATGTCAGGTGGTTACACTGCTCTTCCTTCCTGTTGCTCCTTCCCTTCTCTTTCTCTTTGCAAAGAGTACTTTGTGTACTCAACCCCTTACGTCTGAGCTTCCTTGTTCTCCAAAAACACTCCATCTCTCTGCCATGCCACCTCCCATCAAACAACAGCCATGCACCAGCACCAGCAGAAATTTTGGGCCATGTCGCCTGCCACAACTCAGCACCATTCACCTGCTTCTCCTCCTTGCTCCCTGCTTCTTCAGTCCCCAGCAAGCCAAGCTCTATTTTTTTTCAAAGCCGAGCAGCTTCCCCAGCTTCCTCTCTTCTTTCCCCACAGCAGCTTCTCCTCACCACCCTGTTTTCTTTCTTCCCCAAGCTTCCCCATTCCTCAGTGCTCCTCAACCCGAGCTCCCAAGCTGCCATTCTCTTCTGGTCTGCGCATGAGCTCTAGCTACTGTCTCCTTTTAGCTATTCTTTCTCTAGCACCAGCCCGAGCACTTCCTTGCTCCTGCCCAAATCGAGCTATTGCCGCCACCCCACCTCCATTTCTCTTCTCCTTAGCTCCTTGCCTCCCTGCAGAGCTAGCTGAGCCCACTCCTCTCTTCTTCCCTCCGTTTCTTCCTCCCTCAAGCTCGCTAGTTTCCTTGTGGTTTCTCTGCTCAAACTATTGCTCCTCTTCCTCCTGGAACAACAAGCTCGAGCTTCACCTCCCCGGGTTCATTCTCCCTCCACTACCGAGCACTTCCCCATCCCCTCTTGGTGTAGCAACAGTAGCAGCCAGCTCGAGCTCTTCTTCCTCCTACACTCCCGAGCTACTCCAAGGAGCCTTCCCGATGCATCCGCTGGCAGGAGCATCCTTGCCCATCACCGCTGGAAACATCCCGAGGTGAGCTACATCGCCGCTGCCGACAGGACCTCATGCCACCGCCCCCTTACACCTCTACCCAAAGCCACCTACCTCGGCTGCTCTCCGTCTGGTCCGGCCTGGACGCGGCCAAGGAAGGGACCCGCCTGGATTTGCCGCACCGGCGGATTCACTCGCATTGGGCCCCCGCACTACCGTCGGTGAGCTCCCTAATTCATGTCGTTCCGGAACTTATGAACGGCACCCAATGCCTCCGCATTGCTCCCTTGGCTCCCCACACTCAACACTTGTCCTCATTGCCAGCTATCGGGCCACTGCTAGCCGCCGGCAAGGGCCTCCCAAGGTGAGCGTCGATCTCCCCGGGCTTCCACCCTCTCAGCCCGGTCGAACAGATCCAATCCCCACCAGCCACCATAGCTGAGGTGCACACCGACGCATCCACCAGCTTGTTGCTCCTCGACTTTGGGTCCATTCCCTCGCTGCTCCTCATGCATGTTCCTCCGCTAGTTAGCTCTGCGCCTTTTGGTCTAGCGTGTTTCCCCGACGAGCCATCGCTTGCCACCGGCAGCAGCCCCGAGGTGAGCCGGCGTCTGATCTCTTTTCTCCCCGGCTGGTAGTTGCAACTCTCCCCGGCAAGAGCTTGGAGCTATGCTCAATCCACCGCCTCCAGTTGCCTCGGATTTCTCCCCCCCTGGCCGAATGAGTGGAGGCGTAAAACCTCCTTTACACCTACGATCACAGGAAGCGTATTCCCATTCCTAGTAGAGACGCATTCCTCCCTGATGCCCGGTTTTGCCTTTAAATAAACTGGTTCCTCTCGGTTCAGCCGGTTCAGTGAGTGTTAGACTGGTTCCTCACGATTTAATTCTAGTTCTGAGATCTTAAAAATAATTAGGATCTTTCCATTCAAACCCATTTCCAAAATTCAAATCTATTTTACATAGAACAGAGAAGGGGTTAGAATTTATGTTAGATTTAAAATTCTTCAAACTTTGGAATAGGGTTGAATGAGTACTCGGAGCACACCAGGCTCGTCTGTGAGCTTGGTGAAGTATTTATTTCCCGCTGGTTCCTAAGATATGCAAGGTTCAAGCTAAGAGAGGTAAAATAAATAGGGGACATGTGATAAAAGACAAAATTCCAAGGAAAATAAATAGATCCTAGTTGTTAATAACCAAGATTCAGAATATCTGAAACAAGAAAATAAAGTATGGCCAAATTTTATGGGATCACTATAACCTAAAGGGACTAGACAACCCGATTGGCTATTGGGTAAAAGCTTAGTAGCTCTGAACCCTCTTGAAAATGGGGAGCACCATTTCATGCGTTAAAAGTTTAGCCAAAACCTTGAGTGAGGACCAAAATCCTAGAAACGTATGTCCAACGCATTTTTCACGTCCAATCTCTTCCAGAATTAGATTATAAAATTAGCCCGCTAGTTAAAACACTAAAGGTTAGTACGGGTGCACACTTCCCAGAAACCCTTATTTCATGTGATAAGAGTTCTTTGAATATTTAAGTGTAGAACATAATTTTTTTTAAGCTCACAAATGTGTGCGTGGTCTTTGTTTGGTTCTTCCTTGTGCCATTGTTCATTCGTTGTCTTTCTAACGTGTAGTCCCGACGTCGTAACGAATCACGCGAAGGAAACTGTGGTGCCGTCGTATCAAGTTCAAGCTACGATAAGGACCGACACTACCAGGCAAGCTCTCCACCCTTGATCATGTTGAATCCCAAGTTTATAAAACGATATTTCGTTTACCAAACATGCATGCTATGTTCTATGACTTGTTATTTTATGTAGGCTAGTTATGACCGATGTTTAGCAAACCCTAGTTCGACACTGAACTCCTTGTCACCCTAAGGACTACGCATTCCGGAAAAGTTAACGGAAACCTAGGGTAGAATATATATACTTACTCAGCTTAGCCCTGCAGTAGTAAAAAGTAAGTTTTCAAAAAAGAAAGGAAGGAATACTCACATATTTCATGTGGTGAAAGTTTGAAAAGGGACCGTCGTGTCTGATGGTGTATGGAGGTAGTATATCCTGGGGTTGGGATATTTGCCAAAAAAGGTTTTACGAAAACCAAAACAAAATGGAGAAGATTTTGATCCGAGTCAGAAATGAAGGGGAAAGCAGGAAGGATGTTAGATGCGAGGTAATGCCCGGCGTAGTACTCGTTGTCCGTCTACGAGCATGGTGTGAAGTCCCTCTTGGATCACATAAGGACCGAATTTAAGTGCCGTTTGGCCAAATCTTACCGTACGTCCACATGTCCTTTATGGGAAGGACTTGACCTAGTACCCGGTCTGAGACTAACATGAACCCGTAGGCAGTATGAGTTGTGCAGATGAGGTTGTAGCCTCTGTAGAGAAAGCTCCCGTTGAAGCAGGGTCATGTTCGCCACAAAGTTGGAACACCAACGTCCTTGTAGCGTTGTTACTGACTCAAGCTAGGTTTGGGATATGTCCTTCTGGCGGGTTCACTGCTAGGTTTACTCCGGTGAAGAGTTTTGTTGTAATAGCCCTGTCAGTATACGTCGCGAAGAGTACCCAGGGTGACCTACATCGTGTGAGTAAAGCCGTACCACCTCTACAGAGGGTCTAAACTATTCGAATAGTCGTGTCCACGGTCATGGACGAACTTGGTTGGGCCACACTACAGTAGATTGGTTTCCAAAACCAAAAAATAGGTTATGGGCTTAAGGACGCGATCCGCCGTGTTCGCAGAGTGACATGAAAGTTTCCCCGTTGTAGCAGGAGGAGAGAAGGAGGGATTCCCGTTGTAGCGGGCAATCGCCAATATCCCCATCGTAGCGGGTGAGCAGAGACTCCCCGTTGGAGCGGGTGATTACAGAATTTCCGTTGTAGCGGAAAAATGCAGGTACAATTCCCCGCTGTAGCGGGAGGAATAAAGAAGGATATGATCAGCTGCCACTTCTCGGTAAAGCTGAGATAGTTTTTCTACATCTGCTTTTACTATCTATTTAAGTATTTCATATGCAAACTTACTTTTACGCAAAACATGAGACATAGGTTAGAGCTCGTTTCTTGATATACCCGTGCATGCATAAATCTATGATAAAACTCCCTAGCGGAGAGCCTGCGAGTACATTCAATGTACTCACCTGACTTGTTGATTTGGCCAGACAGAAGGGTCGACAGCTCGAAAGCAATGACGGTATCCGCGAAAACTAGGGCGAAACCCCCAGTCAGTTGCCTGTCGGGAACGGCATATTGATGGGCCACACCACCGCTTGATTTCCGCTGCAAGATTTTTAGCCGTTGGGCTAAAGGTATAATTACTCGATCTCGAAGATCGGTTATGTATCGTATTCTAATAAGTGCGTGTATGATCATGATGTACAGGTTAACTTGTGTGTATTGGCTACTGATTATGGGACCAGTACAGTAAACACAAGGGTTTATCCGGCCTTAAAACCAGATACGCCACATAAGGGTAGTAGGGTCTTTTGACATGAGGTTTAAGAGTTAAGTAAATTCTTTTTGTAGAAAACCCCTCCTAAGGCAAATCATCAATTGGTAGACCAACTTTAGTGTATTTTAAAAATAGTCGTCAACTTGGGCAAATTGTCAAAGACACACCAACTTTGAGGCAAGTGATAAACAATCCCCAAAAGAAAAACGTATTTATTAGGGTGTCCCCGTGTTGATTTGCCCATGCCTCTGCCACGCCGAGGGTGGTGTATCTTCCACTGCTCCCTCCCTCTCCGGTGATGAGAGTACGGTTTGCACCACCATGCCAATGAAATAAGCCACGCATCCAGCAACACGGGACTAAACTAAGATTGGGGCCTCCAAGTTGTTTAGGTATGTATTCTGCGTGGTGAGGCGGTGTGGAGGCGACGGATGGTGGGCTGGCGTCTGGCTAGGGTACTGGTGATGTGGTGCTGGAGGCTGGATACGAAGTGGTGGGATGGAGTCGAGGGGTGGAGGCCTTGGAGGTCAGAGGCGACGGCAAGAGGCATCCGAGGTTGGAAAAGGTGTGAGATCTGAGTAGAATGGGGCGCTAAGGATGGTGTGAGGAGACGGTGGCTAAGGAGAAGGTGCAAGAGATCTAAGGAGAAGGGGTGCTAGAGATTATGGTTAGAAGGGAGTGCTAACTGGGCTTATATGGACCGGGTCAAGTGAAGACGATTTTCTAAAAAACCATTTTTGATTACATCAAAGACGGCTAAAAAACCGTCCATGATCACGAACAGTTTTGCTACGTGTATTTTTATCATAGACGGTTTAGAATTGTTTGTGATTATTGATGACCCTTTCTTGATGACCCTTTCTGTATTATTGAACATAGTAAACACTGAGAACACATACAAAATTCTAACCACATATATACCATATACAAATGGACATGAGAATCTATAGCAGGCAAATCAGAGAAGACAACTAAGCATTTTTCTGCAAATCTCTCAACTTTTCCCCAGCGATTCTTTCTCTGACTTTTTGAAGCATACAAGTGTCGATCAGCTATTCAAATTGGTCATTAATGTTTGAGGTCTTACTATCAACAGAACTAAAGAAAGCAATAAATCATTTTTGAGCTATCGGTGCTATACTTTCCATCCAAGCACCAAGGGATAGATTAAGTTACCATTGAATACCTCCATATAAGGATTGGTATTTGATTTCTTATAATTTTTCTGAGAATTCCTAGAATGGCGGTACAATATTTCAACCAAAACTAAAAATAATTTAACAATACTAGAAGCAATTTTTTTTTCTTGAATCAACTTTAATTGCCAAGTAAATCGAATGCAGTATGGTATAACATAACTTACACCTCTTAATATCACCACATGATGTGGAGACTACTATTCAAATGATATATATCACATTTGGCATTACTCTGTGAATATATAATATGATGCTGAAGAGTACCAATATGGTAGTCTTCACCATATTGGGGTTTGGTTCGAAGGATAAAGCAAGAATAGAATAGCCCACATGGCAGAGAGGAAGGAGGAGAGAGACATGGCTTCGAGGGGACAGGGGTGCATATGAAAGTAGAAACAAGAGAAGCTGCATGTTCGATGAATCGGTCGTGGGCCCACATGAAAAGCGATTTCTAGCACCGGAGTAAAACAAGAGTGATTCCAAGGCCTGCCACCTTTTCCGTTTAATTGGTTTAGCATCGTGGATGGTCTTAGGACTAATCTATATGATTATAATTTTGTGGCACTAAAATAAGCCATACGATACAAACATAATATATGGCATCAGGTTCTAAATCTCCCTTTATATGCACATCGTAGATGGTTAAGTACGCCATCAAAGCCATCAAGGAAGAAGGGAAGCGGGACCAAGACAAATATCTAAGCCAAATAGGAAGAAGTGTAACAAGAAGGAAGAAGTGCAAGGCCTGGCCAAGAGGTGATGTTAGTACGTGAGAATGTTATAAAGAACGCTATGAACAACTATGGTAAAAGCGAGGAAGGTGAGATATAGGAAAAAAGAAAAAAAATAAAATATTAGTAAGAAAATCAATTCTATGCAGCATATTTGAGATTTAATTAACTATGTAAAGACATATCTTGAAAGAAAGTTATAATCTCTTTATTTTACTATATATGTGTTTCTCAACTCATCATGTGCACAGATCGAGATAACATTAAATCTCAGAAAAATCAAATGAGTAATAGCCATGCATACTCCTGTTAAATTATATAAGAAAATCATCTAATCATTTTCAAGACATTTTAATAAAGGTGTAGAGTGAAATAACATAATAACTATATTTTTAAAATTTTCAATAAAAAAATAGATTATCCCAAGGTTAAAACTAAATATAGTAAAATAGAGAGAACAATGATTTTCACCGATAACTAGTCTAACCAATACATGGTTGCAAGCGGGGCCACATATATTATGACTCTTATTAGCCCTCAATTGTTAGCTGAACGAGCTATGTTTGAGAGCTCGCATTTAGGTTCCTCGGAGTCACCGATCACCTCGGCTGAAAGAGAGGACGGAGCAAGTATAGATCAGCGAGCGATAAGGACATAACACCGTTGGATCAAGGAAACGGAGGGCGGGATAGGACTTTTATTTGGTGGAAACGGGATGTTTTATTTTTTGCTATACTTATACGGTGTCTATTAATAGAAAAAAAAACAACGCTGATTTTCCAATCGGCTCAGCCAACATGGCCCGACCAGGAGGAACTCTCCCCAAAATTTCCCGGCCATGCCGAAGCCGAAGAGGCCCATTCCGCCGCTGCGGCCAGCGGCGGGCCGGCGATCCCTTGCGCGGGGCGGACTGGGGCTGGCAGCCGCGGCGTACGTGGGCGTTGACTGCCTGCGGCACCTGTCGCCCTCGTGGCACGGGCGGCTGCAGCCGGCGCTCTGGGCGGCGCTGGCGCTCGCCACCGCCGCGCGCGCGCCCTTCTACCGCTGTTGGGACGCGGAGCTCCGGGCCGCCCCACGGTTCCTCACCGCCATGACCTTCATGCTCGCCGCCTTCCTCTGCGAGGCCATCTCCGTCCGATTCGTCTCCTCCGTGCTCGGTCTCCAGTGGCACAGGTCTCCTCCGTGCGCTTCTAGTTATCGTTTTCCTTATTTGTTAAGAGTTAAGGCACACTGTTCATCTTTGACAATGGTATAGACGCGTAATATGATAGTATGAGGATTGCAACTTTTTTTTAAGAGATGAGGATTGCAACTTTTTTTAAGAGTTTAGGTATCCGCATTTTGGTATGTGGACATGTGCAGTTTTAGTTGATAATAAGGAAGATAAAGCATCCGTTCATACTCAGGCCATTGGGCTTCACATCAACTTATCCCCATCCAACTAGGAAAATTAGCTCAAAACATTGTGCTTTCAATGCGTAAACAATGGGGATAGATGGTGCTATGGCCTATGTATCGAGAATAGGATGGTTTGATTGGAAAATGGAAATTATAAGCTGCAATCGGTGAGCTGATGCTTGATAAAACATGAACAGAACAGTATGTTCCAGGGGCGATGCCAATGTACGATTATTGGTGTCACATGAGTCCTTACCCCAATGGTCTTCATGAGAAGAAGGTGACCTCAATGGTCTTCTCGCTGCCCCTGGTCCATTCTATTTAGAACCTTATACGGCTTCTGTTAGTCGTACTTTTCCTCCTTCTCTCCCACTTGGAATTGCACAAGCGATTATAACTGTTGAGTTTTGTTTCCTTTTTTTTAGTTTTCACTATCTAGAAGATATAGTGATGCCACCTTCTTGTCTTGGGCAACAGTAACACCCTTGTCACACTATTAAAATTTTCAGATTTCATTACGTTTATTTTAGTGCAACGCTTCATTCTGCACATTTTGGGGCATATATGAACTCTGCAATCTTGAAAGAGCTAAACTAACACAGGTCCAATATTATTAACAGATCTACTGCTCCTCTTCCGGACACTGGTCAGTGGCTGCTTCTAGCATTGAATGAGAAGCTTCCTCAAACGGTGGTTGATCTATTGAGAGCTCACATCATCACTCTTCATCATTATTTGATGTTGTTTATCATGTTGGGGTTCTCAGCACTATTTGGCTGCATCAAAGGTCCTGGGCTTGGAATAGCCACAAGGTATATGTTCACTATGGCAGTTGGACGTTTTCTCCGGACCATAACATTCCTTGCTACAATTCTTCCATCCGCAAGGCCTTGGTGCGCTGAAGCTCGATATCAAATACCTGACCATCCTCATCCATGGGCACAGAAATATTATGCTCCATATGCTTCTGATCCAGATGCGATCCGCAGGGTCATACAGGAGGATATGCCGTATGGTTAGCGCATTTAACTTATCACCCTTACTGATATGGCAGCTTTGGTTGATTTGTAGCAACTATGTTTTATCCTTTTCTTATTACAGCTGTTGTTCAAGATTATACTGTTGAGCATAGACCTGAGTGGGGACAGATGAGCTTCCTTATAGACATTTTAAGGCCAACTGCCGGAGAGGGGCCTTCATGGTATCATTTGCTAAAGAAAGCCAGTGGTGGTTGCAGTGATCTTATGTATAGTGGGCACATGCTTGTTGCTGTCCTGACTGCTATGGCATGGACGGTATGATGTATTTTCCCCTCCCTATTCACCATGACAAAAATGCCATGCATTTACTCTTCTGTATGTTCTGCTGCAAATGACATGAAATTAACTCAACACAGTCGCCCTTTTTTCAAACATGTTATGAATATGTGCTTCTGCTTCACTTTCAGAGGCGATTCCACAGCCTGTGTTTCTAGTTATATCTAAGTCCTTGTAAAATAACATCATTGATCAGTTCTAGGCACTCTTCACTGTGTTATTGCTATGTTAATATTATTTATTGTTTCTTCTGGTGTCAATTACTCTATTGTGCTGAAGACTTCAACTTGCCATTGTCTATTATTTTTTCTTCAACATGAGCTTCCTTCTTCAAGATGTTGGCTTAATTTCTGTGTTCATTAGTCCTTGACACTCTTCAGGGGGTGTTTGGTTGAGTTTGGCTGCGACTTTCTCTACTTATGAGCTAAAAATCCAACCAAAAACTAAAATGTCCAAACGTGCTTTTAGATAAACTCCTCTAAAACTAGCGTAGAGGTAGAAAGCACCTCTTTTGCGAAGTAGTATTTTGAACTTACCCTGAAGTTGGTGGGTATTTACCCGCGTTTACCGCTGAAATAAAACAAACCGTCCACCCCCCAAACCCACCCCCGCACGCGCTGAACTCCCCCCACCTCAACCCCGCGCATGTGCGCTTGTGTTGCCCTAGGGTCCCGCGGCCGGCGCTGCCTCCCCGAGCTGCCCGCCCCTAAGCGCTGGCCCTCCCCGAGCGGCTACATCCCCGTGCCACGATCCACCCTGTGCCGCCAGCGACCCGGAGCACCGCCCTCCCTGAACCCCCTCCCTCCCCTAGCAGCCACCCTCCTTGAGGGGCTCGACCTGCCGCCGGCCTTCCTCTCTGACCTGCAGGCTTTCTCGAGCCGCATGTGTCCCGGAGCACCGCCGTTCCCAAGCCGCCTCCTCCCCGACCAGCTCATCAATCCGCCGGATCTGCTCTCCCGGCCAGCCCTCCAGCAACCGGATCTGCCCCCTGGCCGGCCCTCCTCAAGCATCTCCGAAGGTTGTTATTTCTTTTTAATTTGCTATGTAGCTCAAGCTATGTGATGCAATTATGTGATGGTGAGATTAGTGTCAGCTTATGTGTGATAAATTTCGTTGTTTTCATCCATTCTGATTTGATATTGCTTAGTTCTCTCCGACGTGGAAGTCTAGGAATCTTTATATTATGTTAGTGTTGAATGCCTCTTGCAGGTTTTTATTAATCAGCTGCTTATTTCTTGTTTGTAGTCGTGAAATTTTCTAGCATAATATTTCTGGAATCATAGCCCTTTTTGCTTCCAGTCAGTAGCAACGTAGGAATGTTTGTTGTGTCAGTATCTTACTGAACTTTAGAAGCAGCAATATAGCCCTACTTTTTTAAATATGGACTATGTTATCCATTTAATTCCAGGAGTATTGTAGAACTTCTCTGCCTCTCCTAGTTCATAAGATGCCAAGGCTCGCTGGTTAGTATTGTTGGCGGAAGTGTTCCTTAAGTTTCTGGAATTGGAGAGCTCTTTACTGTTTCTTTATTTCTATTCTTGCTACAGATTTGCACGTGCAAACACTATGTGGAAAAAAACACTTAGACTTCTTTAGAAGTTGGGTGTCATATTAATAAAAAGAGTCCCTTTAGTTTGTTATAGCTTTGTTAACTTCATTTCGTGGCGTCTTGACTGTATTGTGGTGAAGACTTCAGCTTGCCATTGTTTATTTTTCTTTTCTTCAACATGAACTTCCCTCTTCATTTGCACAAAATTTGGCTTAATTTCTGTGTTCATCTGTTACTCCTTGAACAAATGTCCATCTGCTCTCAAGAAAGAAGGAAAAAGATCAAATGTCCATCTTAACACGTTCTGTGTCCATGTTGCACTCGCAGGAAGCATATGGAGGCTGGATGTCGATTGTGATATGGTTCCTCGTCCTGCACAGTGCCCAGAGGGAGATACGAGAGCGCCATCACTACAGTGTTGACTGCGTTGTAGCAATCTACGTTGGAATCTTCTTGTGGAGGATGACTGGGTTCATCTGGTCTACAAGGGATTCAGATCGAGCCAGAAGGCTTGCCAAGCTCGATGAGGTTCAGAACAGATTATTCCATGCTGCAAAGGATTCAGACATCAATGAAATAAGGGGCCTGCTAAACGAAGTTAAGCTGGCTGGACAGGCCAATAAGGGTTTCTCACAGCGCATCATCTTGTCCTTCGCTGTGTCTATGATTATATTCACTTTCTTCTGTGTTCTCCTCACATTCACACTAACCAGTGATGGGTGATTTATTGGCATCCTGCCATTTTCCATTTCTTTTTACCAGAAGCATATTTTAGTCACTGCTCCTGGTCTTTTTTCTTTTCCATTTATGTTGGCCGAGAACTTGGGATTAACAAGTAATGGTAGTTGTTTTAGCAAGGAACACATGTTCCTGGGCGGCCCCGTGGTCCCACCTACTTGTTGACTAGTATTCTTTTTAGCGAACATGTAAGTGTTGGTGATAAAGGAACGATTATCTCTTGTGTTTCAGTTTTGGGTGACAAGAAGAGCTGACATGGTGGAAAGCATAAATAAATTTGACTCTAGTGGGCAAATGTTCAATAAACTCTGCAACTTTGCTATTGAGATGGTGATGCTAATGCTGGCAAGAGGTGTTAGAGATTTTAAAATTGGGAGCATGCGAGTATTAGATGCAATAATACATTTTCTGTACAATGAAATGGTAGCTCTGTATTAGCAGTCTGACCTGGCACATGGAAATGGACCAATGACTCACAAGTATGTGGCCACTAGTAGCTCATCTTACAAATCAATCCAAACAAGATGACTTAGTACAATATATGCTACATTCGAGGATTGTCTTAAGTTAAGCTGCAAATGCCGCTCTCAACTGATGGTGTAATTTGATCCGAAAGATAGCTTATTTTTACTCCTATAAATATGTCAATCAACGGTGGTGATCTTCTTACCTCTGACTTCAGGCACAATAGATGCCATAAATAATTAAGGTGAAAGTGGATATAGATGGTTTGCTCAGGCACATATGGAAATATGATCTTCTTAAGATGTAGTGTAATTTTCTTAAGGGAGTTGTTACAAATCAGCATGTTGATATTGGTTCAAACCGGCATATTTCGAAGCCGTCGGATGTTGGTTCAATAGCTGGTTGGATTGGCCAGATCGAAAGTTTGTGGAAACATTGTTGTCGTGATACAGAAATATATAGTTAAAACATATGCAACAAACTTATTGAATCAATGCAAGAACAGCATACATGCAACACACGACTTAGATCCAATTTTTTAGGAAACCAATCATGAAATTTCAAGAAACAAATCCCATATTTAGTTGGTCCAACAAAGGATTGGATTGGTCAGATCGGACATCCATCGAAACATTGTTGTTGTAATATAGAAACATATAGTTAAAACATAGGCAATAAACATATTGAACCAATACAACAATAACATGCAACACACGACGTAGATCTCATTTTTAAGGATACTAATTCTAGAATTTCAGAAAACAAACTCCAAATTTAGTTGGTTCCATATACGGTTGGATTGACCAAAGTTACTTAGGAAGTGGTAGAATCCCTACCCGTCTACTGCCACACCACACAAATTTGTGGACGGTTTTGCAAGCTTGAGTAGAGGACATTTAGACACCACATGATCCCGCCCTTCACAAATATCGCAAATCACAATGTCGCATTGTTGTTCAGCATGTCCCCTGCCCTTACAACGCAAGCAAACAACCCCAACTTCATCTTTTCCTTGATTCGCGGAACTTGATTCACCGGCTTGAAGCATCGTCCTCCCTTGTGTATCCTGACCAAAGACTGCAGGAGAACCATCTGCCAGAGGGCGGTGTTGAATACCCGCCTCCGTTGTGCAGGAAGGACAACGCTGCTGGTCTTGCTGCCCTGTCGGTGGCACCAGGCCGAGACGCCGGCTGCCTCTGTTGTTCCTGAAGCGGCCACACGCACGTCCACCACGCCCTGGTCCTATGTGGTTGCCTCGGGCACCCCCGCCGTAGACAGCGTTGAACTAGCCGGCGAACGACGCCTCACCCATATTCTGTCCAACCGGCAATGGTGGTGCGCCGCAGCCGCTGCCATAGTTGTGATGGCCACCTCCACAGCCACCGTTGCCCCCAAACTACGACGCTCCACCAAATTGATTCCCGCGCTTGGTGCCTCTGCCAGCGCCGCGTCCCCCACCGTCCATCTGAGCTGGAGACCCAAGCAGTTCGGCGTAGGAACGTGTGACCGTGGTGCTCAGCGACCCTGGGATTTGTGGCGTGGTATGGAGATGACTATAGATCACACCGGTGTAGGAAAAGAGACAACGGCGCCAGGGCATATACAGAACCCTTGAGCCCTGGCGCTGAATGTTACTCGGTCGAGTGGCACGGGCCTGAGTCTCGTGAGAATCGAGGCCCGCCCACGAAGGGACGCGATGCAGCCCCATGCATAGCACCAGATTGTGACTTATCAGCGCCTTGGCCTTCCTGTTTTGAAGCGATTGGCGCCCAACTGGTCGGAGCCCTCTGCAGTCTCGAAGCCATGACGCCGGCCTCGCCCGTCGCCGGTGATCCACGGCCAGCACATCCCCTAAGGTAAGAGATGGCGAAGCCCGGGGCGGTGGAACTGGCCCCTGCCGTGGTCTCATCGCATCCCCCAGCCTAGCAGGTTGAACTCCCAGCTTGCCGCTAAACTGGTGCTCCTGAAGCCTGCCGCTCTGCTTGACGCCACCCGAAACATCTGCGGACAAGGACAAAACGTGATAAGGCGGAATTGACAAGGGTTGGAAAATCTACCTCCTTGTAGCCCATGTCACGAGCGTCGTTGACGATGTCCTCAATTTCGGTTTACCTCACCAGATCCATCTCCGGTGATTCAACTGCCGCCGAAGCCTCATTGTCAGCTTTCCAATTTTTCAAGAATGGCGAATTTTGCAGCTTCCAATCCTCCGAACCGACCGCATTACTCACCAAACGATGAACAAAGGCGTACGGAACCCGAATCTCTTCCTCTGAAACAACAGATCCCTCGCCATCTGCCACTCTTCTAGAATCCTTCTCAATGCCAACGGCCCGCCGTCGGGAGAGTCACCACCGGCGATGGAGATGACTCTACGTCTTCCTCCCCGCTGGATCAAGAAAACCGAACCCCGAGGGAGAATCACCAGCGACGCACTAGGTGCCAGCGTTAGATGGCACCGTCGCATACTGATCTTATGAAATGATGTGTACAGGAGAGCAAACCAATGGCGAAAGACACAACCCCAAATAGCTCAAGAGCTTTGCCTTCAACAGGTGATGACAGGTCGTGGCTATACCAAGGAGGCGAAGGCGTTGATGTGGTGCTGCCGGGGACAAGGGTGATGAAGGTGTAGAGAGTACTTTATTTTGTTGTTTCGTAGCAACCTTGGTAGTATTTAATCACATGCCACCGCTTTGTAGTTATAATCCATGGTACATGCTAACAAGCATCGTCCATCGATGTTTAACTCCTGGATTTTTTTTGACTTTTTTCATCCAAGGAACCTACTTACTTTGAGGTGAAGAGTTCATTTGCTGTAGCTATCATACGCTTTCGTCTCTCTTTGACTGATGAGCCCGATAGCAAAGGGCGTGCGGTGACTACTACTTTGGTAGGGTGGATCTTGAAGTTATAGTACATTCGAACACATAGTGAATCCCAAAGCACATTTCTGGGTTTCTTCACAGTATCAAGTAGTAGTAATTAAATTAGTTAAACTACTCCAAGTGCAGATGGTGCTATTTGACCGAGATCATGCTGTGTGTATATACACACACACATGTGCTTGTCCAGTTCATATCCATCTCCACCACATAAGGACACAATTCTTCTTCTATTTTGCAGAAGCTGTGAGTTGATCATTTCTTTATCAACTAGCTAGCCAGCCATGGCTGAGGAGAAGCAGCACCGCCACCACCTGTTCCACCGCTACAAGGACTAGGAGCAGGAGAACCCCACAGCAGAGGACATCGACTACGAGAAGAAGGAGAAGCGCCACAAGCATGTGGAGCAGCTCGCTGGGCTCGGTGCCATTGCCGCTGGCGCCTACGCTCTGGTAAGTAGCCAAAAATTACATACAGCATTGGGTTCGATTGTTGTTGTGTTCTCCATTGAGCTGAGGTAGGACCTGATCGATGGTAAGCAGCACGAGAAGCACAAGGCGAAGAAGGACCCCGAGAACAGCCGCGCGCATAGGGTGAAGGAGGAGATCACGACGGTGGCAGCCGTGGGCTCCGCGGGGTTCGCGTTCCACGAGCACCACGAGAAGAAGGACGCCAGGAAGCACGCCCAGGCGCAGCATTGAGTTGTGCATCTGCTTCGGTTGCTGCATGATCATTGTACTGTATCGAGATCGATAGCTCGACGCATCTGCTTCCTCGTCGGTGCGGGTGTGGTCGTGTGAGGCCACGGGCTACTAGCTTCCTCCGTGCTAGTTAGGCCCCGTGTGGCTCTGTGCTGTGTCCATCGAGTCTTTTTTCAATAAAGGAAGAATTTTACTATTTTTATCTCTAAATATCAAGATGTACATACCCAATAAATCGAGGAATAGTTTGAATAGTGACTAAAATCACAAGGAAAAACATAAAGTCACATAAAAGACTCAACAATCAACGAAACACAAGGCTAAAAAAAGAACACAAGAACACAAGGCTATAGCGCAACGTCATCAGCAAGCCTGGGTTGCTTCCTCCACCCATTAGATGAGAACAAGTGTAGAACCACCCGTCTCAACCTGTCGCTGCCCGCTTCGAATGATTATGGATGATCCACCACCTGTATCGATATCCATGTACGTAGAAGAGAAGCACATATGAACACCGCCTGATTTGGATGATAATTTTTTCTTTTGTCAAAAATGACGTCATTACGACATAGACAAATAGCAGAACACATAGCAAGGGCTCTAAAGAAAATGTGATATCTGAACTTAGGCTCAAAAGAATTACGTCAGGATCCCACCATATGAGCAATAGACCGAGGAATAGTTAAATTAAAAGTTATTTACACCACACGCCAACAAAATTTAGTCATTTTACAATGAAAGAAAATGTTGGAGGGGTGTCCCCGCGCTACCCCGGACCGCCGGCATATCATTAAAGCGTTGTGTAAATAGTTTAGAATCCCCTTCCGAGCATTTTCTACCCTAGAATGGTAAAATTGTACATTTCTCATCCCACCTCCACCTCCTTCTCTATAAATAGGGCCCCAAGGCCAAGGGGGAGGGGATCTCATTTCCCTCTTTCTCACTTTGCATACCCTAATTTGGGGAGAGAAATACGAAACCGCTGCACGAGGCCTAGCTGCGCTCGCTATCTTCTCCCTCATGTCCCTACGTGCGCCCCCGTAGGCCTGCGTAACCGAACGGGGGTGCCTCTCTCTTATTGTTTAGGTTCATACCTACGACAGTTGGGGCTGCCGTGGAGACCTAAGCGAAAAGCTATAACGTCTAAGAGGAGAAGCCCGAGTGTGACTAGGACCACCTTCCCAGCGTATGACTATGTCGCCCCTGCAGGACGCTCCGTGCACCATGAGCACATCCCTGTGGGATGCTCCGTGCGTTCCCTGCGCGTACCCCCACGCACCCTGCGCACACTGCATACCCTACAGGACGCTATGCGTACCCTGCGGGAGACTTCGCGCTCACCCTGCAGGACGCTCCGTGCACCCCTGTGGGACGCTCTGCGCGTATCCCCGCGCACCCCGCGCGTATCCCTGCGGGAGGCTCCATGCGCACCCTGCGCTTATCCTACGAGCGCCCTTGCGAAACGCTCTACAGACCCTGTGCGCACTACTGCGGAAGGCTCCGCGCGTTCCCTACGGGAATCCCCTGCGCACCCTGCGCACCCTGCGCGTACCCCTGCAGGAAGCTCCGCGTACACACTGTGCGCACCCCTGCGAGATGCTCCACGCACTGTGCGCACCCTGTAGGAGGCTCCGTGCGCACCCTGCGCGCACCCCTGCAGGACACTCCGCGCACCCTGTGGGAGGCTCCATGCGCACTCTCGCTTATCCTGCGAGTGCCCCCGCGGGACACTCTGCGCACCACTGCGGGAGGCTCCGCGCGTATCCTCCACGCACCCTGTGCGTACCCCTGTAAAAGGCTCCGTGCACACCCTGCACGCACCCCTGGGAGACGCTCCACGCACCCTACACGTACCCCTACAGGAAGCTCCGCGCACACTCTGCGCGCACCCATGTGAGACGCTCTGCGCATCCTGTGCGCACAACTATGGGAGGCTCCGCATATTCCCTGTGCGTCGTACCCCCCACACACCCTGCGCACCCTGCATGTACCCCTGAAGGAGGCTCCGCGCACACCCTACGCGTATTCTTGCGAGACGCTCCGCGCACCCCTGCGCGTACCCCTACAGGAGACTTCGCGCACCCCTACAGGAGACTTCGCGCACACTTTGCATGCACCCCTATGAAATACTCCGCGCACCCTACACGTACCCCTGTAGGAGGATCCGGGTGTACCCATGCGCACCTTGCGCGCACCCCTGTGAGATGCTCTGCGCACCCTGTGCATACCTCTGCAGGGGGCTCCGTGCACACTCTGCACGCACCCCTGCGAGACGCTCTGCGCACCTTGCGTACCCCTGCAAGACACTCCTGTGCACCCTGCGTGTACCTTTGCAGGAGGCTCCCTGTGTACCTAGCGTGCACCCCTGCGCACCTCACGCGTACCCCTACGGGAGGCTCCGTGCGCATCCTGCACACGCCCCTGTGCGTACCCCTGCACGCACCCTGCGTGCACCCTCGCGGAGGTCCTGCGTGCAACCCTCTGCGTGCAACCTGCGGGAGATCCTTCGTGCATACCCCTGCGCGCAATCCCTACGTGCACCCTGCGCGTACCCCGCGGAGGCTCTACGTGCACTAGGAGGCTCGCCGCCAGCACGGTCCCTTACGCACCCTCTCGAACTTGGTGTCCTCCGTGCCCATCCCCAGTGAAATAAGGGGCTCGTCGTCAACACCGCCCATGCACGCTCTCAGACTTGGTGTCCTCCGCGTTCGTCCTCGGCGATACTAGGGGCTCGTTGTCAACACCGCCCACACGCGCTCTTAGACTTGGTGTCCTCTGCGCTCGTCCTCGGCGACACTAGGGGCTCACTGCCAGTACGGCCCCTTGCGCGCGCTCTCGGACTCGGTGTCCTTTGCGCTCATCCCCGGTGACACCAGGGGCTCATCGACAGCACCGCCCACTCGCGTGCTCTTGGACTTGGTGTCCTCCGCACCTGTCCTCAGCGACACTAGGGGTTCGCCGCCAGCACGACCCCTTACGCGGGCTCTCGAACTTTGTGTCTTCCATAACCGTTCCCAGTGACACTAGGGGCTCATCGTCAGCACCACCCCTACGCGCGCCCTCGGACACTGACATCATCTGTGCCCGTCTTCAGCGACTGCACACTATGTGTCACCCGCGTGCACGCTTGAACTTAGTATACCTCAAGCACGCGCTTGTCTTCAGTGACATATGGGATAGCTCCTAGCTCCCTGCCATGTCGAGCCATCTCCATTCAGGATAGACTGTCCCTTCCCTCCGGGGTCGCGTAATGATAGCTCCCCGCAATGTCGAGCCACCTCCGTTGGGGATAGAGTGTCCCTTCCCTTCGAGGTCGCGCGATGATAAACTCCCTGCGACGTCGAGCCGTCTCCATTCGGGATAGAGTGTCACTTCCCTCTGGGGTCAGGCGACGATAACTCCCCGCATTGTCGAGCCATCTCCATTCGGGATAAGAGTGTCCCTTCCCTCCGGGGTCGAACGATGATAAGCTCCCTCGACGTCGAGCCATCTCCATTCGGGATAGTGTCCCTTTCATTTGGGGTCGCGCAATGATAGCTCCCCGCAATGTCGAGCCACTTCCGTCTGCCATAGAGTGTCCCTACCCTTCTAGGGTAGTGCAACGATAACTCTCCGGGACGTCGAGCCAAGTGTACATACTAAGCAAAAGCATAAGCATGTTCGAACGCCTTATTAGGCGCTCAATATTTTTGGATGGGGAAATGTATAGTAGTCCGTACCTAACAATGCCTCTATCTCCATGCCTAACCTAGATATAAGCACTCGCGAGCATGTCTCGAGTGCCAAGTGTTTTCATATGGGAGTTGGATACAACAATGTGTACCTAACCATGTCGCGGTCACCATGGCCTACCCAAATCCCAGTGCCCTCAAGTGTGTCTCAAGCATTCGCAAAGTGAAGGAAGGGGATGACATAACGACACTCCCGTTGTTATATTACCGCATCGCACTGCATGCCCAACAACATCTCCTTGTGATGTCGAGCAGTTCCATCCAACACAACCGTCGTCGTTGTACATTTGACGCCATCCCACGTTGCTTCTTTAACATCATCTTATACCCAGCGACTGTAGGTATCATGCACCCAGTGTCTGTCACCATCTCACGACCGGATGTCATTGCCATCGAGCAACCAAGTGGTGTCACCATCACGCGACCAGATGTCACTTCCATCGAGCAACCAAGTGTTTGTCGTCATCGCGTGACTTAGTATTTGACAACATCAAACATCAAATGTTTGTCGCCATCGCGTGGTTGGATGTCACTGCCATCGAGCAACCAAGTGTTTGTTACCATCGCGTGATCTAATGTCACTGCCATCGAGCAACTAAGTATTTGTCGCCATCGCGTGCCTTAGTCATTAACAACATTAAACATCAAATGTTTGTTGCCATCGCGCGGTTGGATGTCACTGCCATCAAGCAACCAAGTGTTTCTCGCCATCGCGCGATCGAATGTCACTGCCATCGAGCAACCAAGTATTTGTCGCCATCGTGAGCTATTGTTTTTATCAGAGGGAGAGACAAAAGCGCTCTCTACTGCATTCTTGTGCACTAATTATTTTCTATTGGGAGACAGGGTGCTACGTGCCCCGCAACATGGTCCACCTGTCATTGACATGTGCCGTCCGACATCAACTCACCAACAGACGTCGACAGGGTCCGCCCAGCGTTGACATGGTCTACTCGATGTCGACATGCGCCACTCAATGTCCGCGTGCCGCTCGGTGTCAACATGTTCTGCCCAGCGTTGACATGGTCCGCCCGATGTCTACAAGTGCCACTCGACGTCAACACGCCGCTAGGGATCGATGTGCACCACACTACATCAATGTGCTGCTCGACGTCAACATGGTCCACCCGGCATGGTGGGGAGCAGAGTAGAGAGACAGGCAACCGAGGTGGCAGATAGCAGCGCGTGCCCCCGCGGAGAATCCTCGTGTCCCTGCGGATGGCTCCACGCGTACCCCCGGGGAGGATCCTCACGCTCCTGAAGATGATTCCACACACACCCCTGCGGAGGGTCCTCGTACTCCCGCGGAGGGTCCTCACACCCCCTGCAGTGGGTCCTCGTGCCCCCGCGGAAGGCTCCAAGCTCCCCCCGCAGAGGGTCATCACTTCCCCATGGAAGGCTCCACGCGCCACCTCGCGGAGGGTTCCCGTACCCCCGTACACAGCTCCAGGTGAACAAGTGTGTGACACCCTGAAGACGGGTCGAGGCGGCCCACGTGCCCATCCCGACACGCGGCCATTCCCCCAGCACCTCGCACCCCTACACGCGACAGCCTCACCCTACAGCGATCCTCTCAAGTGTCTCAAGGGCAGTGGAGGATGGGGAGACGAACGTTTGGGGAGCCATGGATCAGTACCCAACACCTCGTGCCCTCCTACATGCGACGGCCTCACCCTACAACACTCCTCTCAAGTGCCTCAAGGGCGGTGAGGAAGCTGGTGGGGAGACAGACGACCGGTGAGCCATGGATCAGTAGACGGTCAGTAGCACCGACAACTGGAAGAATGACAATGATACCCATACTTGAGCAACAGGAAATTACAACAATAAGCACGAGCGTTAGTCTCACCCTCATGACGATCTTGACGCCAGCGACATACATCGACATTTTTGATACCATCGACAGCCCTATCTCACGCATTGCATCAAAAGCGATAGCAATTCTCCAATAGATACATCTCAGAAGAGATTGTGAATATGTATACCACGACATATCATCTCGTACATATGCTAGACGTCTCATACAATGAAAATGGGGATGACGCCCTACTCACACCACGTACGTAAGGGAGAAAAGGAAGTCATTACCCTCGGAGCGTGGGCTGCGGATGGAGAGGCTCCGCAACGATGAAGGATGCCAAGGCAGGCGCAATAGCACTACCTGGGACCCGCGTCGGCAGGCTCGGTTGCGTCCTCCTCCCATTGGGCAGCCCAGCCCAGCAATGGTGGCGCAAGGGTTGTGACGGCTGGGCAAACCACATGCCAAACCAGACCCGGGCGCCCAGCCAAATCGGCCCGTGGCGACGCCAGATCACGGGCAGCAGGGGCTCGGCCACCGGGTTGGACTCACTGTGGAGGTCCACCGGACATGCAGGGCCCCTCACTGTTGCCTACGTAGCCGACCGCCTGGCTCGGCGATGGCAGCGCGGCCCTCCTGCAGGCTGCCCTATGCATGCCAGTATGGAGCGGAGGCGGCGGCGACAATGCGATGTGAAGTGCTTCGCGGCAGTGGCGCTGGACGACGCGGCTCCCGGTGTGGCTCGTGGCCCAGCACGGCGTCGAAGCAGAGGCGGCGTCGGCATGGCACGGCGCTGGACAAAGCGGCTCCCAGCGTGGCTCGCGACCTAGCACGGCGTCAAAGCAGAGGCGGTGCCAGAGCAGTGCGGCTCGCAACAGGAGCGGCACGGCGTCGGACGGAGCGGCGACATGACCCAAGGGAGGCAACGGCTACTGCTAGGCGACGGTAGCAGGGCGATCGACGCTCTAGTGAGGCAGCGGGGGGCCGGCGAGGTGGCAGCAGGGCGGTGCCCAGGTGGGCCTTTGTACCCCTGCGTGCCCCTGCTCAACCCTAAGAGCGAGTGGGCTGGCGCCTAGGCCCACAACCGGGAGAAGGAGGCCGCATGGAGTGGCAGGAAAGGAAGAAGGCCACGTAGGCCAGAAAGAAAGAAAAAAAGCAGAGGAAGGAAAGAAAAAGAATAAGGGAAGAAGGAAAAAGAAAAAAAAGAATATGTCCTCTGTTCTGGCCGGCCTTCGCTCCGACAGAGCCAACCCCTCACCAGGATACAGATCATATCTCCGAGAAAAGAGAAGGAAAGGGGGATAAGAAAAGGGAACAAGGGTAGACTCCTCGCCATAGGACACATCACGTTTTGCCATCACGTAGGCATCGTCGGTTCGGTCTGCACGCCAACCCCTCAAGGACCAGTGCGCTGGCCTGGATGGGTGGTACCCTACCGCCCGGACCTGCAAGGGGCTACTGTTGGAGGGGTGTCCCCGCACTACCCCGGACCGCCGGCATACCATTAAAGCGTTGTGTAAATAGTTTAGAATCCTCTTCTGAGCATTTTCTACCCTAGAATGGTAAACTTGTAAAAGTCCTCATTCCACCTCCAGCTCCTTTTGTATAAATAGGGCCCCAAGGCCAAGGGGCAGGGGGATCTCATTTTCCCTCTCTCACTTTTGCAAACCCTAATTTGGGGAGAGAAACACGAAACCGCTGCGCGAGGCCTAGCTGCGCTCGCTATCTTCTCCCTCATGTCCCTACGTGTGCCCCCGTAGGCCTGCGTAATTGAACGGGGGTGCCTCTCTCTTATTGTCTAAGCTTGTACCTACGATGGAAAAGATGTTGGATTCAGTCATCATGTGTACAAAAATAACAGGTGGGACTACTCTTCCAATTTCATTTGATGATATTGTCTTTCATCAAGACGACTCCCCTACCCAAGTACCATAAGAAAATCCTAAGTTTGAGGGGTACCTTCAGCTTCCAAAAGTGGTTATGACAAAATTGAACATTAGAATTCATTAAAAGTTCATATAAGGACTTAACAGAAAATTATCCATTAGAATTAAGAATCCATCGTACTTTATCTTGGCTATCCCCAATCGCAACCGCGGCCATGTCATCCATCAGATTATTTCATTCCACTAACTTAGCTCCACTAATCGCTATGTGAAATGTCAAATTTAAAGGAATGAACTGGAACACCGATGCGACCGTCATCTATTTATTTCAGGCTACATTAAAAATCCTCGGATATCTATCCTTCAAGAGGGTGGCGCCATTCCATAGATCAGCCCAAAAGCTAGTTTCGCAACCATTACCCACCTGAAAGCGGCAAAGTTAGAAAAAAGATACTTTACCACCATAACACCAGCCCAAAAATGAGAATCACGGCTTGAACTCAGCCTGAGATAAAGTTTTGTACCAAAGGTATTTGTTTCAGAGCAGTGATGAGGATATGACCCCCATGGATACACCCGCTGCCACCTCTACTTCCACTACTTCAACCACATCCGCTGCTTAAGAAATAAAGAACAAAAGGAGGTCCGTTAAGATCTTCAAGAACACACGAGGATTCAAGTTCAAGATCTCAAGATAAAGGATCAAGATGTCGGCCTAGAGGGGAGGGGTGAATAGGCAACTAAACAATTTCAATCCAATGCTAATCAATTTTACAACTTTTGTGGAATTAAGCTAGATTGCTTAGCAAAGATGGCAAGATTTAATATGAGCAATATGAAAGACTTGCAAAGTAAGTGCGGAATTGAAAGAGCACGAGACAAAGATTTGTTGCCTGAGTTCGGATCCTTGAGGTGATCCTACGTCTCCGTTTGGGGAGCTCGATCACACGTGATCAAGAGCCGGCTTCCTCTCAAGCCTTTATCCCTCGAGGACTCTCTGGAGTCTTCTCGACTTCTTCTTAGTGATTCTTTCCTCACGGAGGTGAATCCCGGCCTTCACAAACTTCCCACGGCTCAACACACAGATTGGGAGCTCGTGAGCGACTCCTAACTGTCTAGAGTCCTCAACCTCCAAGAGTAACAAGCATGTTGAAGTCGCAAGGAGGTGAACCTAGTGCTCAAAGAAATCTTGACCTTTTTCCACTTAAATCCTCAAATATCACTTCTTTCCTTTTCTCTCACAAAGGGGTGGCTTGGGAGCTTCAGAGGAGAAGCAAGAGCTCTTTAGTGTGTTAGAAAATGATTTGCAAAAGGTTGGTTGAGGAGAAGGGGTTTGGGGCTATATATAGCACCCCTCAAAAACTAGCAGTTTTGCATTGAAAACACAAACATCGGAACTTTCGATTTGTTCAAATCAAACGGCTATTTTTCCCCCTCGCTGCACAACTCACAGTCATATCAATATCGGAAGTTCCGATATAGCTCGAAGAAGGAGCATGAGGATTCCGGTACTTCCGGGATCATCGGAACTTCCGATACAAAAATCGGAACTTCTGATTTTTCTAGAACGGTTAAAACACAGGTTGAACCGAAGCTTCCGGCCAGACCGGAACTTCCGATCCTAGGACCGGAACTTCCGATCCTAGGACCGGAACTTCCAGTTTTTGCAGAACCTTTAAAACAAGGCTACTTCGGTCCTTCCGGTGGAACCGGAACATCCGGTACACAAACCGGAACTTCCGATGTAGCAGATTTAAAACTCGATTTTGTGTTCGTGGAGAATGATTTGCTCTTTTGAAAATAAATTTCAATGATCTCTGAGCACTAAGGTCAACTAATTGCTTCTACGACGCACCCCTCTTAATTGTATGGCTTTCCTACTACTCAAATAAATACGAAATACTTTACGGAGTGTAGAGATTCCGAAGCCGCTACCTTCTCTTCTTTTTAGGGGTCGCCGATGTCCTTTGAGCCTTTTTTCTGGGACTAATATCTATTTATAAACTCGTTAAACCTGTTAGTCCCTTAACCGTTTGTCTTCAATCATCAAAACCCGATTAGTGGGCCTAGATGCAGTTTCAATCTCTCCCTTTTTGGTGATTGATGACAACACGATTAAGGCTCACAAAAAGATTTAAATAATGTTTGGAATACTAAGGTATGAAGCTCCCCCTAGAGATATGCATGTTTAGATTTTCATTGTGGCATATTTGAGCATGTATAATGAAATCGTGAAAGAGCTCCCCCTCAAAGGTATTCATGAGGTCTATGAACATTTGCATATAGTCAATATGAAGCATAATTGTTAGTCATGGAATATGATAGAGAAATAAATTAACACATGACTTGATATAGATATTCATTAGTTCATACGACCATGGATAAAGTATTAAAGTTCATACGACCATGCATAAAGAAGATAAACGAATGACTTAAGAGTTTTACAAGCCAAGAAATAACACAAAGAATAACACAAAGAAAAGATGCTTGTAAACTCGGCAAACTAGATAACCCTAAACCTTCCCTTCCTTCCCTTCCCTACTCCCTTCTAATCTCCTTCCCTACTCCCTTAATCTTAACCTCTCCCCCTTTGGCATCAAGATACCAAAAAGAGAGGATACTCAGAGCTATCATCTTCTTGGAGATTTTGGCCTTCATCTTCAGTTGGCGAGAGAGGAGGAGTAACAAAGGGGTTGTTGACTACTTCAAAGTCACTGGGGATGCACTCAAAGCCTTGACCACTGAACTCCATATCTAGCTTCTGCATGATCTACTTCTGCCTCAAAGTTATCTTCTTCTGAGATTTGCGGATCTTCTCAATATTTACAGAGTTTTTCTTGCACATGTTGAAGATGGACTTGAGGTACTCAAAAGAATTTCCTAACATGCCAGAGTGAGAGTGGTCCCTCTTCTTGCTCACTGGGGTCTCCTTAAGTAGCCTCAGCTGATAGCCAAGATGCTTGTGCTCCTTAAGGAAGTTGAGCCCTGACACAACATCTATCAGACACTAAATATATGGAGCATATGCACAGCATCTCTTTGGGTCGCCACTTGAAAGGCGGATCTCTTCCCAAATGAAGTCAAACACATTGAATTGGTGGTCGGTGTTCTTCATGAAGCGGAGGAGGTTTAGAGTATAAGCATAATGCTTGTGGCATCTCCCTCCTTAGGAGTTAGGGTCTTGCGAAAAATCCGGTTCAAGTAGGTGTAGAATGGGAGCAAACCTTTTGTTCCTCCTACTTGTCCTTTCTTGTTCTTGTCATACATGTAGATGAGGG
This sequence comes from Stipa capillata, assembly GCA_019208055.1. NCBI lineage: Eukaryota > Viridiplantae > Streptophyta > Magnoliopsida > Poales > Poaceae > Stipa > Stipa capillata. Next base: position 35,287 of record JAGXJF010002532.1, read on the forward strand.
CATTGGCATTGATGACTTTTTCATCATGAATCCTTCTCTTGCCTTGAAGATCATTCTGAGAGAAGCCTAGGATCTGAGCAAACTGACTGTAGGTGGCTTGATACTCTATCCCATCTGATATCCAGTGAATAGTTTTGGCAATGTCTTGATCAAAATAGACGGTGGCACATAATTGGGCAATGAGCTCATCACACCAGTCATATTTGAAAGCCATAATGCGAGACATGCCGTGTGCCTCACATGTGGAAATTACTTCATCGAATACAGGGTCCTCTTGATGGGCCATGTAGTCCCAGTCAATCCACTGCATTTGAATTATTGGAGTCTTCCTCGGAAAGATTACTGTCTCATAGAAGTCTTGCTGGAAGTAGTTCCAGAATCTTCTGTCTGAGGAGAGTTGGGCATACTTCCATGGGTTCTTCTCCCTCTCCTTTTGAACTTGAGCTCTTTTGCCTCTATAGCTTGTTGCATGTCTAGGATGATCACTGTTGACAGTGGGCAAAGCAAGCCTAAGAGGACCAATGATATCTGGCTGTTGAACCTGCTCCTGCTGAGGCATGCTTGAGGGAGGTGGTGCACTTGGAGCCTGAGATGATTGAGCCCTTGGGCTCCTACTCTTCAGAGTTGGAAGCTTGCTTCCTCTTTCCTTGACATGCAGAGTTCTTGCTTTGATGGACTCCCTCTGTCGCTGTTCCTTCCTGGATTTGGATTCCTTGACCTTCCTAACAACATGTCTTTGTCGTGAGGATAAAGGAATGTTATCCTCATCATTCTCTGTCCTGTATGGGGTGTCATCATGACCACCCTCCTGTCTCCTCTTCTTTCTTCTTTCCCTCTCAGCTCTCAGAGCCCTTTCTCCTTCATCATCGGAGTCCGATCCATAATCATATTCTTCCTCACTCTCAATTTCATCATCCCTGATACTGATCCCCTTTGATCTTCCTGCCATTGGTTCCCTGTGAATGAATGTAGATAAGGAGCATAAGGTAAGTTCTCATGAGCAGCGGACGGAGAGGCGAGACCATTTGATCAAAGTTCAGTTGACATGATGATCGGAAGTTCCGACCTGAACATCGGAAGTTCCGGTTGTGTCGGAGACTCCGGATACGAATATCCGGAGGTTCCGGCCACATCGGAAGTTCCGATGTACATATCGGATGTTCCAATTTTCACGACCTAGAACTTCAATCAACTAATCTGTGGTGCTACCTCTAGATCTACGTGTGGAATGTGTATCTCCTAACAACTAGAGAGTTTTGGAATGAGATTTACCGAGGAGAACGAAGAATCCCGCGAGGATTTGAAGAGGGGAGTTCGCGGGGGAGATCCTCTTGCCCTAACTTGGCAAGGAGGATCCTACGGCGGCCCACGAGGCTTGGATGCGTTGGTCGACGAGGAAGACTTCTTGCAACCACGTGGAGGCGGCGGCAAGATCGTCGGATCTTCAATCGGAGACTCCGGAGGAGGAGAAATCGCCCGGGCCGGAATTTCTGGTTTTGAGTGGTAAAAGTGGAGAGTAAAGTAACTCTCTCCTTTTCACGTGTTCCCCTTTTAACTGTGCGAAGAGGTGAATCCCAAATTGGATGTTCCGATGTGGGGATCGGAAGTTCCGATATAATAGAGATCAGAAGTTCCGTATACGATTTTGCGGATGTTTCGGTCACGACCGGAGGTTCCGACCTTATGACCGGATGTTCCGATCTGGCAGTTTCAAATGCTCATGAGATTGATAGATGGAGTGAATGAAGATGAGGAGAAACAGAATAGAATCACTAGGGATATCCTTATGGACCTTTACTACATCCAATGGTCAACAACAAATTAAGCAAGGCTACATATGGATGTGATTTGGGTAAAATCAAGAGAAAATAGGCATTATTTTTCAATAGAGGCTTAGATTAGAGTAGATTTTTAGAATCACTTCAAAAACAAAACAAAAATTGGTGGTGTTGCCACCATGTTTGAGTCAATTTAAGCACTAAAGTCACTTATTCATTTGAGAATAGGACTTCAATAGGCATAGACTCAATTTTTGTAATTTGATCAATATGAATATGATATAATTATAAAACTATTGATTTATTCACATTTATATGATTATGTCAATATATCAACAATTATGACACTCCCCCTATATGTGCAATTGCATCTAGAGCATGAATTCATCAAAGCATGGCATATATGTAAATGCAAGAGGTCAAGCCAAGTTTCTTGAATCAATGATATTAAGTTCATTCCTTAACCGCAAAATCTATGCTCATCTAAGGGTTTGGTGAATATATCCGCTAATTGTTTTTCTGTCCTTACATGACTTATCTCAATATCTCCTTTAGCAACATGATCTCTAAGAAAATGATGACGGATATCTATATGCTTGGTTCGGGAATGTTGGACGGGGTTGTTGGCAATTTTTATTTTGCTTTCATTATCACACAAAAGAGGCACTTTATCATGATTAATTCCATAATCCTTCAATGTTTACCTCATCCACAACAATTGAGCGCAACAACTATCGGCGGATATGTATTCGGCTTCGGCGGTGGATAGGGCTACGGAATTTTGTTTCTTGAAGGCCCATGAAACTAATGATCTACCTAGGAATTGGCATGTTCCGGAGGTACTCTTCCTATCAACCTTGCAGCCCGCATAATCCGAATCCGAATATCCAATTAGATCAAAACTAGAACCCTTAGGATACCAAAGCCCTAAGTTTGAGGAAAGAACAAGATATTTTAGAATTCTTTTAACTGTCACTAAGTGACACTCCTTAGGAGCGGCTTGAAACCATGCACATATACATACGCTAAGAATAATATTGGGCCTAGATGCACAAAGATATATGTGGCGCCCCTGGTTTTTAGGCCGGGTAAGCCCTCGTGATTACTGTATCGGTCCCTGGATCAGTAGCCGATACACACGAGTTAACCTGTATATCATTGTCATACACGCGGAAACAATTAAATAGACCGTTAAGGTCGATAATCTGATACTTGTAGCCCAATGGCTATAAACTTGCAGCGGAAATCCAACGGAGATGTGGCCCATCAGTATGCCATACCCGACAGGCAACTGACTGGGGGTTACGCCCTAGCTTTCGTGTTCCTATACGTATCTTCGGAATTGAAGTCTCCTTCGTCTGGCCAAATCAACAAGCCAGGTGAGTACATTGAATGTACTCGCAAGCTATTCCCACAGGAGGAAATATACGGCTATATTTCATGCAGGGAATAGTTCAAGGGATAGCTCTAACCTAAGTTGTAATTTGTGCGGAAATGTAAGTTCTTATTTTAAATACACATAAGTAGATTGTAAAAGCATTTTGAAATCTAAAGCTTTTAAGAAAAACCATCTCATCACATCTCATCACATCTCATCTCATGCGGTAAACACCGCTTAACAACTCATAACCTATTACCGTCAGCTTCCACTCCCCGTCAATGGCCCCACCCATCGAACGGTAGCTTCCACCTATTCGATAAATAGGTCTTCCAACACTAAACCGGATTCCGGTCCCTCCCGGCAATACGGCGGATTACTTCGGCAATTTCCTTACCACCGACACATGGCCTAAATTGCCCACTGTGGACACATCATGCCCACGTCCTTAATCCCATTTCCCAGCTTTCACAACCAAAGCTCAGTCTAACCAGTGTGTGGCCTTATCAGTTCATGTCCATGACCGAGGACGCGGCTATTCGAATAGTTTTTAAACCCTCTGCAGAGGTGGTATGGCTTTACCCACAAGATGTAGTTCGCCCTGGGCATACCGGGCCCAGTATACTACCAGAGCGAGTACAACGAGACTTTTCGCCTGCTTTCATACTAGAGTCGGACCCGCTAGATGTTTTACCCGATCTTCACATTTTGCATCGCAAATCCTAAAGTGGGACTATTCTCATCTTTGTGTCGAATTCTCACACCTGCCTTGGCCTCACCATCTAGGAATCTTGACACAAATAGCGTCGTGAGAATTCTCTAGGGGCCCTACGTCCTACCTAGCACATACTTCTTACTTCCCACGGGTCCGAACCCTAATATTAGGCGGGTTACCGAGTCAAGTCCATCCCATAAAGGACATGTGGACGTACGGTGGGGGAACTGATTCAGCGGCACTTTAGGTTCGGTCCTTAACTGATTCGAGTAGGACTCCAGTTTATCAGCAAACACCGAATAGCCTTCAGCTACTTCGTCTTCCTTCAAACCACCTTACTTCCTACCCGAATCCAAATCATCTCCAACTCCATTTTGGGTTTTGGCAACATTTCTTTTGAAAGTCACCGCGGATAACATACGCTATCCGCGGGTTTAATTTCCCGTACCCGAAGGTTTGAGTAAAACTTGAGTTTTAACTATAGCGGGGCTAAGCAGTGGCTACTGCCTATAAACTTAGGCTTTTGTCGGGTGGAAACCAATCGACAAATCAACTAGGGTTACAAGGAATCGGATAGCCAACCCTAGCTCAAATGCATCTATCGGTTATAGCTAAAACTACATAAAATATCGTTAATAAACATAGCATGCACGTTTCATAATCAAAATAAATATTTTGTGCAAATATAGGATTCGACATGGTCGAAGTGGGAAATAGCTTGCCTGGCGAGTTGTCCGGGTTCTGGTCTCGAACTTGTTACGGCAATGCCTAAGACCTTCATTGCGAGATATTGCAACGTTGTAACTACATGTCAGAAAAACATCGAATAAACCACGGTGCGAGATAAAACCCAATAAGATCCAACATACACACTTGAAAACCTAAAATGTGTGTTCTGAACGTTAGGTTATCTTTAGAGTATTTGTGGAGATGAGAAGGAATTAATGTTGCGTGAGTTTAGGGTTTGATGCACATTGGGAAATCAGGGTTCAAAAAGGTGCTGTTAAAGTTTCGGACTTTAGATTTAGAAAAGTCCTCCGGCAACTACTATTTAGCACGAGATAGGTCCCCGGCCATGCATGAATATGGATTCGTTAGGGTTTGGAGTTTTCGATAAGGCATACACTCATAACGGTCCTAGGGTTTCGGGGGTGTTTTGATTGGTAAAATACTAAGCGTGTTATGGTTACTTTGTTAGGGTTTTCTAGTCTTTTCCTATGGTCTTTGCTAACAGGGCCATGAGGGTGTATGCTTTATTTTTGCATCTAATCAAATCCATGCATACATTAAGGGTTTTACAACTATGGCTAACCCTAAATTACATGCATACTGATATATGCAATTAGTTGGATTTTATTGGGGAGTCGTGTCGGTCAACTAACCTGGTTTAAGTCCAGGGAACTCTTAGCTAATATTATCGGCCTACTGGACACAAGGTAGTGCATTTTACTTTAGATGACCATTGCAAAATATTTTTATCTACTTGGCAACATATTAAACGTGCTAGGGAGATCTAGCATTATTGTTAAACACACATTCCCTTTTGTTTCAATATGAGAAGTTTTTGAGATATAAGTGTTCTGGATCCAGCATGGTATAAAGGTTTCTCATGATGCTGGGATAACGATTAATCCAATTGAAGCTATCGTATTAAGGGTGCATATACTGATTTATTTTAAGTAGTTGCTTTCTTTCCTTGAATACATTTGTTTATTTCTCTAGAAACATTACAGAAAGGGAATAGCCTATTAAGGGGCCTAAGGAATGTTTTGATTTCATTCGACTGCAGAGGCTGGGTTGATTAGGTTGTCATTAGTACGTGCCTAGAGCTTAACCAGGGGTTAGGGAAGGACATTACCCTAATGCCTCGCTTACCTAGGTGGGCCATGCGGTTGAACAGAGAAGAAGGTCGGCAGCTTAGCTGATTGAGAACCTTGGAAGGAGCTGCAGAGCGAAGGAGGAGAAGAAAGGGGCAGCTGCGGTGGGGAGAAGGGCTGAAAAGAGCTGCCGCGGTGGAGTTTTGGGCGGCATTGTACTACCGCGGCAGAGGAAAAAGGGCGCCGCGAGCTGCCGCAGCAGGGATTGAGCGGCGCGGCAGGGGGCTCGGTGGGGAGTGGCCTGGCGCGGGGAGGGCGAGGGGTCCGCGGCGGCTTGGCATCTCGCCACCGGTGGCGGTGCTTGAGGGAGATGGTAGCTCGCCGGCTTGGGGCTCTACCGGCGGCAGGCTCTGGCACGGAGGAAAAAGAGGCCGAGCGGCGTGGGGAGGCAAGGTCCGGCCGGGGGAGCTGGCGGCGTGCCGACTAAGGAGGGGACAAGGGGATCCGGCGGTGCATCGGAGGAACTTGGGGCAGCGGCGGCGCCGGCTGGTACTGGAGGAGAGGGGGTCCGGCGGTGAGGCGGCAGGGCACCTGAGAGCGGGGCCGCGCGGCCGCGGCGGCTCACCAGAGGTCGGCCCACGGGGAAGCGGCGGATCTGGTGACCGGTGGTGAAGTGCTGCTCCCCGGCAGTGATGGAGCTCCGTGGCAGAAAGAGGGGCGGATCTTGAAGCTCGGCGGCGAGCTGCTATCGGATGGAGGCGCGGCGGCACTCTTGGTGGTGCTTCGGCGCTGCCGGTAGCTAAAGGAGCTGGAGGGGATGGGGAAGACAGGTGGAGTAGGCGCGCGCGGCGTGCTGGGGGGCGTGGATCTGGAGCTTGGCCTGGCCTGCGGGAATCGAAGAAGAAAGGTAGGGGGGAAACTTGTGGAGCAGCACAGCTCGGGTGGTTAGAGAAGCAGGGAGAAGGAGAGCTCAAGCAAATGAAGAAGGAGCAAGGACTGCTCAGATTGGCCGCTTGGGGAAAACTTGGGGCAGCTCGTGTTGGGGAGAAAGGGGAGGAGCTGAGCGCAGCTTGAGGGAGAGGGGGAAGGGGCTTGGACACTGGAGTTTGAGTGAAGAGCAATGGGGTGCTTGGCTGTGGCAGCAAGAATGGGGGTTCTCGGGTGAAGATTTGTATAGAGAGGAGAAGAATTAATGGAGTTTGGATAGCTCAGCTGCAGCTCGGTGTTCGCACATGGGATATTAAAGGCTCGTGAAATGACTGGAGCTGGGGCAGAATTAAAGGAGAGCAGAGGAGATGAGTGAGCTGGCTGAATAGGGTAGAGGATTGGACAATTCGTTTTGAGAGTTAGCGTGGTGTTCAGCTCATTGATGCTGTAGGAGCTCAAGGAAGCACTAATTGAGGGATGAGACAGCTCGGGAAAAAGACTGCTCATGAATTAATTAGGAGACAGAGGCTGAGGTGACTGCTCGGAGTTGAGTTAATACCGCGATAAGACAGGAGGGAAGGAGGATGGGACAGTTGCTAAGCTCATTGATGGCAGGTGCTAATGCTGCTGTAAATGCTTGGCAATACTTACCGCAGTCCAGGAATTGGAATGGGGGGCGGTCGGGCGGAGGCCAGCGGGATTTGAACGGCAACGGGCCGACGGCCGATGGGGCGGGATGGAGGCGGGTGCGCGCTGGCGTCCGGTGGGATCGGGGGCTCGGGGCAGCTCACGGGCTCACGGCCGGTCGCCGGCCGCCAGCGGGATCAGGGTGAGAAGGGGATTAGGGAATGGGGGAAGGGGATCGGGGCCGGGGCGGGTCACGGGTTGAGGGGTGGCGGCTGGAATGGGGAAGGGGTCCAAGGGGAATAGGGGATTAGGGTTTAGAACTTTAGATATTATTTTTTTATTATCCATATGGCCCACATGTCAGTGACAATTTTCGGGTATCCATGGATATCCATGGAGCTATCTTTGACTCCATACCCGACCCGTGAGTTCACGGGTACCCGCCCATGAGAATCCATGGGTTCAGTTTGCCCTCCATACCCGAACTCCATTGATAAATTACCCGCGGGTGCCCGGATCTGTGGATAAAATTGCCAACTTGACTTACGGGGCCGTTACCTTACCATCCTGGAATCCTTATCGGGTACGTAGTATACTCCAGTAATCCAGGGAATCGTATGCGGATACATCCTAATATATGGGATACCGTACTATACATCATCAAACCCCTCATCAGTACGTGAAGTGAGGTCATGACTATTCTGTATGAAATCTGTCCTTCTCGGGGAGTGGCTCCGAGTAGGCGAACCGAGTAATCCTTATCGACAACCTTCCCAAGTAGGTAATATCTCTATCGAGTAGTCGTGATGGCTTTATCGAAATAGTCCTTGGAAATCCAAAAGCTTTTCCGATTTAATCTGACCCGTCGATCACGGACACGCGTTGGCCTAGCGGATTTCTGAAAAACCGAACCATAGTGGCGGAAATTTCACGTGGTGATGAAGAATATTTCCTTTTTCTGTACTACTGTTCAGCTGATGTTAGTCGTAACGCAGCGCGCGTGTCGGGGTCGTGGGTTTGTGAGACCCTCTTTTTCCCACACAACGTCTCGTATGCGGGAAAAGCAACTATCCGCATTAAATACGATGGAACAGATCGTGCCGTTAACCGCGCTCAGTCAGGCGAAAGTTAGAATCTTTAAGAAACCAAGAGTTAGGGTTTTGCCCGTATTGCTCTCCGTTCCTTAGCCTTCCCACCATCTTCTTCCTCGCACTCAAATCTTTCCGCTTCCACCGCCTCCGATCATCCGGTGGAAATGGGCAAAAAGAGCGCCACGAAGAAGTCCCCTGAGCCCAAGAAACCATCAGGAGATACCTCGGGGGAGCAAATCTCTGTCATCCCCGAGTTCGAAGCCTCGGTGATGGACTCCGCCGCCATCAAGTGACTCGTGGCGGAGGAGGTAATCCTCCCGGAGGTGTTCGTACCATTCCGGGGCGCCGCGAAGGAGACGGTTCCTAGTCCGGACATGGACTGGGTCATCGTCTTCGCAGATTTCTTCAAGTGTGGACTCCAGTTCCCACCTTCGCATTTCTTCCTCCTCATGCTCCAGTTCTAGGGGATGGAGTTGATTCATCTCAATCCGAACTCGGTCCTGATGCTGGCGGTCTTCGCACATCTGTGCGAAGTGTACCTCGGTGTCCGGTCGAGCCTGGAGCTGTGGAGGTTCTTCTACAACCTCCACTGAATGAAGGTCAGCAGCGGAGGAGTCGTCGGCGGCGCCAGTTTCCGACTCCGGGAAGGGAAGAAGGACGCCTACATTTCCTCTTCCTGGAAGTCGTCGTGGTCGGGCTGGCATTCCCGGTGGTTCTACTACCAGTCCCCACCTTTCTCCGGGATCCACTACCGAGGCCTGGCTCCCCTCCCGACGAAGTACTGGGTGGAGGCCCCGAAGGAGACCAAGCAGCTCAAGGCCCTCGTCCACGACATCGCCAATCTCGCTACCAAAGGCTTGTCGGCGTGGGATGTCGCGGAATACTTCCTCCGGCGGCGAATCAGCCCTCTTCGGTCGAGGGTCTATCCCGCCTAGATAGTCCCGGAGAGAGAAGACCAGTCAAGGGACTTCGATACAGGTAAGAACTCTGCCCTTCCTGTACCATTCTAATCGATGTGACATCCCACTTATTTTGGACTTCTTTTGCTTGCATAGATCTGTCCCCCGAGGAGCTTCAGATTAGGTTGAACAACCTATTCGAGCAGTCTCCCCAGGGCGGGCGGACAGACATGCCCCTGCCTCTTCTGAAGCTTAGCCCCGACAACCAAATAGAAGTCCTTTCGGTGAGTTGGAGGTCTTTTGCCTCGTCTGGTCCTGAGTCATCCGAGTAGTAATGTTAACAACCTTCGGGTTTTCTTCTGTAGCGATGAGGCCGGGGAGGCCCTGACTCGGAAGCCGAGCGGGCTAGAGCCCCCATGCAGGATGAGGACGTCGAAGTCTTCGGAGAGACCGTGCCGCCCCCCGAAGAGGGAGCCGGAGGTCCATCCGAGGCTGAGGCGGTGGTGGAGGCTAGTCGAGTGGATTCTCCTATCCGGACCCCTTCTCCTCCACCGAATCCCCAACCTCAGGTTAGAAATCTCGCCCGACTACCTCCGCCCTGTGCCTTTCCTTGATTAGGATAACAGGAGTGAGCTTGTCGGATAGCATGAGGCGAGTGGCCTTCTTCCAAGGGAACCGACGCCTCCTTCCTCGCTATCCGCAAGGAGGAGACCGCAACGGCGAAGGGGAAGGCACCACTGGCCTCTGTTGAAAAGTGAGGTTCAGATGTTTCCTCGAAGGGACCTCTTCCTCCGGTGAGCACCAAAGGTAAGTTTCTTTTGTGTCCTTTTCGCCATTTCTTTTTGTTTCTTGTCTTCACGAAGGGTTAATTTGGAAGTTCCTCCGATTAGGGTGACCATCCGTCCAGCGGAGTTCCAACGGGGGCCGTCGTCGAGGAGCAGCCTCGAGCGCCAAGGCCGATGCAAGCCCCGTCGAGCGGATTGAGCCCCGGCGCCGGAGCCCCTGGTGCCGGAAGGTGTCGGTTTGACCTCCCTGCTACAGGTAAGTTGAACAGTTAGTAACAAAAAGTACAATGTGACCAATACTAACCTTATTGCTTTTAGGTCTTCATTTCCCGGATCCCTCTGCTCGAGCAAGCTCAAACTGAACTGGAGACGAGCCGAGTGGCAAACGAGGAGCTAAAGAAGTGCCTCGAGGAGTCTGAGAACTGGTGGGTGGAGAAGGAGGAGCTAATGAAACACCTCCAAGACGCCGAGAAGAGGCGGGAGGTGGTCGAGGCTGAGCTCTAGGTCTCAAGGGCCCGCTTGTCGGAGGCGGAGTCTTCCCTGCAAAGGAGTTAAGCCTATGCGGGGAAGCTGGAGGAAGACCTCAAGCGCGCCCTTGGCATGCTCGAGCGGGTGCTTGTCAAAGTCGGAGTCACCTTCTTCCCCAGCCCTCCGCGCGCTGCCGGCTGGTGGAGCTCGTGGCTTCAGTCTCTCGGCTGAAGCCCATCCTCGAGAAGCTGCTCAAGGATGAACTCCAACAAGGCGTGCGGGATGCCTTGGCCTTTGCTCTGGCCCTTCTCCAGTGTAGGCACCCGGACTTGTCCCTGGAGGTTCTTGCAACTGATCTACCGGCTGGTGAGGAAGAAGAGCTCCTTGATGCTGTGCAGAGTGCTGCAGACGCTTTTGGTGATAGGGTCCAGGCGTCTAGTCTAGCTAGGTAAAATAGGAACTTCTAACAAACAGTGGTCGGTAACTGTGCACTAATCATGTGTGTTTTTGGTTCTCTTAAAAACTTGTCTGCTTTGTGAAATGCTTATCGGACGCGAGGGTTGTCGTAGACCTAGTCGAACTCGTTGTCCCTTCCCCCTGACTTAGGATTTTCAAGTTGCGCTATTTTACCGACAACTGCGATTGACCAAGCCTTAGGTTTAGTCAGATGGAGAGCTCCGTGGCTTCCTCGTCATCAGTAAACACGATAAGGGGTCCTCATGCAGCCTTTCGTGGTGGTAGCGACAACTCGTGTTCCTTTGTTGCAGAGGTGCTGGACGTGAGCTAGTAAGTTCTACATTTTCGCCCTATTGATGACAGCATTACACTCTACTCGTGATGCCTTCTGCTCAAAGCAGTCGAGGACGCGAATGAGCGTATGGGTTCCGTTGGTCTAGTTATACTCGTACTCCTTTTCTCTTCCTTTACTCAAGGTCGAGGAACGTTACTACGGAACTGGGGAGCTTAGCCGACCAGGCCTTAGGTCTGGTCAGGTGGGGGGCTCAGTGGCTTCCCCTGTCACCTGCAGATACGTTAAGGGGTTTTTCCTCGCATCCCTGACGGTTGCAGTGCGGAACCCTTTCCCTTTGTGTAGGTCAAGAAAATTAGTACTCGTATGTGTACACCAATTCGCCATATACTTATCCAGCTCTTGGCTGTCTTATTCGAGAAGCATCTCGGATAGGCAGTCTGAAAAAATAAATATCAAACTAGAAACTTGATATATTAAGACTGTGAACTGTCTGAAGTGCCATTTACAAGCTATTGTAAGAAAAAGATGTCCTAGAAATCTTAGAAAAATAAACTAAGCCATCCCCCCTCCAGCTTGTCGCTAGTTGCTCCAGAGACTCGCGCCCTCTTGTCGTGACCTGCTGATGAAACTTGTTGAGTGCGCGTGCTGGGCGGAGGCACCCGGAGCGTCTTATCATCGGTTCTGTTCGTAGCTTGATGACTTTGGGGGCTGGAGCCGGTGCAACTTGCAACGCACGGGCGAGGAAACGATGGCCGTGCAGTCTGACTGGGGGTGCTTGCATGGAGGACTCTCCAGGGAACATGGTTCTTTTGCTGCTGACACGAGCGACCTGGATCGGGCGGCTTCCCTTGTGGAACCGTTGTCCTGTTGAAGGGAAGGCCCTATTTCCCCCAGTTCTAGTTTAGTCATGGAACCTTTTCTTTGACTTGGAGGGGGTACTTTCCGAAGTTGTCGCTCGTAGTTGCGGCGGGGGTCTTGATGATGTGGAGACGCGTGCTGTAACATCAGTGTCCCGACTAGAGAGTTGTTGCTGTTCTGCGAGGTCGAGGCTGCGCTTGTCGCAGAGAAGTGCTTCTTGAGGAGAGCTCTTTATCGTAAGAACACCATTTGGGCCAGGCATCTTCATGCACTGGTAGGTATAGTGTGTTGCTGCCATGAATTTAGCCAAAGTCAAGCGCCCAAAGATAGCATTATATGATGTCTCGAAATCAACTACATCAAACAGGATTTTCTCTGTTCGGAAGTTCTCATGTGTTCCAAAGGTCACCGAGAGCGTGACCTGCCCGATCGGCGTGGCCGACGAACCCGGCATGATGCCGTGGAACGCCTATGTCACCGTCTGGATCGATGACCGTGGGACTTGTATAGCATCGAGGGCTTGGGTGAATAGGATGTTGAGAGAGCTTCCTCCGTCTATCAACACCCGAGCCACTCGACAGTTGTTGATCGTTGGTTCGACCACGATCGGATATCGTCCTGGTCGAGCACAGTTTTCAGGGCAGTCGGTTTGGTCGAACTTGATCTCGACCTTTGAGCACTTGACTGCCCGAGGTACTTGTGGTACATTTGCAAAGTCTTCTCGGGTAATTTCCTTGTATTGCCTCCTCGATTCATAGGAGAACGAGCCCCCAAATATATGCTCGATCACTCGGACGTGCCCCTGGAATGGCTTAGGGGAGGAGTCATCATCGGGAGTCGTGTCCCGACTATTGTTCGCGACCTGTGGGTCATTCCCGCGGAGCTTCTCTTTTTCTTCCTTGAGGTACTTCTTAAGGATGTGACATTGTCGTAGATCATGCGAGTCGATCTGGTGGAAATCGCACCAGAGCTTGGATGCCTTGTCGGAGGAGTTCGTTTGCTTATCCTTGGGGCATGGTCGCCAGGTACACTTCTCGGGAAGATCTGCAAAGACCTCCTCATTTTTAGCTCTCTTCTCTCTGTTCCCTCTGGAGGGCTTCTTTCTGCATTTCGACTTCTTGAAGTCATCTTTGGTCCGGAGGGGAGAGCTGGTCGACCTGCCCTGCTGCTGTTTGATGTAGCGCAAGGTTTCCTCTGCACAAGCAGCTTTCTTGGCTAAGTCCATGAGCTGCGCCATGGTCTTAGGAGGATGCATGATCAAGTCGTGTGTGCGGATGACGTCCGAGTCAGTGATCTCAGGTGTAGTGTTGCGGACAGCACTGAACCTCTTGGTAAACTCTCAGAGCGTCTCGTCTGGTCTCTACACAACTAGAAATAGGTCATCAACTCAGCCAGGGCGTGTGTAGGTACCTTGGAAGTTGCCGAGAAACATATCGCAGAGTTGTCCCCAGGAGTGGATCGTTCCCGGGGGCAGATTCGTCAACCACGTCCTGGCGGCTCCTCTGAGGGCTGTCGGGAGGTAGTTGGCCATGACCTTCTTGTTTCTGCCTGCGGCCTCAATAGTCGTATTGTAGATTGCTAGGAATTCTGCAGGGTTTGTGATGCCATCGTACGACTCTAAGGCCCCAGCTTAAAACGAGACGGCCAGCGCACATGTCGGAGTTGCTGTGATAACACTTGGCATCAGTGGATGGCTCTCCGATAAGGCACGACCTCGCCACTATTCAGGGTCAGAGATCATCCCCGAATGTTGGCGTGATGTCGTTGGTCTCTCCGGAAGATTGATCTTGCTGGTGTCTCTGACTCCGGCGCTCCTTGATCTTGTCGCGTAGGTCGACGCGTGGTTCCCTCTGTCGAGACTCGTTTCTGGGGTGATGTCTTTCCCCGTCTGACTCCTCCTATGGGCGAGGGGTGCTTCTCTCGTTGGAGCTACGTGCCACAGATCGTGCTCGAGAAGATTCGGCTAGAGCTTGGGCCTGTTGTAACTCAGCCCCCAGCTGTTGCAGCCATCACCGTCCTTCAGGCGTCGATAAGTCTGTCGCCGGTGGTCTTGACAGCAGATTACGCGCCTCGGCGAGCCTTCGAGCGGTTCGAGACACGTATTTCTCTGTCCCTGGAGGTGTTCTTTCTGCTCCCATAGGCCTATTCCCGTTCCTTTGGGGAGTAGTCATTGGGCTGTGATGTTGAGAGCTCCCATCCTGATCTTGTCTCTTGAGCTCTTCACGATCATCTTGGATTGCGAGAACTACTCGAGGACATAGATTAGATGAGGTATAGTTCCACTCCATCGTGTCGTCCTCATCAGGTACGGCATGAGTGGGTTTTTGACCATCTGGACGATCAGACGGTGCAGGTGACAACCCGGACATTGGGCTGGCCGCTCCTGCCTGGAGATTGTCAGTTGATACCGATCTCCCTTCGAAGGCCCTGGCGCACTCGGTCTGGAAGCGATCGGCTTCGCCGTCTGAGTCCTCGCTAGGAGCGTATTCTCCATAGTCTACGCAATCCGTTACCGGGTATGGATCCATTGGGCCGAAGTTGTCGTAGAAACCTTGGTCTGAGTACCCGGTACGGTGCGTGATAGCGATCGTATTCCCTACCGAACTTGCTTCCTCCTCTTCAGGTTGCGCCGAGGAGGGTCATGCAATCGGCGTTATGGGCTGATCCCGAGAAGTTGCACGTCTTGTCGGCTTTGATTCTTCCTGGACGGCTTGAGCCGAAGAGGTCCCCACAGTCGGCACCATCTGTCGACGATCGGTAAACCGCCGATCTTACGGTATTCGTGGAATGTGTATATATGAGGGGTAGGGATCGCTAGGGCACAAGGCCAGAGGTATAATGGCAAGGAAAACGCCCTTTTTATACAGGTTTAGGCCTCCCTCAGGATAACAACCCTACGTCCTGTTCGTATATATTAACTGGAGAATGTCTTACAAGGGGTATGAAGGTTAGTGGCTATCCTAGGACTAATCGTAGACTAATCTGACTAGTCCTGCCAAGCTCGACTCCTTCGAGATAGCGGGTCTTTCTTGGATCTAACCTCCCTTGGATCTAACTTGACTTGTAAGACTTGTCCTCCCCTATGGGATTACTCATCCTTTTATAGGGGGTTCATCTAGTCGTACTGGACATGGACTTATGCCCGAGTAGAACTCTGGCTTCCTTAAACGCCGGGATTGACTTCCTAGTTTAAGGGCATCCTTCCTCCTTGGGGGGGTACCTTACCATCCTGGAATCCTTACCGGGTACGTAGTATACTCCAGTAATCCAAGGAATTGTATGTGGATACTTCCTAATATACGGATACTGTACTATACATCGTCACATATGTAAAAGTTCCAATGGTCTTGAAGTAGTCATTACGTTCTTTGCGGGATGATGAGTTCCAACTTGCTTCCCGGCTTGACAAGCGCTATAAATTCTATTCTTATCAAAAGTAACACCCGTTAGTCCTAAAACGTGTTTGACTTTTAGGAGTTTGCTCAAATTCCTCATACCAACATGAGCTAGTCGGCGATGCCATAACCAACCCATACTAGATTTAGCCATCAAGCAAGTCTCAAGGTGAGATTTATTCGAGGAAAAATCCACAAGATAAAGCTTGCCTTTCATATGACCCTTGAAGATTATCGAGAAATCATCTCTTCTAAAGATGGTCACGTCAACATTGGTAAAAAGGCAATTAAACCCTAGTGAACATAATTGAGATACGAAAATTAAATTATAACTAAGAGACTTGACAAGTAGCACATTTGAAATTGCTACTTTACCAAGCCCCATTACCTTTCCTTTGGCATCATCGTCAAAAATGATGTTTTCGTGAGGGGATCCTTCACTTGTTAATTGTGAGAACATACTCACTTCTCCGGTCATATAATTAGTGCAACCACTATCAATTACCCAACTTCTTCCACCGGAGGAGTAGTCCTACAAAAACGAGTTTATGTCTTTGATTTAGGTACCCATTTTTGCATGGGTCCTTGCATGTTAGTCACAAGAATTTTGGGCACCCAAATGGTGCTTTTCTTAAGACCGCTATTCCTAGGTCCAATGTACTTAGCGTGGATATTTCCATCTTTGCCTTTCCTTAGGACATAAGAGGCGTCAAAAGATCCACCGCCAAATGTCTTACTCATTTGATGCTTCTTCGTCTCATGGCCATTGAAGTGGAGCATCTTGCTTACCTTTGCCATGCACGAACTTTGTCTTAGGATATTGTTGAGGTAACCAAGATTTACCTTTTTTTGTGAGTCATGTGAGGACTTGACAATATTTGTGATGAATATTTTGCCACTATATGTGGAGTTGATTCTTTTGGTTGCATGAATTCGATGTTTGAGTTACTTGATATGTGTTTGATAAGTTTGAGTTTCTCAATTTGCCTCAAAGAAAAATTGAGTGGATGAAGGATTTTTCTCGACTGACTTGGGTCAAGTGGAAAACTTGTGCTCGCAACGCTTTGCTTGGTCTATTGTGTGCAGGTGCGAGTTGGGTGCGGTGATGGTTTGGCCATATGGACCAGCATGAGGCTTGGAGGGCTGAGATGCGGTCAAGGAGGTGGCGACGACATCGTGCGGCTTAAAAGTATGTACGCGGAGGACAAGGAAGTGGGTGGAGACGAGACGTGAGGACCAAGTCAGTGCGAGGGCGTTTTGGTAAAAACGTGGAATCTACGGAAGCATAACCAAAAAACTGCGGCGGCGGCCGGGAAGCAGTTTAGGGTTAGTTGCTTAGGATAGAAGGAAAGATGGATGGTGGATGAGTCACTTAGACACTTTGTGATGCGTGCTAAGTGCTCATGCCATCTAAATGGGCTTAAGGCCTAAGTGGTGGGAGGTATGCCTCCACCACTATAAAAGGAGGGGTATGAGGTGCTTATCCCTCTACCCTTCTGTAAGCGTTGTGAAAACCCTGTTTAGGGGCTGCTCAAGAGAGCTTTGGCCTAATCATGAGAGGTCTTTGAAACAGCAAGAAAATCCACGAAAATGCAATACAAAAAGATTTTCTCAATTCTTTTGTGTTCTTGAGTTATTTCCTTCATTAGCTCTTTTGGATTTTCGTTCTCTTGCTTTCCTGTGGATTGATCCGTGGTATGGCAAGTAAGTGATGGGGAGATCATCTCTATACTGATCCCATCCAAGCATACCCAAGATTCAACCTTTCCCTCCTCTATTTCAAGTTTTCCTTGAAAAGAAACAAGAAATGGGATTTTCGTGATTAATCCTTGTAGAGGGTTTGATCCTGTGATTTAGGGCTTGGAATAGGTTGCTGAGACATATGAGACAATTCCATATTGATTTGAGATCAAGATTCCTCATGAGCTTCTTTTTCCCTCAAGTTTTCTCTTTTTCTCATTTCTAGGGCTGATTGGAGAAAAGAGGGTAAAGGTCTTGACTTGAGATGTTTTTATGGAGATCAACACTTGATCTAGACTCACAAGATCTTTCTACACCTCTTTGCAAATTTTGGTTTGATTTGGTTGGGTAGATTTTGAATTGGCCCAAAAGTTGGATCAAAAATCATGTTCTGGAATCTGGGTTGATCTTCGTTAACCAGTTTGAACAAGGTCAGACCGGCCCTTGCACCGGTCAGACCGGCCCCATGGGAGGTCAGACCGGCCCTCAGACCGACCACCTCCAGAAATAGGTTTTCACGTGAAATCTCGAAGTGTCCGAGTTTCAATCTCGGAGCCACCGAGATTCACTACTGTTCTCGCCTGCTGAGTTCCTCGTTTTCACAGGAAATCTCGGAGTGTCCGAGTATCAATCTCGGAGCCTCCGGGATTCATCTCTGTTCTCAAAGTAGGTTTTCACTGCCTAAGCCCGGTCAGACCGACTCTATAGCCCAGTCAGACCGGCCCTCTTCACCGGTCAGACCGGCTTGTCAAACCGGTCAGACCGGTAGTGCATGAACTCATAGTGTTTTTCTGCTGTTCCAGTTTTCAACTGCTTTATCGAATGAATTTCTGCTGCCTCTTCTCTATCATTTACAGTAGCATTTCAGTTGCTAATTGTATTTGATTTTGAAAAGAATTTTAGACTTCGACATTCACTTCTGTCGGAAGCCACTGATCCAACATTTTTCATTGAATTTTGGAGTGAATCCAAGTTCTTCATGGTTGAAGTTTTCAACTTGGTTGCTCAACAACTCCTTGAGAGCCTTACTAGCCTTGTGACATTTCAATAAGCCAAAATGAAGTTGTGACTTTAGCTTAGCATTTTCAATTTTCAATTCTTCATTGTTGACATTTGAATTAGTAGCACATTTTGAACATGGCACATTTGCGTGATCAATTGATGAGGTTTTAATTTTCTTATTTTCAATGATAACATCGTCAAGCAAATTCTTAGTTTGAGATAACCAAGTTCTAATTGAGCATAATCTTCTTTTAAGCAATCGTTGGTTTTCTCAAGTTTCTTCTTAATAGCTTTGTTGTCATTAACAATCTTTATCATTGCGTCACTTTTTAATCTTTCTTTGGTGAGTTCCTTCTCAGGATTAATATTATTCTCTTTTTCATAAATAAGCAATTCTTTTTGTTTATCTAGAGTATCCATTTGCTTATTTATTGTTTCTTCAAGAGCTTCGATAGTGGTTAGCAAATGAGATATTTTAATCATGGTATTTTTATCAAGTGAGGTAATCATATCATCATCTAGCAAATCATCATCACTATCATTCTCTATATTACTACCAAGATTTAATAATGCGAGAGATGACTTTTTGGGAGGTGATACCTTAGACCCTTTTGCCATAAGACAAATGGGTGATTCATCATCACTAGAGTTGTCGAAGAGTGACTTTGGTGGTGGAGAGGCTTCAATGGCTATTCCGGCAACACCATCCTCATCTTCACTTGAGGAGGAGTCGGAGTCGGAATTCCACTCTTCACCAATATGTGCTTGAGCCTTGTAGTCCCTCTTCAAGAACTTGCTCTTCGTGTGGACTTCCTTTTTCTTGAACCTCTTCTCTTTCTCCTCATTCTTGTCTCCTTTCTTGTTGGGACAACTTGCAATGAAGTGGTCGAACTCAACCCATTCAAAGCAAGCTCTCTTTGGCCTTCTTGTCTTGGTCTTGTCGAAGCTTTTCTATTTTTTGCCTCTATGATCAAAGCCGCTTCTCTTCAAGACTTTCCCAAATCTCTTGACGAAGAGAGCCATCTCTTGCATCCCTTGTTGAAGTTGCTCCATTGGCTTTTCTTCTTCATCTTCACTTGAGCTTTCTTCAACAACTTGCTTGGCCTTCAAATCTATGTCATTCTTCCTTGAGCTTGAGCTTGGCTTGTTGAGAGCACGGATCTCTTGTGCTTCTTCATCCATCAAGTCATGAGCAAGGATTCATCCAAGGACGTCATGTGGTGTGTGAGAGTTGAAGTTTTCCTTCTCGCTGATGAGGGTGACCAAGGTGCGGTTCTTTGGGGCAATAGCACGAAGCATCTTCTTGACCACATAGTTATCGGTCATCTCTTTGCTTCCAAGCCCTTTGATCTCATTGACGAGATTGTTGAGGCGAGTGTACATGTCGCTTGGCGTTTCTTGATCTCCCATGACGAAACGGTCAAGCTTGCCCTTCAACAATTCTAGTCTTGACTCCCGAACGGTCGAGGTGCCCTCACGGATTTTCATTAGAGTGGTTCAAATTTCTTTGGCACTCTCAAGAGAGCACACCCGGTTGAACTCGTCTCCGCTCAATGCTCCAAAGATGGTGTTGGCGGCTTGAGCATTATAGTGGATGAGTCTATCTTCATCAGCCATCGGATTGTCTTCGTCTCCTACAATGTAGCCATTTTGAACTACTCGCCAAATGCCAGGGTTAAGAGATATTAAATGCATTTTCATCTTATGTTTCCAAGAAGCATAGTGAGTTCCATCAAAGTAGGGTGCTCTACCGGATGATCCACCAAATGAATGAGTATTATAAACATTTGAAGGAAGAACATTTTGATATGAGCGAGCACTACCACTACCCACCCCCGAATCATCGTTCGACATCTTGGGCTCTCTAGGCGGTGAAGCCCTAATGAGAGAGACCTTGCTCTGATACCAATTAAAGGATCAAGATGTCAGCCTAGAGGAGAGGGGTGAATAGGCGACTAAACAATTTTAATCCAGTGCTAATCAATTTTACAACTTTTGCGGAATTAAGCTAGATTGATTAGCAAAGATGGCAAGATTTAATATGGGCAATATGAAAGACTTGCAAAGTAAGTGCGGAATTGAAAGAGCATGAGACAAAGATTTGTTGCCGGAGCTCGGATCCTTGAGGTGATCCTACGTCTCCGTTTGGGGAGCTCGATCACATGTGATCAAGTGCCAGCTTCCTCTCAAGCTTTTATCCCTCGAGGACTCTCTGGAGTCTCCTCGATTTCTTCTTTGTGATTCTTTTCTCACGGAGGCGAATCCCAGCCTTCACAAACTTCCCATGGCTCACCACACGGATTGGGAGCTCATGAGCAACTCCTAACCGTCTAGGAGTCCTCAACCTCCAAGAGTAACAAGCGCGTTGAAGTCGCAAAGAGGTGAACCTAGTGCTCAAAGAAATCTTGACCTTTTTCCACTCAAATCCTCAAATCTCACTTCTTTTCTTTTCTCTCACAAAGGGGTCGCTTGGGAGCTTGAGAGAGGAGAAGCAAGAGCTCTTGAGTGTGTTGGAAAATGATTTGCAAAAGGTTGATTGAGGAGAAGGGGTTTGGGGCTATATATAGCACCCCTCAAAAACTAGCCGTTTTGCACTGAAAACACCCACATCGGAACTTCCGATGCCAACATTGGAACTTCCGATCTGTTCAAATCAAACGGCTATTTTTCCCCCTCACTGCACAACTCACAGTCATATCGAAACTTTTGATATCAATATCGAAACTTCCGATATAGCTCGGAGAAGGAGCATGAGGATTCTGGTACTTCCGGGATCATCGGAACTTCCGATACAAAAATCGGAACTTCTGATTTTTCTAGAACGGTTAAAATACAGGTTGAACCGGAGCTTCCGGCCAGACCGAAACTTTCGATCCCAGGACCGGAACTTCTGCTTTTTCTAGAACCTTTAAAACAAGGGCTACTTCGGACCTTCCGGTGGAACCGCAACATCCGGTACACAAACCGAAACTTCCGATGTAGCAGATTTAAAACTTGATTTTGTGTTCGTGGAGAACGATTTGCTCTTTTGAAAATAAATTTCAATGATCTCTGAGCACTAAGGTCAACTAATTGCTTCTACGACGCACCCCTCTTAATAGTACGGCTTTCCTACTACTCAAATAAATACGAAATACTTTAACGGAGTGTAGAGATTCCGAAGCCGCCACCTTCTCTTCTTTTTAGGGGTCACCGATGTCCTTTGAGCCTTTTCTCTGGGACTAATCTCTGTTTATAAACTCATTAAACCTGTTAGTCCCTTAATCGTTTGTCGTCAATCATCAAGACCCGATTAGGGGGCCTAGATGCACTTTCACAAGAGGAGGAGGGAATGAAGTTCATGTGGCTATGACCATGTCCCACATGAATTGGTGTTGTACAAGGAGTCTTTCCACGTCACTTTTGGTCCAAGAAGAGCTAGAGATAGAGTCCCATAAAATCTTTACTCTGATTCAGATTGCTGAGACAGTCCTGAATTCAAATGTCTTTATCTTGAGCATACGGACACCGATTTGGGTGATCTTGGACTCTTTGGAAAGCTTATCTTGTGCTCTTTCCAACCTGTCTAACCCCATCTCCAAATTCCTTACGAACTGATCAAAACTGCCAAAACAATCCAAGACTGCCTCTGTAACAGATCACCTCTTGTCTTTATATACCCCCTAGAATTCTCTCTTTAGTTTTTGGGTTTCATTGAGTTATTTAGCTACTATTACATTATCGTATCTACAGGTCGTGTAGGACTACCGCCTTGTTTAGATGGCTAGTGGAATCCCAATACATTTCTTCTATCTCTTATGCCAATTTAATACTCGCAATTTTAGATTTCATGTTATCACAGTTTTTCTTAGTTCTTTGGTTGCTTGCAGGAACTCGAACTTTTTTGTTCAGGTTGATCATGCCTACAGCAAGGTTAATAACCATCAGAGGTTGGTTTAGCGATTGCTATGGCGTATCGTCATGTACGATATAGTCGGATCGTCAAGGTCAAACTCCACCAAACTGTTAGCTACCTTCGTCTCACCGAAAGATCGGGCCACCGTCTCATCAGCACGCATTGCCATAGGCCATCTTTATTTGAGAGTTTAAATAACCTTCTGCAAAGTAGCGCCCAATTTTATTGCTGTAAATTAAGAATACCCAAGCCATCTTGGTCCTTGGGATGACAACAAATACTCTATTTAGTTAATCTATATTTTTGTTTTACATCATCACTCTACCAATAAAACCTAGAGCGTAGAAATCTAAATGCTTTCGAACACCAACGGGTACTTCAAAAAAAGAAAAC
The DNA here is from genome assembly GCA_019208055.1 of Stipa capillata. NCBI lineage: Eukaryota > Viridiplantae > Streptophyta > Magnoliopsida > Poales > Poaceae > Stipa > Stipa capillata. Next base: position 57,806 of record JAGXJF010002532.1, read on the forward strand.
ATAAATGTTGGTAGACTAGAAAGCATCGAATTTGTCAAAACCAATCTACCTCCCACGGAAAGGTTCTTCCCTTTCCACGAGCTTAGGTGCTTCTCAAAGCGATCTTCTATATGCTTCCGGTCAGAGTTACAAAGATGTTTGTAGTGAATTGGAATACTTAGATATCTAAAAGGAAAGGAACCCAACCCACATCCAAAAACCTGCGAATAGTGCCTTTCGAAAAACTTCGCCTCTCTAAAACAAAAGAGATCACTCTTATGGAAATTTATCTTCAAGCCCGATAGTTGCTCAGAAAGACATAGAATGATCTTGAGGTTGGTAGTATGTTCCATGTCATGTTTGTGGGAAATAATCGTATCAATAGCATACTGTAAAATAGATAGCCCACCCTCCACTAGATGCGGCACCAGGCCCTCGATGAGACCTGACTCACTTGCACTTTTAAGTAAAATAGCGAGCATATCCGTGACCAAGTTAAAAAAAATGGGAGACATAGCATCGCCTTGTCGAAGGCCTTTCCTAGTTTGAAAAAAGTGTCAACTTCATCATTGACTTTGACGTTAACACTTCCTCCTTGGATAAACCTAGAGACCCACTCTTGCCAAATGGCTAAAAAAACCTTTTTAGTTCTAATGTCTTAAGCAAAAATGACCATTTAACCTTATCATAAGCCTTTTCAAAGTCCAATTTCAAAATTATCCCATCAGATTTTTGCTTATGGATTTCATGAATAGTTTCATGTAAGCTGACCACACCTTCAAGAATGTTACGACGGGATAAAAATACCGTTTGGCTAGGCTGAATAACTTTATCTGCCACCGCCGCTAGTCTGTTAGTTGCTACTTTGGTAAAATTTTGGAAACTAACATTAAGAAGGCAAATGGGCCAATATTGTTGTATCCGGTTCGCATCCTCTTTCTTTGGTAATAAGGTGATTATTCCAAAATTAAGAGAATGCAAAGGTAAAATCTGAGAATGAAAATGACTAAACAACGCCAACAAGTTTCCTTTGATTATATCCTAGAAGACTTGATAAAATTCGGCTGGGAAACCGTCGGGTCCTGGGGCCTTATTGTGCTCCATAGCACAAATAGCCTCATAAACCTCCTTCTCCGTGAATGGGTTTGTGAGAAAATCGTTTTCCTCTTGAGAAACTTGAGGAATATCATGGTTTCCACCACCCAACAAATTTTTTCCCTCGGGTTGCCCAAAGAGCTTGGAATAATAATCGCTAATAAAATTTCTTCAATTAGTATCTCCACAGATAAGACCATCCTCCTGCTCTAGTTGGTAAACCATTTATTTACGATGATGCCCATTGGCCATCAAAAGAAAGAATTTAGTATTGTTATCTCCTCAAGTATGAACTTGACTTTAGAGTGTTGATACCATTTAATTTCCTCTTCTCGAAGAAGGGAGGCCAATCTATCATTGGCGTCATATTTTAAAGCAATTTCTGAAGGAAGGAGCTGATAGGATTCTGCTTCCAAATCTAACTGATCGATGGTCTGGAGGAGAGAACTTTTATAAATCTGTTGGTGCCACTTGTGTTTTTGGCCCAACTCCTAAGAAATTGGCGAACGGCTGTAATCTTCTTTTGCCGACGCGTCAACGCGGAACCAACAGGCCGCAACTCATTCCAAACGCCGGACACCATCTCAGAAGAACCATCATGCTGTAGCCAACCTAACTGAAATTTAAACGTAGGCGGAGTACGCGGTCTGGTGTGCGGCTCGAAACGGAGCAAAAGAGGAGTGTGATCTGATAAAACTCGCTCTAGTGCCGAAACCGTGATGAGCGGAATTTGAATTCCCATTCAGAGCGCATTAACACTCTATCTAGTTTTTCATAAGTGGGATTGGTCAGACTATTAGCCCAAGTAAACTGCCTACCCGAGAGATCAATTTCTCGTAACTCCAAATTCTTAATAACGGCACTAAAAAGCAAAGGCCATCTATCATTAAAATTATTATTATTATTCTTTTCCATGTTACGTGGAATAATATTAAACGATCAGAATGGGTAATCTATCATGACTGACCGCCCAAACTAACTCAGCAAGAAACAAATCTTTCTCATGGTCCTGGGCAGCCTCATACACTGCCATCAACACCCAAGTAAAACCATCTTATATACTGCGCATTTTAAACTTTACAAAAAGATCACCATCATCAATAGAATCAACATGAAAAGCCAATCTATTTACTCCTAATAGCATCCCCCTAGAGCGCCCGCGATGAGTAGTCCAATGCCACAAAAAGTCCTTGCCACCACTTAAAGAACTCAGCTTTGCTTGTGTAAAAGATGTAGTTGTGGTCTCTGAAATTGCCACTAAGTCCAATTGATTTTGTTTAACTAACTCTGAAATCCTACGATGCTTAACGAAGTTCGCCAAGCCCCTGCTATTCCAAAAGATACCTCTTATTGTGAACTTAAATTAAAGTAGAGCGCAAGGTGGAAGGATTTTTCAAAGCCTTAGCCACCTTTACGTGTCTCTTTTTAAATTTTTGGGGACTTTAAAGGAGAGGTAGGTGCATTGGATAAAATTGCGTCTTCCCCTGCAGTACTGTCATCTAAATCTGAGCACAATTCATTCAGGGCAGGAAAATTTATCAACTCTAAAACATCAATATTCAAAGAAACATTTTTGCCATTGGCTAAAGCAGCGAGCCTGTTTACTTTGGCCTCTTTTGACCATTGAATCGAAGAGCAAATTTTAGAAGTACTAGAGCCTAAAGACACCCCCACATCTGAAGCAATATTTATAAAACGAGAATCAGGTAAATGAATAAGAGAACTAGACATACCTGTGACGGATTCAAGGTTTCTAATCTTCGCCCGAAGCTGAGCCCTCTCTATGCAGTCCAAATCAGCGTCGTGTTGCGCACTAAGACATATGCTATGTCACGCCTCGGCACCCTAAGAAGACGGAGTGGACAGTGGCCTTGCCTCCCTTGGACATCACCGGGACACCCTCCCGCTGTGACTCGGCTACCACAGCTGTGTCCGCAGCAATTGGTAACACCATCGCAGATGGCTGCCCCTGAAGTGATGCCACAACCAGCTGATTGACCGGCACCGGCAAATGCACTAGAAACTCCAAGACCAGCTGAGCCACTGGCTGTTTTGGAGCAGCAGCCTGAGAAGCTCCTGCGTCCAAAGAGTTATCTTGTCCACTGTTTTTGTTAGAATCAAAAGCAGCCTCATTTTCTTCATCTCCATTTTTAGTCTTTTAGAATCTCAATCCCCCATAGAAGCATTGCATACCAATCAAAATCAGCATGGTCATTGTCCACGAGATCATCATCATCAAAATCCTCAATCCCCTGGACATCATTATTTTCACCTTCAACTTTAATAAAAATGGTGTACATCCTAGAACCAACCACAATCTCTTCTTTTTTGGGATTTCTTTTGGATCAATCACACCCACCTGCAAACGGACCATTTCTTCTTTGCGAGTAGTCACCATGTCAACCTTAGAAGTTTTTCCAATGATCAAATCTACCACATGAAGACTTATGAAGTCCCTAATCTCATATGGAACCCCATAAATACGCACCATACTGAACTCTGAAATGAATATGTTTGCGCTGCCACGAAGATTGGCAGTGCCGAATGTTGCCATGTGTTGAGCGTGTGAGCTCCCGACTCTCCTTCGTTCGTTGCGACGGTGCGGGTCCGAGCTCGGAGTGAATAGACCATGGTGTCCGCCGCATGCGAGCCAACTGCCAACCAAGCCCTAGTTTGAGTGGCATAATCTGATTAATTCTAAAAAAATAAAAGTTAATGAGTCCAAGATCAATCAATTAAAAAATTTAGTAATTTCTTCATTTTATTTTATTTTAGTTTTGAAGTTAAATATTTTGTATCAAAACATCTACTCTTGATCCCTTACCTATTGTCACAGTTTAATATAAACACATAATTTGAACACCATTTAGTTTACACCCTCATTTATTAAAACAATCCAAATTTGGTCTCAAGTTTCTTTTCATGAATGGTTTTAGTGATGAATCATCCTATTGTGTGCTAGCATGACATCGAGTCACTATTGAATCAACAAATATATATAATAAAAAGGAAGCTTTTCTGCTATATGTTAGCCCCTCCTTTATATATTCCTTCTCTCTTTCTCTTCCGTCTCTTATCACTGTTCATGATGGATGATGCCACCTCCATCCATGGCAGCTACCAACAAACTTCACGAAGCAACTCAAGAAGTTTGTCACCGGCGACAAGATCGTCAAGAGCGTATTTGGGTGCATTAGCACACTTAGGTGTACTGGTGCACTAGGCCACCAAAAAATATCTTTGAAAGTTGTGAAGTTATGAGGAAAAATCATGACATAGAAATAACATGCATTTATCATTCCGCAAAATTTAAAATCTAAATTTGATCTACAAATAGAGAAAAAAGACAAATCTAACTACAAATAGTACCAAATTCAAATCTGGAGTGATCGATATCCCATTGGTACTATTCACAGTCTGATTTGTCTTTTTTATTTCTCAAGCTATAGATTGAATTTGGATTTGAAATTTTATGGCATGGTAGATATATGTTTTATGAATGTTGACAGAAGATTTAAAACTTTCATGGCTTTTTGTATAGTGAAATGGGGGTCTAGTGCGCTAGTACACCTCAAGGGGGTTAGTGCACCCAATATGCCCCCAAGATCACCACGTCCTGGCTTCCCACACCCAAGCTTGCCGACGCAAAGCCCAAGACAACATCACCAAGGCATAGGGAAATGGAAGGAAGGAGGAGAGGAAGATGAAGAGAGGAGAACGAGAGGTGATGCGTAAGGGTAGAAACGGTTCGAATACTGATTGGATGGTGCCCTTCCACTTTTTTTGTGTATTTGCAAAGTTAATACAAGTACGAATGGATGTTGCCGAATACAAATACGGATCGGATGTTACTCAAATTCGAATACAAATTGGATGTGTACTCAATTAGTTGGTTACGAATACCTTACGACTTACGTTGCGATTATGGGTTGGCTAATTGTCCAGGCGGTAATGATAGTATCTTATACTTGAACTGGTGGCTCATTTTTTGTAAGTAATAGGGAAGAGGACTGAAACATGCCCAAAACATAGATACATTCCTCAATTGATGCAAAAGTACAATTCCAATCGAAGCTTAACAAACTATGACTAGAAATTAAGAAACAACAATCGAGGAACTTAAGTTCCGATTGTTGATGTTCTATACAAAAGGGCCCGACCTATATTATGTGAAGCTCATTGATCCCTACTACTTAATCTTAATTTATTGTATTTTCACGGAGTTCCCTCTTCGGTTCAGCTTTCATAATGATACCACCCTCATCTTAACTTCCTATGCGACTCTTATGGAATAGAGTAGCGTTATTTTATCGGAATCCATACATAAGTCATATTTCTCCTTTTTTATTTAAGCCCTCTTTTTTCCATCTCACTTCTACTTCTACTGCTTATTTGGATGTCTATGTGACCCACTGAAAGTTGGTCATACAATACATACATACAGAACTCTATGTATAACTCTAAGAAAAAGGAAAGGGAATTAGATAATATTAAGAAAGATTGTGGGTTATATATATAGAAAAGAAAAGGTAGGAAAGGAAAAAAACCAAAATGAGCTTATCAAATGGAAAATTGGAGGCCACCATGATGTCCGTCTTGTCGAGATAATCAAAATGGATATCAAGTTTGCCTAAACTGGGAGTCGAATGACAAAGTTATAGGTTCTAAAACGATTCCACTCAAAATCCGGATATTATCCGTCTCTGACTCAATCCGCATTACCATATCTGTATCTATATCCATAAAAAATAATTTGGATACAATATGTATCCTTTTTTATTCAGATGCTGACTTTGCTTACCACATTCGTGTTTTTGCGAATACAAATACCAGATAATACAGATTATCCGCTGCCATTTTCCACCCATAGTGATGGGGATGACAATAAAGCCAATCAAGATCTTGAGTGGGAAGGAGACGAGATGGCGGCCATGTCAATATTGTTAAATGCCAAGTGAGTCCAAGACTACCTTTGGCTCGAGCGCATCAATAGTTGAAGGTGCATGTTACACAGTATTTAAATTGAGAGTGCAAATTAAACAGTGACAAAACAGGTAAGGGACCAAACATAGCTATTTTTCTTTTCTAATTTTAGTGTTACTCAAAATATTTTGAGTTCAAACTCATCAAACTCAAAGTTCTGGATTTTTAATTTTGATTTGCTCGTTCCAAACTTATGAATTTTGGAAGAGAAAGTTGGGAAGAAAAGGAAGTCAGAAGTACTGGGCCGTGGGCTGCCACATAGCAAAATACGAGGTGTTGGCCTAGAGCCTTTTTGATTGGCTACCGCATGTTGTCATGCCTAGTTGTGGTAAAACTGTAGCAACCACATATTTTGTTCTTATTCACATGTTAGAAAAGATGTTACACAAGTTTATGTCTATGACATTTATGCTGAAAAATTATGGCACGCTAAAATTGTGATACCTATAATAGAAAATCAAACTACGTGAAGTCTATAGATGTGGCACTCAAGAAACAGACCCTTAGACACAGTCACCAATAATCATATGTTTTGAATAAAAGAAAGGAATACCAACAAACATACTCTACAGTGCGGTGCAATGATACGTCTGATCACTATAAGCGATTAAGCGGATAATTAGCCTACTCCCCGCATCATGACACCATGATTGAGCGCCTTTTTAGCGCCTTGTGCGTGTTCGCGTCTTGTTTGGACGATGTGCAATGCACGCTTCTAACGGATCACGCTGTCAATTCAAAAGATCATGCTCCTATGCATCAGCAGTAGCATCATATACCAACACTGGGCTTTCTCCGATTAGCTAATTTTTGACACCAAGATGCGGTTAAAAACTTGAAACTCCCTCGGAGACCGGGATAGTGGAGAGGAGAGCCCAGCCGGGGAGTCGAGTGAGTTGACGGTGGTGGTGCGCGTGCCAGCCATTGATGTCACAATTATCGGGCCCAAAAAGCGTCCTCGGTCTCCACGCGCGCGCATCGGAATCATCCCGCTCGGATCCGAAACACCAAGCAGTAGACGCGACCACAAAAAAGTGAACCCAGCCAGTCCCCAGCGTTGCAGCTGCTGCACACTCCCAGAGTCCCAGTTCCATCACCTTCTCTTTGTCCGCTTCACAAACTCGCGATTAGCTACAGACACCACCCAGAAACCGGCTCCGAATCCACATGTGGGTGAGCAGGGTCATCGCAAATCTAGCCGCCGATTAACATAACCGTTCCTCCCATCATCACAGCCAAAAAGGTCTCAAAAGCTAGAGCTGCTTTGTTAGTTTGCTACAGGCTTTACTTGCTCACCAGTTATCCCTCCTGGCCATTGGGCCTTGGGCATTTTGCTCTTTACTCCCCATCCTGCAGGCCAGTGCACCAGCCTAGCCAGCAGCACCATGTGCTGTGCGGTGCGGTGCTTTGCCTCCTCACTCCCTATTTACTCTCACCACTTGCTGTCGCGCCACGGCTAGTTGTGGCAAGCTTCGAGCGATACCAGAATTGAGCTCGGACTGCAAGAGCCAAGAGCCAAGAGGAGTGGGACTAGGAAGGAAGAGATGGGAGGTGCGACACTGTACAGCATGCAATGCTACTGTTCGTTGCTCGCGTTGCTGCTCTGCTCATGGTTCCTGCATCCGTCGCAAGCATTCAAGGTACGTACGTACGTCCAGTTGAGCTGCAGCTACGTAGGTCTGAATTGTCGATGTGGATGTGATTACGCGAGTGTGACATTGTGCTGCTTGTGGCTGCTCAGCTGCATGGTGGATACGACGAGGAGAAGGTGCCGTTGACATTTATAGTGCCGGAACCCTCGCCGGGGCTGTCGCCGCTCGCCGCGCCCCCACCGGTGACCGGCGCCGACGACGACGGCATGAGGCCGAGGCTGCCAACGGAGCGGTGGAGGCGGGGACGGGGCGAGGAGAGGCAGGGCCGGGGTGAGGAATGGCGCGGCGCGCACGCTCCGGCGCTCGCCCCGTCGTGGGCGGGCCCGGCGCGCGCCCCCGCCTCGGCCGACGCGCCGGCGCCGGACTCGGGGAGCGGCACGGCATTCATCGAGAGCAGCCCGGCCGTGCCGGTCCCGCGCGGCGTGACGGACACTGCCACCATCCTGCCCATGCCCGCGCCCGGCGTCAAGCGGCAGGTAACTTTGCACTTTACCTATGTTTCCTCCTCCTCTTTTCCTTCTTTGTAAACAGTAACTTTCAAAAGCCTTGGACTAAAGTTTTAATTTTTGCACTCTGCTTTCCTTTCACCATTTCGATCTTGTTTATTTCTCTAACTTTATATTTTTGCAGGACGCTGGGGCAGCTACTTTGGTTCGAGCCGGTATGGTGCCACTGGTGTTTGGGTTCATCATGATAGCGTCTTTAGGAGCTTTATGCTAGATGTTCTTCTTCTTGATCTGTAGTACTAGCAGGCTAGCAGAGATGAAGCTTTCTTTCTTCCTTTCTTCTTCTTTCTCGCTGTTTCTTTGTGCTCCTGTTCTAATCATGTGTAAACAAAGCACGTGCGTCTTCTTCCTTTATCATGGCCACCTTCTCGTCTTCCTATCTCATTGTCACTCCTAGTAGGCGTAGAGTAAAGCTGCTGCTTTCGTGGATGTCATACCATGCACGGGATAAAGCATTGCGTACCAGTCGTATATACCGAAAGTAATAAAGAGAACACAAAGGCGCAGATGCAGATCCTGGTTAGGGAGTAATCTTTTGTTACATGCATGATACAACCCACAGCTCCACATAGTCACGGTGGCAACAGTAACCTACTAGCACTTGCTTCGTAGCTGATGGCGAGGGACAGTAGGATCGATACTTAGTTTAGTACTTAATTTGCACCTAGCTTCTGTTACTAATCAATGAGGAAGTCGATCGAATAATGGCAGCAATCGTTGAGAGGCATGATGAACCTATCAGTTCACTTGTTCAGGCTCCAGAGTTTCTTGAGCCATCTTGATTCTTAGCCCACCAGCTTCTTCGAATAGGATCATCTACTCACGTTCAAGACAAAGAATAGAATCAATTCGCTCACGAGATGAAGTCACAAACCGCTTGTGCTGTACTACTAGTAGAAGCTTTCAGTCAGTGGTGCCTCGCTCGAATCCAATAATGCGCGGGTGACAGGAGTCATGAACTCGTGATATCCCTGGTCCCGTTCTGTTTAAGTGCGGTTGCGTACTACACGTGAGAGCTAGTCTGCACGTACTTGATCAGCCGCGTAGCTGCAAAATAAATTCGCCACACGTGAAAACTTTCACTCAGTCGCCAACTCGCCATTGCATTCATTGATTCACCGCTCGGTTTGTTGCAATTGCAACGGAGATAGCCAGATGGCCCAGATGCTTCTTCATGTGTGTGCGATGCAAACCGGTTGGTATGGTGTCTCGCCGTTGCTTCTCCGGCCGATCTATCTGACGTGGCCACAGAAGAAAGCTGAAAAAAGGTCGTAGCTGTAGTTCACCGGACACACTAGAGCGGATTACCTGTTCCTCCTCAAATATGGGGATCAAGTAACAGCAGGGCACGGTCAACCCGAGCCAAGTACGTACAAGTTGGGACAACCAAGAAGCTTTAACAATGACAGAGAGAAACCACTTGAGACTTGGACCTTGCCCACTTGTGGTCCTGCTTCCGTAAGAGGAACAATAACAATAGCAGCTTCATTTCAGAAAACTTTTTGAAATAGCAGAGGTCTTATGGACCTAGCCAGACAACAATTCATTTCAAAAACGTTAGAGAGCAGAAATATATTTCTTAGCTCTTTTAGAGACCGGTCGATCAGATTTTTCTACGGCTTGTCTTGATCACCTCCGTGGTGAACTAGATTTTCTATGCCATTGTGTGCCCCCAGGAGATCGATCGGGGGATCCTTATAGGTATCAATCTGATGACTTTTTATACCCGAGCAATTGATGAGGGGGATTTCTACGTGAAGTTCCATCTTAAGTCTAAGATGGATGGGTTCCAGTGGGTGCTCATGGCCATATATGGAGCAGCCCATCAGACTTAAAAGATACTCTTTTAACGGAATTGGTCTAAGCATGCAGCTGGAAATCTCTCCCTATGCTGATTGTAAGGAGGCAAGAGGAAAAGAGTAACTATCGGTTCGATGCTCGCTGACCTTTTGATTTTAATGTTGTAATTGATAGTTTGGACCCGCGAGAAATATCTCTCTTAGGATGGCAATTCACGTGGGATGAACTGTAAGTACACAAGATCAATTGTAACTGTCGGTGATTAATCTCACTTGTTCCAAATTTAAAATCACACTACAAATATTAAAAAACAAGGAGGCCTAATCACAGTAGTAGATTGAACCCATAACTTAAGAAAATATCAAGATACAAACCAATCTAAAGGTCCTAATGTTGAAGTTGAAGTGCAACGATGCCTAATCTATGGGTGGTGATGGTGGAGATGAAAAATTACGGATGCCAGCAACGGTCTCCCTTCTTTGTTTCTCCTCGACTCCATTTTGTCATGTTCGTGACATGAACCCTTCTATATAAATAGAAAAGCCTTTGCATATGGTCTTGGGGGGACGAAATGTATCTACTGGTGAAAGAGCAGCAGCAGCCCAACGACAGGGGGCCCACACGGCAGGCTAGGGCTGCAGGTCCTGCCGTAGCCCCTTGCCGCGTGGCCTGTGGGTGGCCTCGCTGGCTGCCTCCTTTCGTATGAAGTAATCTCTCTCTGGAACATTCCCGAAAATGCTGGTTTTTTTGATTTTATGGTGCTTTTCTTGCGTACAAAAAATAGAGAGAAAATCCGGCAATCTGCCAGTTTATTAAAAAATACCAAAAATCAATTAAAATAGAAAATAGAAATACTACAAAAGGACACCATTACACTCAAAAGGCATGATACGTTTTCAATGTAACAACAATTCTCTTGAGAATCCTACATTTGAAAAGCTGGACCGAGTTCTCATGAGTATAGACTGGGAGATCAAATACATGATGGTCACGGCGCATACACTACAGCGTTTGTTTTTTGATCACACCCCCTTGCTCCTTGGCTCAAGTACGACCTCTCAGTAGGGTAATCAAACACTTTTTAGATTCGAATTGGTTTGCAACTCAGTCACACAGTGTGTCCAAAGGAACCACCCCTATGGAGCACTGGCAAATAAGATTTGTCATCTCAGGAGCTACCGAAGGGGTTAGGCATGCAACACTAGTGGCATATATAGAAAGGAAAAGCAACGCTTGCTACAGATTGTTGATGAGCTCGGTATCCAAGCAGAGTTGGCACCGCTCTCCGAGAGGTCAATGAGGCCCTAGTGAAGCTCATGCGAGAGGAGGAAACCAAGTGGTTCCAGCGTGCTAAGGTAAACATGTTTTGGAGGGGGATAATAATACTCGATACTTCTATTTGGTTGCCAAAGAACTACATTACCAATTACTATAAAGGCCTTTTTGGCCCACCTGGCAATAATCATATCATGATGGGTGAATCGGGTCAGGATGATATCCCTCAGGTCTCCATTGAGGAAAATGCCCTCCTCATTGAGGCTTTCTCGTAGAAGGAGATCTGAGAGGCCATATGTCACGCCCCGAATTTCCAAAACCCAAAAATTAGGGCTTTCAAAAACTTTTTGATAAATAGCACCAACCGAAGTACATCGGAATAAAACTTTTTATCAAATCATTCTAAGCCTAAAGTTATTCAAGCCAAAACCATTCGCCCTTGCGTCCCCGCCACGACAGCCTGAGGCAGCTGCCGCAGCCAGTTTGCTCCGCCGCGACAGCCCATGACAACCGATGTCGCTGCCACGCTCTTGCCACGGCAGTTGCCGTTGCCCATTTCCTCTGCCGCGGCAAGGCCTCTGCCACCGCCATTGCTATCTTTCTCTGCCGCAGCAAGCCGCTTCTGCCGCGACAAGCTTCTGCCGCGCCACCGATTCCCCGCCACGGCATCTCACAGCAGCTACCGTCGCTGCCCTGCCTCTGCCACGGCAACCCCCCCTGCCGCGGCAATGTCACGCCGCTGTTCCTTCCCGCCGCGACAGCCGATTTCCACCGCGGCAATTCCTTTTCCCTACCGCGGCAATACCGCGGCAACATTTTCTCCGCTGCGATAGCCCTTCTCCTCGCCACACACGCACAGACTCGGAATAACCTAGACCGCGACTACGGCTAATCACTACACGATACCCTGGCTAAATTTAAACATATACATGCCCTAAACTTGCTCCGAACGACATGATCTTTTGCCACCTACCTCGCCAAGCCATATCGTGAATATATGCACATATATAATGCTTTTGGTTTAAGCGCTAAAACCCTAACATAATAATACCCTAGTTCAATACCTGCGCAGTATACGCCACCATGTCGACGGTACCTCACCACCAACATGTCCTAAGCCAACACAAAGGTTTCATCTCGAGTTCCGTGTTCCTGCCCCCCTTGTCGCGCCCAAAGCCCTAGATCCGAGCTCCCGACTCCTCTTCTTCTTATTTAAATCTAATTCCCTCTAAAATCCTAACTCGTCGTTAGCTCAGCCACAGTCCTAAGCATATATGTGAGCATGCCGGCAATATTTTTCCCAAGTGTATATGGGCACCTACACCCTGAAAGTCCCAGCATATCTTTGCATGTGGCCATATGATTTCTACCACCTTTTCTCTCTCCTGGTATACTTAGGCATCTACGCATGTCACCTGGGCATGCGCGTATGCATGAAGATGGAAATCCTAAATTTTACTCTCACCAGCCAAACACCTTTCTGTTCATTTCCCCAGTTAAACCCTAGCTTTGACAGGACAAGGCAAGCAATGGCAATTAATTCTACCCCTGTTGCCCAGTACGTTTAGATGCCCAACACCCGTGGTTTCCTCTCACACTTCACCTCTCCCGTACCGTTCGGTGCCAAATTTCTACTGTAATACAATGACCGGCCTGGGCTCCTTCTTTCTATACATCCAGGGACTGACACTTTTACTTCTCACTCTCCCTCCTCTAGTCCCATCAATAGTGCACTGTACCTCTTGCCATTTCTTTTCACCGCAGCAAAACGGTGCCTAACTTCACTGGACTTCTACAGCATCAACAAGAAATTCAGGCCACGTTACTCATTCCAGCACAGCTCGCCATTAAAACCCTGCTAGCTTCCTCTATGTCTCTACACCACCTTCACCAGTTCCCTCCCATATGCAGTCTGTTTTCTCTATGGCTCTATCCCCATTTCTGCTATAGCCCCCAAACATGTACCAACCGACTTGCAAATCTTCTCTACCATGTGGGACCTTGGCCCACAAGTCATACTCCTTTTCCAATCCTTATTCCTTTACTTGTGTCATTTTTTTCCTCTGTCAAGCATCTGCAACCGAGCTGTCCCTATGTGTATGTCATTTCTCATGGGTTCCTGAGCAGTAGAGAGTTCTGTACTCACTTTCATCTCTTTCCCTTGCGTGTCCTACTGCTATCAATGAGCAGTATGTCAACAGCACATGCATGCTGACCCTGCGCATGCATCAAAAGCACTTGCCAGCTCTCTCTCCTCCTTACCCATGTGCTGCTGTAGGCAACCATCCCTCCTCTGGACTCTCCCCATTGCAGCCACAGCACCTAGCAAAGCGAGCTCCATCCCTTGACTCAATCCTTCATTTCTCCCCATTTCTTCTTCCTCACACGAGCAGTACCCAAGCTCTTCAACCAGAGCTTCCATTTTCTCTGAGCTGCCATCCCCTCTACCTTTCCATCCTCGAGCTCACTCCCCAGCCATCCGAGCTCCTCCTTGCCGCTAGCTGCTCGCCTCAGCTGCCGCCAAGCCATGGCGAGCCCGCCATCACCGGCCCCGGCGAGAAGTCCCGTACCTGCCGAGGAAGTTGAGCTCCCAGCTCTGATTCAACCCGCCGCCGCCTTCGTGCTGGCCGTCGGCGACCGCGGCCGCCGACCCGGATCCGCGGGGCACCAGATCCGCCGCCCCCACTCCCCGAGCTACGGCCCAACCCGATGGGACCCGGCACCTTGCGCCACCCATCTATCCGCTGCCGCTGCTCCCTAACCCGCCGACACCACCTCGCCGCACCGGTTCCAGCACGCAATCCCACCGCCCCAGCACTCCATCCTCCCGAGCGTGCACACCAGCCAAGTTTCCCGAAGACCTCAGCTCACCCCGGTCGAACCCCTTCCCGTCTCCGCTCTTCTCTAATCCGTCCGCCTCAAGCTGCCTCAGGCCGAACCGACGACACCACGAGCTTCCCCTTCCTCCCCTGGGCGCTGCCGGGCATCCAATTTCTCCTGAACCACTCCGCTTCCGACACCCCTTTTTCCTCACCGGAGCCCTAATCGCTGGGTCGTTTGCTGTTGGAAGCTCGGACCAACCGCCGGGGTAAGCCATGGGTAAGTCGGGTAAGAGATTCCTGCCACTAACGCACGGGCCACGGCCGCTTGGCCCCTCCAACTCCAGTGGCCACGCCTTTTACTTCAGTCCGCCTCTAGCTCAATGAATGCGCTCTAAACTGTCTGGGAGCGCATTGAAGCCGTTTGAATAGAATCGTAGGATTGCTTTAAATTCAAATCTTTTAAATTGGAAACGTGTCGGAAGATGATTTTGTAGTACCACAGCTTAGCTCACCGATTGCATAACATGTTAAGGTCTCTCCGTAATCAAGTAGTTGTTGTGTAGGTCTGAACCATCATAAGTAAATAAGGTTAAGAAGACGAGAGATGCAGCCCTACCTCAACATAATAGAAAGTGGTATCGGCTTTAAAAGTCGATAGGAAGCAAAGCATGTGGAATTCATTTTTCGGATCACTAAATGATTTATAAACTTAATAGAGCAATATGAAATCCTATACGAGCCCAGTACCCACTTTGGAAATCATGGAAACGTCAGATTTAGAGTTGAACCCTAACACCCTTCAAATTTAAAACGTGCATAATCTGTAAAATGGATCCAGAGCATTATCGTTAAAGTCATAGAGTACTTTCAAAATTATTTTTACACTCCGGTCCCAAGTATATGCCAAGAACCACAGTACGTTCCCTAAAAGCTATGGAGCATGAAACGCATACATAAACCTCTAAAATCTTGAAGTAAAACTCATAATAGCTTCCATAGCTCCGAGGTAGACTCACCGCCTATCTGGTACTCATATTGATATGGGGTTAATAATGGTCTTAGGTTCTTGACAGTTTTGACCCCACAAGGGAGAGAGAATGAAACCCTAATATACCTAGTAACTCGCTCAATAAACATATAGGTTGCTGTGATCACCAAGCCTAAAGCGCTTTCACTCTAACTCAATAGAAGCCACAGGAATCCGATCTCGGCAGAAACCCTAAAACCTATAACTTTTGCCGCGACAACCTGGGGCCACCCTCTCTCACTTTCTATAGTCCCTTAGAACCAGTAGCTAACCGAACGTGTTATGATTTCATGTATTGATTCTTCCGGCTTTACACTTGATGCAGTTGGTTTTTACGTCGTCCCGACGATTTATACGACGTCTTTCCGACGTGTAGTTTTGACGTTACGACGAATCGCGCGAGGAGTTCCGGGAGATGGCCATACCTAGCTCAAGCTCGAGACCCGGCAAACTTGCCAGGCAAGCATTCCCACCTTGACCATGTTGAAATCCTATATTGGAGAAGTTAATTATTTTGTTTATGAAATTGCATGCTATGTGGGTAAAATCATTATTTTATGTAGACCTAGCTATTCCTATTAGATGCACGGCTTAGGCCCGATAAACCATATCCTCGTAACCCTAGTATTAAGTGCTGATCATTGGACGATCGGCAATTTAATTAGGAGTATAGGCGATAGCCCCGCTTAGCCCTGCTGTAGTAAAAACTAAGTTTTATCGATACGATGGGATTGGGATCAAAACCCTCAGTTTGTAAATGCATACCGAGGTGCCATTTAAAAGGAATGTTTGTTAAAACCCTGAATGAGATGATGGAGGATTTGGATTCGGGCAAGAATGTTAAGGGTGTTTGGAGGTGGTAGAGTAGCCGGTCGCTACTTGAATCAGGAAAGGGTAGGGAGCCGGTTGCTACCTGAGGCCTGGAATAGCAGGGTAGCCGGTTACTACCTGAGGTGATGGTTGGACATGGAGTCTTGCTCGAATCAGTTAAGGACCGAACCTAAGTGCCACTGAATCAGTTCCCCTACCGTACGTCCACATGTCCTTTATGGGAAGGACTTGACCCGGTACCTCGTCTAATGCTGGAGCTCGGAACCGTGGGAGTTAGGGTGATGTGCTAGGTGGATCCGGGATCCCTAGGGGATCTTCATGGGACTGCGTGGGGGTAAAGCCCTCGATGAGTTCCTCGCTGTGGAGGTAAAGCTCTCGGTGGGTCTCACAAGTACGTGAAATGATAGTTCGACACAAAGATGGAGAGTCCCATTTTTGACATCCGGGATGCGAAAGTTGGGTTACCCACCTAGCGGGTCCGGTTCTAGTGTGAACACGGGCGAAAGGTCTCGTTGTAATAACCCTGTCAGTATACGTCGCGAAGTATACCCAGGGTGACCTACATCTTGTGGGTAAAGCCGTACAACCTCTGCAGAGTGTTAAAAACTATTCGAATAGCCGTGTCCTCGGTCATGGACATGAACTGGTAAGACCACACATGGGTTAGACTGAGTTTTGTTTGTGAAAGCTGGGAAATGGGATTAAGGACGTGGGCATGATGTGTCCACAGTGAGCGGTTTAAGCTACAGTCTGGTAGCGAGGAACTGCAGAAGAGAAAACCTAGCCGGATTAAGGACGTGGGCATGATGTGTCCACAGTGAGCGGTTTAAGCTACAATCTGGTAGCAAGGAACTGCAGAAGAGAAAACCTAGCCCGGGCCACGAGGCGGTAGCGCGGGTAGGTTGTAAAGATTGTTCGAGGCGGTAGATGGAGCTACCGGCCTCTAGTTGACGACTGTTCTGCTGGTTTATCCAGCACCGAATGCTGTCTCGGCAGAGATGAATTTGATTTTGAAAATGCTTTTGAATCTACTATTATGTATTTCGA
This sequence comes from Stipa capillata, assembly GCA_019208055.1. Lineage (NCBI taxonomy): Eukaryota > Viridiplantae > Streptophyta > Magnoliopsida > Poales > Poaceae > Stipa > Stipa capillata. The sequence continues at coordinate 74,823 of JAGXJF010002532.1, forward strand.
ATAAAAACTTACATTTCCGCACAACTTACAACTTAGGGTAGAGCTATTCCTTGATATATTCCCTGCATGAAATATTACTGTATACTTCATCCTGTGGGAATAGCTTGCGAGTACATTCTATGTACTCACCTGGCTTGTTGATTTGGCCAGACGAGGAAGACAGCAATATCCGAGGATGAGCTTACGATCGCGAAAACTAGGGCGTAACCCCAGTCGGTTGCCTGTCGGGTATGGCATATTGATGGGCCACCTCACCGTTGAATTCCGCTGCAAATTTATAGCCGTTGTGCTACAGGTATCAGATTATCGACCTTAACGGTCTTTATAATTGTTTACGCATGTATGACAATGATATACAGGTTAACTCGTGTGTATCGGCTACTGATCCAGGGACCGGTACAGTGATCACGAGGGAGTATCCGGCTTAAAAACCGGGTACGCCACACCATATTTTAGATGGAACATAATAAGACTTTCGGACCAAATGGCTTTCTTGTAGAATTCTATTAGAAGTTCTAGGACGTCATTAAGGATGACTTAATGGCGCTCTTTGAGGAATTTCATAAAAATCCATTGCCACTATTTTGCCTCAATTTTGGAGTCATAACCTTACTACCAAAGGAAGAAGATGCCACTTGCATAACAAAATATAGACCGATTTGCTTGCTGGACGTCAGCTTTAAAAAATTTCACTAAGGTGGCAACAAATCGGAATACAACAGTGGCACAAACCATGGTTAGACCAACACGGAGGGCGTTCATGCTAGGTAGATTTATCATGGAGAGGGTCGTGATCCTCCATGAAATGATTCATAAATTACAGTAGAAGAAACTTGATGGAGTTATCTTTAAAATTGATTTTGGAAAGGCCAATGATAAGGTCAAATGGTCTTTCCCCCAACAAATGCTACAAACAAAAGGATTCGCACCCGAGTGGTGTACTTGGGTGGACAACTTTGTGCAAGAAGGGAGTGTGGGTATTAAATTTAATGATGACATTGGACATTTTTTCAGAACTTATAAAGGTTTACGATCGGGGGACCCTATTTCTCTAAAAAAATTAGTGATGGGCATGTTGGTTGTCCTTATAGCAAGGGCTAAGGTGGTGCGTCAAATTGAGGGAGTTGTTCCTCTCTTAGTGGAGGATGTTATGTCTCTTCATGAATCGTGATATGGAGCAAGCTAAGAATATGAAATTGTTGTTATGTGTGTTTCAGTACCTATCGGGCTGAAAAGTGTTTAAAAATAAATTTTCATAAGAGTGAGCCTTTTTGCTTTGGCAAGGCGAAAGAAGCGGAGGCACAATATAAGTAGTTATTTGGTTATTAGATAGGCTCCTTTCCTTTTCACTACCTCAGAATTCTAATCCATTACCAAAATTTGCGTAATAAGAATTGGAAAGCGGTCGAGGATACATTTGAAGCAAAACTCAGTCATTAGAAAGGCAAGCACCTGGGTGCCGGTGGCAAGCTGGTCCTTACAAACTCCGTGCTGAGTAGTTTACCAATGTTTATGCTCTTTTTTTAGGTGTCTAAGGGGTATGCAAAAGGTTGGATTATTATAGCTCTAGATTTTTCTGACAAAGTGATAACCACAAGAGGAAGTATGGACTCAAGAAATGGAGCATTGTATGCCGACCAAAAGAGCAAGGTGGGATGGGCATTTAGGATTTGGAAGTTAAAAGAAAAATATTTGCTTAGCAAAAAAGAGCAAGGTGGGATGGGCATTTAGGATTTGGAAGTTAAAAGAAAAATATTTGCTTAGCAAATGGCTGTTTAGTATACTCAAAGGGGATGGGGCATGGCAACGGTCGTTATGAAATAAAATACCTCCATTTCCAAATATTTGTCCCAGGTTGAGAGAAAAATAGGAGACTCCCATTTTTGGGTTGGCTTGATGAAAGTCAAAGAGCAATTGTTTAAACATGGGTCTATTGTGGTGAATGATGGCACTGCCATTCAGTTCTAGGAGGATACATGGATAAGTGCCATGCCGCTTCTCGTGCAATTTCACAAACTTTGTCATGTGTTGCACAAACCACATGCGCTCCTCTTGAACATTATAGATTTTGTCCCGATTAACGTCTATTTTCGACATTCTCTGGTCGGCCAAAAACAATCTGACTAGCTGGAACTGGTGAGCTCCCTTGCAAGTGTCCAACTAAATGAAGAGCGGGATGTCTTCCGCTATCAGTTACATGCCTCTGGCCAATTTTCTGTACAGTCGATGTATGCCGCTCTTATGGATTCAAATTGTTGTTTCCGCTCAAAGCATATTTGGAAATTGAAGATCCTCCTAAAAGTTAAAATTTCCCTTTGGTACCTTCTCTGAGGAGTAATCCTAGCAAATGACAACTTAGTCAAACACAATTGAAAAGGTAGCGCAATGTGTTGTTTTTGCGATGGAAAAGAGACAATTTGACACCTCTTTTTCACATGCAAACTCGCTTCATGTGGCGAACAATTTTAAAACTAGCTATCAGGGATGAGGTAGCACTGAAGGCATAAATACTTGTGGGTGCGTGTGTTGTTTTGTGGTCGATTTGGCTAAACGAAATAACTTGGTTTTTAATAAGATTAAAGTTCTTTATTTTGTTGTAGGTTATCCTAATGGCCACCAACTAGCTCTGTGTGTAGTCCTTGATGCACCGGCAAGAGGAGGCATGGGAAGCTTTGACTATTGGGTGTAACTGCTTGGAGACAGTTACTCGGGACTTATTTTCGAGGTATGGATAGCACCCTAGTAATAGACTCTTTGATGTATGAGGGGTCTTGTATTGCTTTTGTTTATTGTTATCTTCTTTTGTGGAAAATAAGACTTCATAACGCTTTAATTCAATAATATATGGCAATGTGCATCACTCGATGTAGAGGCCGAGAGTATCCACTTCTTTTTGAAAAAACAACAATAGCAATTTCTGTAATACGACCTGCTTTTCTAGCTAAGAATAAACTCCTCCTAAAGAATGATTTGCAAGTGTATGGTTTAAAGTGTCCCCACACACTCCAGCCCTCCAGTGGTATCAAATGCCAATAAAATCAATTGATTCACCACCTAGCTCCACACAAAGAGGGGGAAAAGGTCAGGCGTCTCAACATTTCAACACGCGATTAAACACGAATGCAGTTATCAATCTCACATCACTAAGAATCTGCCTCCGGAGGCATAAACATTCTCTCTCTTTTTCAGATAGATGCATCGGCAACCTTGCTTTCTTCGACACTTTCAGCAGCAGCAACAACAGCAACCTGAACTGAATCAGGATCCACACACTTCTCTTCTTCCGCCACCTGTGCATGTGCATCAGGATCCTGCACACCCTTGAGTTCCCGTTCTTCAGCCGTGTCTTGCTCGGTCGTTGCAATGGAGGGCTGAGCTGTAAGTTGCTCCTCTGTTGCTCCAGTTTCATCAGCGGTAGCAGTTGCCGCCGGTTCAGTCTTCTTGTCTGCTGCTGGAGCCTCTCCATCACTCTCTGCATCCTGTGAATGGAGAACATACAGATATATAGAGCTTCTTGACTCGTGTAATCTAACCACAGCTACCCTACTAACCATATACACCCGTGACCCGGGCATACCGTTCCGGGTAACTCTACCAAGATAAATTTCTCATGCGTACTTAACAGGGCAAATGCAGTTTTTACAACAAGATTGGAAAAGTGAGGCCTAAAGAAATCGATCAGGCCCCTGTTAATGATGAAGCTCTGGTTTATTGCACAACTTCCAGCTCCTACCTCGTGGGAAGAAGCTGGCAACGGCGAACCAAGAACTTCGGGGTTGACCAAGTTTTGAAGCCAGAGTCAGTCCGTTGATTGTTTCCCCGGCTTCTAGGTGCTACTAAAACTAGCTTCTAAAGCCCAAAATATGGAGCTAGAGCTCGCTCAAACAGAGTCTAAACATGCCCTTAGCATGCTACCTGATAGTTGAAGCTCATTGTTGAAGTAGCGTCAAAGAGGAAACCAAGGAGTTTACCTCTTTGAGCAAGTCGCTGAGGGACCTCCGGCGACTCACATCGTCGGCGGCCGGGTCGGTCTGATCAACTCCACCAACCTTCTTCTCTGCGGCGTCCTCCACAACCAATGGCGCGTCACCCTCAACCTTGAGGTCACCGGGCTTCGTCGCACACGCTCCCATCGCCGCCGTGACCAGTACCAGCTGAGGAGGAGGATACGAGAGACGAAGAACCAAACAGCACAACAATCTAGAGCAACAGACACAAGAGAGAGGGAAGCAATGGCGTGCATATGTAGCGGCGGATGTGCTTTAGTCGGTACGACGCTGTCATCGAGGCCTGGCCAGCGGAGAAATGCAAAGGTGGGGCGCAGCGCGTCAATAACAAACTCGCCTCGCCATTGCATTTGCGCATTATCATATGCATCTAGCCATCTACGATACTATTATGGAGTGGGTTTGGACTTCGCGACGGCCGGTCGTGCTGCTGCCTGCTGGGCATCTGCGGTGCAGGCTCCAGAATTTCTGACGCCGCTTTCCCTTCAGGTCAATCTTCAGTGTATTCGTGCATAATTATTCGTGCGCCCTTCTGGCATAATCATTGTACGATAAGTGGTTTCCCGTTGATAATTTGGTCGCAAATCATGCATCTGGTGATCTGGGTCTGAAAAGCATGATTACTTCTCAGGATAGTTGCTGTTGGGAATGGAATATGGAATATATAGAGCATCAACATCATCAGTTGATAACAACTTGTAGTGGTTCTTTTTTTTTGAGACGGAACTTGTAGTAGTTGATAAGAAATAATACCGGTTTGTTCAAGAACTGCGCAACTACCGTTTTATCTGGACAATAACAAGTTCAGACTTTCTACCAGAACCGGAATAGAGATACAGAACTCAAAAACAATGCATAGCAACTCAGTTTGCTCCTTGAGACATTCTATCCTACAGCACTGTTTCCACAGACAATTTTGAGTGCAACACTGAAAAGCACATCACCATCGCCATCTCCTGCTTACCATTACCCAAACATTTCAGGTTCCCTGGACATATGACAACATCTTGTTTGCCTGGAAAGACAGGAGTTGGACGAGGAAGACAACAACTCTTTAGCCCTTGTTGCTGTGAAACCAGAGATTCTACCACATCAGAGTGAAACCAGACACTCTACCACATCAGAAACCAGAATCGGCTTATTACATACAAGAGGACTTTGACACGAATCAACAAAATCGGCTCATTACATACAAGAGGACTTTGACACACATCAACAAGTGTCACGATCTAAACAGAGCTAAAAACAGAACACAAGCATGCCAAGAGTGTAGTCCAAAACAAATGCAGAACCTTCTCAAATACGGAATTTGTAGCCTTGTATGCTAGTCCAGTAGGACGGTCAATACAAGCTAGGGGTCCAATTGATTCTATCTTAAGCATCAGGGGGGAGAATCTGCATCTTCGCACCGCCTTGTATTAAATCAACCTGAAAACATGGTGAAGATAACAAACTATTCAGTAATACTAATGTTTCAGAAGCACACAAGGCCTCAACATGTCACACACAAGTGAGCCAGGACAGATCCCCAAAGACTTGCACAGACATGTCATTAGAATGGCAACAATAGCAAACAAAGCAAGAAAGAGATTGAGAGCCAGAGGTCAATACCAACACACAAACAATTGCACAGAAAAAACAGTAGATAGGTAGAGTGACAACATCGGCATAGAAGTATACCTATTGCCAGCACTTAACAACTGGAATAGTCATTAACTTAACTGATATGCAGTTAGGTAAGATAAAATCTAATCAAGGGCCACAGATCAATTTACATATAAATCTGTAAGCACCTGCAACAGACAAAAGGATTACCAGCAACTCTGGTCTTTCTACTTCTATCATTTCATAACTAAATCTTCTTTGGTCTGATACCCATCTCCATTTCTTTAAGCTTCAGCTCCAGCTCCAACCGCTCATTCTCCAACCTCATCTTTTCGTTCTCCAGCCTCATCTTCTGTAATTCCCTGTCCTTCTCCTTGCTGAACCTTAGCCACTTGAAATGTCGCTGCTCAATTTTCAGCATCTGAGCTTTTATCTTTAGACGATGTTTCTCGATTTGAATCTCATGCATACCAGGTGAATTCTTCTCAGCAGATGGACCGACAGGTCCCTCACAGCATATTTTGTTCATGTCAATAGCAGCAACTTCTGACAGCTGAGACCCAAACCGTGTCTCGTCATGATCAAGCTGCAGCCTCTTTGTACCATGATTTCTGTGATGATGATCTTCAGCGCTTACCTCTACGTCATCATTGAATTCGTCATCTTCGTCGTCGTCATCAGAAAACATCATGTGATCATCCTCATCATCATAAGCAAATGAGCTCTTCTTTCCATAATCATCTCTGCTCCTAAGCGCCAAACGCAGTGACTTCTGAAGGACCGGATCATCAAGTAGACACAACCGGTTCCGGTTATGGTATGAGCACATCTCCTCATAGTGCAGATGCTTTGAGCTCAGAAGCTTCCTAGCTTCCTCCTTAAGCTTTCCCGAGAGGCTCACCCCTTCAAGAAGTGCAGGGTTCTCGACGATCTGGCAAGTCGTTCCCCGGCCAAGAATTTCAGTGAGCCTCTTGTACCTCTTGTTCAGATCATTGAACTTATCCTCGCACTGCTGTGGCGACACCGCGAATCCCCTCTCGTTCATCGACATGGAGACTAGCTTCCACTTTCCCTTCCTCTTCAGCATGGCGTGCTTCCTCTTCCTGCTGCTCGAGCCGTAGTCCATCTCGACATCCTCGTCGATGTAGGACACGGCCGACACGAGCAGCTTGACCATGTCGCTGGTCCACTTCACCCGGTGCCACAGGGAGGCCGCCTTGCCACCGCGGTCATGGTGGAGCCCGTCATCCGCATCATCATCGTCGCTCAGCGATGTCTTCACCGCATTGCCCAAATCCTGCACCGGATTCGCAGGGACAGGGAACATACCCTGGTGAAGCTGCTGGGGCTGTGCGAACTGAAATGGCTGCTGGCGCGATTGGAACGAGGCCTCCAGATCGAAAGGGGCTCCGGGGATCAGGGTTCTTGGTGGCAAATTCCCCTCCATCTCTGAACAGAACAACCCCAGATTGAGCTCCCAAAATTCCAACCTCACCCAACACTCATAAGAACTGGCCCTTGGAAACCTCACCAAACTCTCGAGGTATCTGCCAAAAGCTGCGGCTTTTCTTGGACTGTTCGTGGAATTTCCGGGCGCGATTTTTGGCCCGGAAAGGACAAAGTTTACAGCTTTCTTTTTGGAAAGGGGTTCGCGAAGGGTAGCTGTTGCAATCTGCAAGACGGCTAGGCCATGAACAGAGAGGAACCGGAAAAGGGGAATCCTAGGCAGAAAAATCAACACCAAATCAGATCAGCCCAAGAGAAATCCTCCATTACTGAGCACGAAATTTCTGCCGCCTCCAGCACAAACGATTCAAGGCGAGAGGGGAAATCAAGAAAGGAGATGAAGCAGGAGCAGAGGCAAAACCATTACCAAAGGAGCGGCCTCGTTATTTCTCACTCGTAGCAGCGAAAAAGAAGAGTGCCGTGATGCAAACTCCGTCGGGAAGAGCAGACGCAGGGGAGGAATCGCAACCAATCTTGGCAGAATCTTGTTGGAAATAAAAAGGGGGAGCTAATGGCCAATCTAGCAAGAGGTTTTCACCTTTCCAAGATTTCTCTCCCCTTTTCGCCTGGTTGGTGGCAACTGGCAATAAACAGAGATAAATGGGAAGGAAGGCGATTACTGTGCTGATAAATAAATAAAATTTTCTAAAGCCTGGATGCTTCCAAGATCACTAGAAATAAATAAATTATACTCTTTCCATTTTAAATAAAAGTATTTTTAGCTTTCTTAAAGAGTTTCAAAATATTATCATTCTAAACTTCTAAAATAGTTTTGGTCAGCTTATTCTTATTTTACTTTTTATTCATATAAAAAGGAGGTAATTAATTTTGAGAGTAGTATTAGTAATAATAGCATTTATTGATTTGGAGAGAAAAAATATATAACATAAAAGTAATTAAAAATATTATTATTATTTCACTCATGTCTCTAATTTTTATATTACACTTTGAAAGAACATCTATTTGAAAACAAAGAAATATTATAAGCGGAGGAATCAGCCAAGCTGGCCGCAAGGCAGAGATGATGCGGGTGATTTGGCGCAGCTGCGCGGGAGCGTGCGCGGCACACTGCACGCGTTGCACACACGCACGCTTGGGGAGGTCTCCTCTCTTACGCGTGGGCCCCGCTTGCAGATGTGATGACGGGCAGCAACGGGTGATGGTGAACCGGTGACGCTGACGCCGCCGGCGAGTTCATCGAACCTTGCGCGGAGAAAGGTTTCAGGACTTTAATTGCAAAAGGGCCATGATTGCCCATTTCTTCGTAGGTGGGTGTGATTGTCATTTTAATTGTCCATGTGCGCACGCGACCCTTGGCTTTGGGGCTCAATTCAACGATGATTCAACGTTCTAGCATCCTCTTTGTGCAATTAATGGAAGGGCAGCCGGGCAAGCACAAGGACTATGGCCAAATCCGTGTGTGATTCCTTCTTTTTTCATCTCAAATTTTCAGTCTCAGCTTAGTGAAAACCACCTAACAAAGACTGGCCATGCATCTTGCCAGGCTGACACAGGCCTATCTTGATCACTCTCTGAAAACAGGTGCACCTGCATTGACAGAACGTCTTGTTAACTTTTATAGGAGGCATTGACATAACTTTGAACCATCGACACAAAACGATGGTAACACACGTCAGTTCTAATCAATCATTTTACTGTGAACTGTGAAGTGATGACCACTTCGTTCTCCAATTGGGAGTGGGGCTCCGAAGGTCTTCGCTTCTTTTTTCTTTCTCTTGGCATGAGACAGAGAGTTTTATTGATTAACTAGCTAAACACGTATGTACTGCTGTGGAACATCAAAGGGTGTATAGAGGCTTCATGAAAGCGCAAGTCAAGCATGACGTGCATGCAGTTTACAACTACACATCAATAACTGATGGCATCTTCCTCTCATTTAGCCCTCTCCAACCTTCAGATGCACCCCTCGGGTTCCCTTCCTCCCTGATCTAAGTCTTCTTCTCCACCCCACCCCACAAGAAAACAAGACGTGCTATTTCTCTTCCTGTTTAGCTGCCCCCTTGGCTCACCCGTAGTTCCACTCTCCGCTCCGCTCTTGCGTTCTTTGGCCTTCTCCGTAGTATGTACCAACGTTATCTAAAGGTCGAAACATAACTACATACTCTTACAATTTTGAGAGCATGTAATTATGATTGTGGTTTGCTGTCACCCATCGGTGACGGTGGGACCAAAGCCCCTAATCTTTTTTATGTGTGCGGCGGCCGTCGTGAGGTCCCCAGGCCTTAGCTCCGGTCGGTATCAGCCTCACAGTTAGCTCATCACAGAGTTTGCCAAGATCCTTAACATATGCCTAAAGCAAGTTCTTAATCTCAAACCTCACATGATTCCCGTTCTGTTGATCATGGTATGATAAGTTAGAGTTGTTGAGATGTTCGACGAGCATGGTTTCTTAAGGATGGCCGATATGATGGAATTTGTTTGTTTGTTGTGACTGCGGTGCATTTTGAATTTTTGATGATAAGACTTCTGAGAAGGTGTGGGAGAGGGGTGGGCATGAACCACCGCCACCATCTCCCATTTACAAGACAAGATTGTGGTTGGCTATCTCTCATCAATGATGATGGGATCGAGCCCCCTAATCTTTTTGATGTGGGCGGTGGCTGTTGTGAGGTCCAGGCCCTAGCTCTGGTTGGCTTTAGCCTTGCAGTCAGCCTATCTTAGAGTTTGCCAAGACCCTCAACCTACGCCTTAAGCAGGTTCTTAATCTCGAACCTAACATGACACTCTTGTTGATCATGGTATGATAAGTTACAGTCATTGAGATTATTGAGGAGTATGGTTTGTTCAGAGTGGCTAATATGATGGAGTTTGTTTGTTCGTTGTGACAGCGACACATTTTGAATTTTGATGATGAGGCTTTTGAGAAGGTGAGGAAGAGGGGTGGACATGAACCACCGCTATCAACTCCCATTTATGAGATAGTGAAGATTGTGTTACAACTCGAGTTGAGGACCTCATAGATACAGGATGGTGCAGCCAACCGCCAAAATGCAAAGTGCACACCCCTCTTGGCTAATTGAGCGTGCTCATGAGCTACTCCATTACACTCACTCTTCGTTTGAGATATCTTTTAGTTGGGTAGTAGTGCCATCAACCCCTTCACACAAGGTAAGCAACTAAGCACCCATCTTTTGATGACTATCTTGAGCCTGTTATTTTTCGAATTGTGACATTATTTTTCAAAACTACTACCTCCGTTTCACAATATTTGTCCCGCGCCCATACTTAGGACGCACAAAATTGAAAAATATTTGATGAAATTAGTCCATACTTACTTCTGTGAAATCAATCCATACTTTCATTAGATAGAGTAGTAGTAGTATGTCTATCTAATAGGAGTAATGAATGTTTAATTCGACCAAATATTACTTAGTTTGATGCCTCCTAGGTATGTGTATAGGATATATTATGCAACAAAGGGAGTACTATGCATGCTTTATGTGGTGAAACAAGCATGGTGTCTCGAGCAATTGTGTGGCAAATATATTTAATCATTTTTACTTTTTGACTCATATGTGTTTAATAGTTTTTTTTTGTGAACTAGAGGTGTTCCCCTGGCCATCAATGTACGTAATAGATAGATAGATGTCATCCCTTAGTTTCTAGTAGAGAAGACAGTTAGGAACTAATGTTTCTTTAGGGTAGTAACTGATGTTTTTTTTTGAAAATTATTGCCTTAGGTTATCTTAAATTGGGACTTGAAGATCCCACGAACAGTTACAACCCATAGGAAGAAAGGGCAAGAAGAAACCAAAAATTATAGATATGCCCCTAAGGGACACGCGTACTACGTATATAGAACACACCGCTGCAGCCATGCGTCCCACCTTGCTTCCATATAGGTATCCATTCGTTCGATGTGCTTCACCTCCGCTGACCGGAATACCAACCGCTGTCACTGGCAAGCCGTAACCACCAGCCGCGACAAACAAGTAGATGAAGCATCAGGACCTAAGGCCTCCACCCTAGATTTGGGATCTAATGTGTTGAAGAAGCCATCGACAACATTGATGTTGTGGACGAGCATGCGCTCGTCGATGACAATTCTCCCATGATACATGCAGTGGGTGCCACCAATGAGTCCGAGCAGGGCGCCATTGAACACATCATCTGGCCCCCGATTTTGCACCCAAGTCCAAGAACCATTGAACACATCATCTGGCTCCCAAGTCCAAGAACCACGTAGTGCGCTTCGACTGGGAGGTTAAGCTGGACCATGACAGCCGCTGTGCTTCTTTAATGACAAAAGATAGCCTCACGTCGATGCAATAGATTGCAGGAGCACCATCACCAGCACAAGGTGAAGCCGACGCCAAAAAATTCGAGCATGAACACTTGCATCGGGTCCTACAATGCTTGCGGGCTAGATCCAAAGCACAAAACCTTGATTGTTGCCAAATAGAGCGTTGAAGAGGTAAGGCCGGCAATCTAATCATCGCAGCAGGAATTTTTATTGATACATATTAAGGGAAATTAAATAGGCTAAGAAGAAGGAGTGCTACCGGATGAGAACTAAAGCAACGCCATGGACACAAAGAACTCGGAACTAGGACCCTGATTTTCAGCCTGAAAGCCCGAAATGTTAGAATATATTACTTTATTAAATTTATAATTAATATAATTCTATTTAATTTTTTAAATGATTAAGTTAATATTTTTTAATTTAAAAATGCCTCTTTACGTGTTTCAGGCGGGGCTGGTCTCGAGTTTGGCATTTTAAGACCGTGCTTTTCCAAGCCTAGCCCCAAGCCCAGGTCGGCTCGGGGTTTGAAGGTACAACCTCGAGCAATGAATACTCGATGCTTACATTATTCTTCTATCAGAAACCTTGTGCCTCAGATTTTGTGGCCATAAAAAGAGAAACATGTTAGAAAATCTTAAAATTTATCGAGCCATTAATCTAGACCTTCTTTTTATAAATGGACCATAACTGATAAATCTTCATAATTGTATCTAAGTAATCTTTCCTCTAAACATGGGGAGAAGGGGGAGCGGTATTACCCGTCTGACCACCGGTTAACCCTCCAAATGCTTGCCATCCCCATTACCGTCGAGCTCGTCATCATCGCCCCTCCCCCTTCTTCTTCATCCTCCCCTTTTTTCCTCCTCCTCTCCTCCCATCCAACGTGCATGGGACGGTCGTGAACCGGTCACCGTGTAAGATCAACGCGCAACTGGTCTCCAAATAGATTTTTTGCGGATGCTTTGCTTCTAGTTCCTTCTGTATTTTTTTTCTTAGTGATGGTGGGCTCATTTTCCCGTGTTGTAGCTGGTTCTTCCTTATTCAAAGCAACAACAGGTGAGTATTTATTTTTTTACGAGTAAGAAAGAGCTTTATTGATCATTAAGATACCTAAGTACGGTTACGACCAACTAATTGCTCAACACACCTTAGAAATGTGAATGTTCAGCATGCTGTGTAAGCACACGTGCAACTCCATTTTGCTCTCCCTTTTCTTCAGTACCAAAGCCAGCAGCTTCGTGGAGCAGGAATGCAAACTCTGATCGATTCGTGGCGTGTTTTCTTTTCATGTCCTAAACAAGATCAAACCAAACTTGGAAAAACTTGGACAGCCAATTTAGCCACTCGGAGTTTGGTACACTGCACTTGACTTGGTTTCCATGTGCTATATTTGGACACGGACCAAATAGCCACTTAATAATCTCAATCAAAACCGCTGGACAGACAAAAGGTGATTGGCAAGTGCCAGGGGATCTCTGGTGAGTGGTGACTGTCACAATGCTGTGCCGTGCTGTCATGGTGTGTCTTGTTTATTTTATTTTTTCGAGTACATGCTGTGTATATTTCTTTTGAGGGCTCATATAGGTCTCTTTATAGACAGTTTCGGCTTGTGTATAGGCTAGCTTAAACTTAACTGCGTCCAAAAGTTATGGTGTGGGGAAGTCTTGATAAGCTCATACTCCCTTCTAAATAGCTTCTGAGATTTAAACTTATAGACAGAGGTAAATTGTAGAAAGTCCATAATACCCTTTGACATATTTAATCGCTGTTTGAATGATAATTCGTATCAAATTCGTGCCTCATGTACTGTTTGGATAATACACTTTCCTTTTTTGTTCTTTACATGTAAACAATACATGAAGCAAAATGACCAAAGTATATAATTCGCATGCAGTACTCCTTGATTCATTTTGTATATATGTTTAATGTAATCTATTGTTTTGAGAAAGCTGAAATAATTGCAATGCTTAGCTTACATGCATATGTTTTGCGCAGTATATTCTCAGAATAATTGCACAAGTGCTATCTTAACAATGCTAGCTTAAATGCATATGTTTTGCGCATTATATTCTCAGAATAATTGCACGAGTGCTATCTTAACAATGCAGCTCCAGAGTTTTTAATTTGGACATTAATATAAGAATACAGGAATGTGGTATGTCCCAACTAACAAGTTACATGTCATTGCAATTTGCAACCATGGCATCCATGCCTTTAAGAAGTTACATACAACTGGCACTATGCAGATCAAAATTTGCACCGGGTAAGTTATACACTAGCACACACCTTGCTATTCCATACATACCCCAATGCATCATCAAGAACAGCAGAGTTCATTCTCATGGAAGATGAAATTACATGGTGGCACATTAGGAACACAAGTACTCGCTGTTAAGTAATTTCAGAAACACTTAAGCTATGCCATGTGTTCTAAAGCACATTCACAGTACCCTAAAAAAACACTCAGAAGTAAAGGAGCAGCACAAATGTTCAAACTACAGACAGAGAACAAACAGAACTGGATAGAACAAATGTTCTCACACGAGAAGCACATGGAGCAATTGCTCGTGCTCCTCGTTGCTCCACATCTGAGCACAAACTGAACTGCATCATTGTATGGCCTAATTTCACATGAATCTGAATTAGTACAGCTAGCTAATCTAAAAATCAATCCATGCGAGTGGGGAAGGCGGAGCGGCGCACGCGGTGTTCTCCCGCGCCACCGGTGACGTGGCCGACTGGAGGGAGGGGCGACGACGGGGACGGATCTGGTGGCCCGTGGGGCTAATGCGTGGCCGCTCTTCTTTGGCGGAGGTGCAGCGCGCGGAGCGGTGGTGGAGGGGACCCATGACCTCAGGATCCGACGGCGGGAGGAGGTGGTCAGGGGGCATTCGGGGCGGCGGTGGGCCTCCTGGCAGTGCGACCGTGGCGACCTCGGGCAGTGCAGCCGCGCACCAGCGGGGGAGGAGGAGCTCGAGGCCAGCAGGAGTGGAGGAGGGCGGGCGCCGACTGGCAAGGGAGGAGCAGATCTGGGGCCGGTTGGGGCGGAGGAGGGCGGCGCCGGCGGGGGAGGAGGAGGGTGGGGCGGATGGGGGAGGACGAGGGAAGGGGAGAAGGGAGGCCAACGAGGTCAGGGTGACGCAGGCCTGCCGGATCTGTGGCAGTGAACGGAGGGGGAGGGAGGCGGATGGGGAACGGCGGCGGCGGGGCATGGCGAGAGAGAGAGGAGAGGAGGACAGGAAGATGTTGGGCTCGGGACGGGGGAGAAGGGGGAGGAGGAATCGGTGGAGGAAGGAGGGCAGGGAGAGGAGGATTTTTGTTATATACCCAGTAGCATAAACGGGTAAATTTGAAGAAGTAGTGGGGATAGTTCGGTAATTAGTAGAAATGTGGGCTGTGAGAAGCTCAAGAAGCCTCATTTTTTAGGTTTCCTCCCACCAACAGTAAAAACATGTGCTTAAAATTTAATCTAAAACTAAGCTTTGCTTTCTAAACGACTTATGGCTTTCTATGGTCATAAATCACCCTATAAACCGTCTAGAAGACTTATGACTTTTTATGGCCATAAACCACCATATAAGCCGTCTAAAAGACTTATGATTTTTTGTGGCCATAAATCACTCTATAAGCCGTCTAGAAGGGGTATATTATTTTTAGGGAAATTTTTAGGGCTCAGATGCTCGTATTTGTGGGCAACTACTGGCTTATACGGCCCATATTAGGTAAGAGGTAGCCTAAGCTGAAAGCCTAGTAAAGTAAGGGGGTGTTTGGTTGGGCTTTTCAGCGGCTTTTCACTGGAAAAAGTTGCAGCCCAACCAAACGGCCAGCTTTTCAGCAGCTTTTGCTAATGATAGTTGTGGGTTTTGCACTACAAATTCAGTTGTTTGAAAAAACTGCCTTTTGCCAGCTTTTTGTAATATGCTGAAACTTCTATGCTCATTTTTTAAAATGTTATAGATGGTTTAGATTAACTAAAAGTCATATGTTTACTTTCCTACAGCCACATCAGCTTTTCCAAACAGCCAGCTAACAGCAGCTTTGTCAACAGCCACAGTCCAACCAAACAGGCCCTAAGGCAGTGAACACTAGCATGGTGCTGGTAGAAACCACGGTTTCCCCCACCGCACACGTTTTGCCCGGATCGCACGGAGCAGCCGAGCAGTGAGCAACTAGCCAATTCACACCGGTCGCCGTAGTTGCGGCGGAGCGCCCTGCCCTGCCCTGCCCTGCGCCAAATCGCTGATTCCTCCTGATTCCGCTGCCCACCGGCGATGAGCTCCCCCTCGCCGGAACCCCCTCCCGTTCCTCCTCCTCCTCCTGCTCCGCCCGCCTCCTCAGGTCTCTTTCTCTCTCCCCTTCTTCCAGTACCTGACTGGCTGTTTAGGCTTTGCACTTGCTGATGGCGTAGTCCTTCTTCTTTTTAAGTGGCGGCACTTGAATAATCCCTCCACTAGTAATGTTCGATTTGGATCACCCTATGGCACCATTCAAGTTGGAGATGGATAATCTGTGGATGCATAGTACTTCGATAACGAATGCATTTTATCCTGTTTTATTAACTTGGAGTTATACAGCGAGGAGGGAATTGTTTTTATTTCCCACTTCACATAGAGCATGGGTTGTTGTTTCGTAGATGGCTAGCACTAGTGCTACTATGTCACTAGTTCAGTTAGATTGTTACATGTTGGCTGTTGTATCCCATTTCTTAAGAAGTAAAAAACACTGCCCAATTAAAACTATGCAACACTTGATGACCATAAGACCGTCAGTACCGCACACGAGTGTGTAATTGAGCTGGATTTTTAATTTAATATGTTTGATGCTGACGAGTTTATGATCGATCGAACTGTTTAAGTTGGACCTTTCTGTGTGGAAACACTTTAGGGGACACAAATGTGGATGAAAGTAGTGCAGGTCAAGGCATCGCCAGTCTTCAAGAGGTTGCTGGGGATTATACACCACACTTGGGTCAAGAGTTTGTCTCTGATCACGAGGCATACGAGTTCTATCGGTATTATGCATGGAAGCTGGGATTCAGTTTCTGAAGAGAATATGCAAACAAAAGCAGGAAAACTGGTGAGATAACCTCAAGAAAGCTTGATTGTTCAAGGGAGGGGTTTAAAGCCCCAGATAAAAGGACCAACCACTCGAGAACTCCACAGTCTGATACAAGAACAGGATGCAATGCTAGTTTGGTTATTAGGCGCAAAAACGATAGTGCAAAGTACGAAGTCCATGCTCTCGAGCAGCAACATAATCATCCTTTGTTCGCTCCATCCTGTGCTAATCCTTTGCAAAGAAAGTTAAGTGATGTTCAATCTTCGGAAGCTGGTAACTCTGGTAATGTGACAAATGCCAGTGAACCTGAAAGCAGAAATATTACTCTTGGAGAGAGTACTGTTCATTCCAGAGAAGAATGGCAACGCCCTTTGCGAACTAGGCGCCAAGGGGAAATCAAGTTTGGGGAAGCCTGTGCTCTTTTGAACTATCTCCAAGACCAATCAGTCGGATCCTTTATTTTATCATGCTGTACAGCTGGATGCTGAAGATAAAGTTGCGAGCATTTTCTGGGCAGATGCGAAGATGGTCATTGACTTTGGTCCATTTGGTGATGTTGTCGCCTTTGATATTGTCTCCAGAGACAACATGAGCCTCTGACCTTTTGCTTCTTTTATTGGATTTAACAATTACGGGGAGACTGTTTTGCTTGGAATGGCACTTATGTATGATGATACTATTGAATCTTTCCAGTGGCTGTTGGAGACCTTCCTGCATGCAACGTCTGGACAAGCACCTAGGACTATTTTTTCACGTCAAGATGCAATTGTAGCAAAGGCTATCTCATTAGTGATGCCTGACACATGCCATGCTATATGTACATGGCACCTGAAGCAGGCAGCAAAAAAGAACCTAAATCATCTTATTAGATGGGACTGCGATTTCATGAAGGAATTCAAGGCATGCATCAATGATTATGAGGAGGAGATGGAGCTTTTCACTTCTTGGGAAGCTATGATCAATAAGTATAGCCTTCATGGTAATGTGTGGTTGCAAAAGGTATTTGAAGAAAAAGAAAAGTGGGCTAGACCATACATGAGCTGGATATTTTCAGCTGGTATGAAGAACACTCAATTGAATGAACGTCTGCATTCTGATGTTCAGGATTATTTGAGGTTTGATGTAGACATTATTCTGCTCTTAAGGCATCTTCAAAAAGTGATCAATGACAGAAGGTACCGAGAATTAGAGGTTGAATTCAGTTCGAGGCTGAAGTTGCCAGACATCAAGATCAGAGCTCCTATCCTTAGACAGGCTTCTGAGGCCTATACCGGTATGATATTTCAGCTTTTCCAAGAAGAATACGAAGAGTTCCAATCAGCTTACATTGTGAATTGGGATGAATGTGGTCCCTGCCGTGAGGATATTGTTGCCATTATTGAAAAGGAAAGGCAGTATAAAGTTTATGGAAACCTTCTGAGCAGACTGTTTCATGCTCATGTAGGAAGTTTGAGACACTCGGTTACCTGTGTAGCCATGCTTTGAAAATTCTAGATACCATGGATATGAAGTATCTGCCAGATAGATACTTCTTGAAACGATGGACCAAATACGGGAGGTGTTTGACTGCACCACATGTTGAAAGACGAAAGGTTCAGGCAGATACCACGTTAGAATTTTCTAGTTGCTACATCAGAATGTGAGGAGTCCTACAGAGTGCTAGAGCAATGTTCAATGGAATTGGGGAAGAAACTTGAAGAAATCCTGCAGAAACAAACCAGCATCGATGCAACAGCCCCTCAGCCTGATGGTGAGGGTATCCACATACCTTCTAACACGGCTTACAATGAGTCAGAAAGAGCAGTGGATTATTCAAGCAGCACAAGAACAAAGAGAGCAAAAAAGAAAGGTCATAAAGGTAAATGTCAGCCAGGTAGTTGCATTGAGAAAGGCTTACAGAAGAAGAAAAAAGTGCAGTCCGAACAACCTGCAACGCAATGTACCATGTTAGATGCTCCTACTCAACCTGGAAATGTTTTGTTTCAGGTGATTTCAGCATTGTCTTTTACTATGGCAGTGGATTTGCGTTACGCGTCCCTTATAGTGGCACAGTGTGATTGTAATCATATATTGATCTTATTCTAAATAAATAAAACAATAGTGCTCCTATGCTCTTCCAAAACTGGATTGCACAAATTCTAAAGCAATATTTCTAGGAATGTAGTAGGTGGTTGCAAATCAGACCCTTCATGATCTTAAATTCACTACTCAAACATATGTTGATTTGCCTCTCATTAACTACGTATCTGTGCTATCCGGAACCTTTGTTTCCGTGAACTCCCCGCAAAATCTGAGATTATTTCCAGAGTCACTCCAGAACTCTTTTCAGATATTTCTATTATATGTGTCATTTGAACTTCCCTGTAATCCTGGAAAGTCTGTAGCACTGGTCTTCATTAAAAAAAAATTATGTGCCATGCATCCTATCAACTTCCCTGTTATCATGCGATTGTGTAGCACTAGGCCTCCAGATTCCTCAATGATTGTTGTGTGACTTATCTCAATTTTGTGTTAACTTTTTCTTTGTTCTGATCTTAATGCTCATTGCAGGGTTGTAAAATTAACCTGTTTCCAGTTAATGAAAAAGAACCCCTCAGCTGGTTTTATTTCTGTTTTCTTTTCTTTCAAAACCCATCTTTGGGACCACCACTCGTTTCTTAAATAATTTCCTTTTATTTTCATGAAGTTCCATGTTTCCAAGGCTTCAACTGATATGTATTATCAGTGGTTTTCTGCTAAGAAAGCCAAAATTGGCCATACTGCCCATGGCCAATAATTTGTGGTAACTTCTTAGTTTCCACCAGTTTGTTCAAGGACCATAAATATTAAGGGTACCTTCAACTGAATTGTCTTATTTTCACAATAGCTCCTTTCCCTTAATGCAGTGATACTTCCTGATGGGCTTGGGTATTTTGAGTATTTTGAACGTTGGGCTTGTGTTTACCTTGTAAGTTCTAACATGTCACTGGTGGGCGTCAAAACTCCAGCCTATTTAATATCCGCAGTATAAGCTTCTGCCATACTATTCATGTGCTTTTAATTTGTCCATTTTCATGTATTCAGGGGATTGATCTTCCGAGTCCATTTCCAACAGGGCAAATGGATTGTGAAGGAATGCAGTCAGGCTTAAGTCCTAGCTGGCCTACTGTATCAAGAGTACTGCCAATTTGTCCTTCACTCCCTTTTGAAAAAGAAAATGTACCGTTAGCATCTTACGGTCTTACCTGAGTACTGGGAAATTTACTCATGTGTCATTGCCTTTTAGGAACTAGGATTTGTTGCATATCACACTCCTCAGCCATCAAGTAACAACCAACATAATCAGCAGATACACAATGATAAAGTTTTAGAGTTGCTTCTTTCATAACTTTCTAGTTTAAATGAACGCATGCGAAATAAGATCTTGGTCTCTGTCGCTTCTTTCTTGGTCGGGATTTGAGCAGTTTGCTTTCCATCTTTTCAGGGCTTGTAGAAATCAACAGCTTCATCACAAGTGATAAGGCATTTGTGTTTTGGATTATAGCTGACGGAATGGATCCAGTCTTCTTGAAGAATGAATTGACCTATCAAATTCAGATGTTACCTGCTCATCACTCAGCAATTGGAGGCTACCATAGGACAGGATAGCCATTTGCCTAGGTACATCCATCATCAGTATGTGCAAGCCATGCAGCACACGCAGCAGAACAAAGTGTGGTAGCTCTTATGCAAGTCTCGGACAGACCTGAGTTCCTAAATCCAGATGTTGTTTGTGTATCCATCAGCGTTTCGAGGCTTAAATTCAGATGTTTATGCTTATCGGTCAGCGTTTGTAGGGTACGACAACTGTTGTGAACCTTGATCACCGGATACTCACCTGGGTAATTCCATCGCCAGTATGAAGGCATGCGCATGCACATTGCAATGAACTGTGGTAGCGCTCTTGCAACTGTCAGACGAGTAGACTCTTGTGTAGCATGTCATTATTGGTAGCTATAGCCTGTACATAACCATGTAATACAAGTTTGTAGGCCAACGTAATAGTTGATATCTTCTTAGCTTGTCTTATGGATGGCATAAGCCTATCTGGCGGTCTTCTTTAGTTCTTCTTGTTGTTATGATCCTTCCGTTTGATAAATTAGATATTCCTTACAAAGGTTTGTGTCTATTTTGTTAAGTTAGTTGATCCTTTTGATCAAGTCTTGAAATGCATGTTCCCAATTTAATCATATCATCAGATGTGCAAGTGCAACAAGAAAAATCCTCAAATAATTATTCCCGCGTAATGGTTCGCTGAATTGCAATAATATATGCCTCAAATTTACCTCTGCTGAAATAACTAAAGTAGATTATTAGACAATGAGATTGCTTTGCTTTCTGTCTGGTAGTTGCTGAAATGCCATTGGTTTGGATGTCATGCTTACTAAGGTGCTCTCTATTCTCTGCGTGTAGGTTGCAGAAATCATTGACCGTTATGATATTGATTGCGTACCTAAAGCTTACAGAAGAAATAAACAGGCTTAAGTTGAAGACAGCTCGATTTCAAAGACTCTTTCATCAGGAAGTGAAGGTAGTTCGCACAATGTATTGCTTGTAATAAACAGCAGATCAAAAATCTATTAAGCTGAGGAATTATCCAATTTTGGAATCTCTTCAAAATTTATATTTAATCTCATTATAGTATTTTTGAGCTCTTCTAATTTTCTCAGATTTTTGGGATAAGTTATAACATACTTGGAGCTCAAACCTAAATTTGGATCAAAACCGAAATCAATTAAGAATTAAAGAATCATACAATAAAATGGCCCTGGATACATGGTTAGAAATATTCCTAGGAGTCTCTGTAAGATCATTTGAAGCATATTTGGTTGAATTTAAAATTAAAAACCATTTGAAAAAGGAGAAACATAAAAATAAAAATAAAAACAAAAACCTATCTAAACTTACTGCCAGGCCGAAACCCAATCCAACCACCCAGCCTATCCCAACAGAGACGCGCCAACAATCGTGCGCACGCCCGCTAGCAGCGAGATGTTGACAGGTGAGACCTTCATGTCAGGTCCATCGTCTTCCTCCAACAATTGCGTGGAGCGCGCGCAACGGCTGCCGTGCCACCTCTTGCTTCCGATGACAGAGGCCACCTTAGCACCCGCCGCTTCACCAACGTGGTCACCTCGTCACACCACACTCAACCGACAAGTTTGCGCGGTGATTTGTGCACCAGGGCCGTCGCCACTATGCTCGGATGCAAATCCGGCCGTCTGCCCCATTTTTTTATTCCAACAGGCGCGATTGATCTTATCACAATTTGACCGCTCCGATAAACTCCCCACACCTCACCCTACCTGATGAGCACGTGGGTGTCCCAATCTTCGAAGAGAACATCGATTTGGTCGAAATGACTTTGATGATCCGACTACAATCGTGCGACGACGCTGCACCTTAGCAATCGATAAACCAACTTCGTAGATAGTTGACGATGCGGGAATCACGGTCAACCTGAACAAAAGGTTCAATTCCCTGCAAGCAATCAAAGAACAAGCAAGAAATATGAAGAAGAAGCCATCTGAAATTGCATATATGTAGATTCATAAACTGGAGTTCCGAAAGTGGTCTCTACAACTAGTTGTTGAACACAATCGATGGACGTGAGTTGCAAGTGGCAAACTTTTATCTAAACAAAACCCATGAAACCTTGGCGAAACTGACTCGAATTCCTAAATCTGGATCAGATTTAGAAAATTCAGACCCTCCGGGTTGGGGTCCGGGCTGAGGTTTAGGCTGGGGCCCGGGCTCTCTAGTAGCAATCCGGATCCTGAGCCAGACTATCCGGGCTGGGGTCCGGGTCTTCCAGTAGCAATTCGGACCCTGAATCGGACTGTCCGGGCTGGGGTCCGGATTTGAGACTTGGCCAAGCTTTAGTTGATATCTTTATTAGTCCTTCTTCGGCCTCCCCCACCAAGCGGTTATGGTGGCTTCAATGTCTGGAAGTCTTCACTTGGCGACCCTCCTCCTTCCAACAAGGTCATGTCCGATCCTTGGTTCCTTAACAGCAAAAGAGTATTGGACTTAGGCGGCATCATATTCATGTGCAACTCATGTGAATTACAAAGAAACAAAAGTATCTGATAATTGATATGGCGTGCACGAGCTCAAGTCATAGGACCTTGTAGTGCCTGTACTTGAGTGGGTGTATCTGTACTAGGGATGTCCTCATCATCCTCCCCTTCTTGAATTGACATCATCCTCGATGGCAACTCATCTTCTTCTCCAAGGTAAGGCTTCAAGTCTGCAACGTTAAAGGTGGGACTAACCCCAAAAGCTGCAAGCAACTCAAACTTATATGCATTATCATTAACTTTCTCAAGCACTTTAAATGGCCTAGCAGCATGGGGTATCAATTTAGACTTGAGCAAGTCAGGAAATCTATCTTTTCTCAAATGACCAAACAAGATCACCATGTTTAAAAGTAACATGTTTTCTTCCCTGATCACCAGCAATTTTAAACTTAGCATTCATGTGCATCAAGATTAACCGCCTCCGAAGATGAAAGAGGTAATATAGCAATTGGTGCATGAGAAATAAAATCATACATGACTTAAAAACGGCAATTTTTAGTGGTGGAATGCATTGAACGAGTATAAACAAACTCAACATGAGGCAAACATTCTTCCCACAGACGTAAATTTTGCTTCAAAACAGCCCTATGCATAGTAGATAAAGTTATATTGACAACTTTAGTTTGACCATCAGTTTGGGGTGTGACATGTAGTACTAAATAATAGTTTAGTCCTCAACTTAGCCCATAAGCATCTCCAAAAATGGCTAAGAAATTTAATATCACAATCAGAAATAATAGTATTGGGCACACCATGCAAGCATATGATTTTAGCCAAGAACAAATCAGTAACATGCATAGCATCCAATGAAGAGCGCCTGAGGATGTCGTCGTCACTAGCACCAACCCTGTTGGGACAAAGTTTTCACCCAGAGCTATGCACCTTACAGCCTCACTGAACCCCATGGGTGGGGGCCTGGCCACCTTCAGCCAGCACACACCGCTGTCAAGACCTGGAATTTAATACAGTCTCAAGTATGTCGCATAGCCTCATTAGTTGCGGTATTGCCCACTCACACATATGATTACCAGAGTCGTATGCATTCATGAGTGGACAACCCTTTATCGACCGACACACCATATGATCACCACAGCCGCATGCACTCACTGTTGGTTTGAGGCAACCAAGGAACAATGCAATGAACAAGGACTAAAAAATAATCCAAACAATGTAGAGTAGTAGTCACCATTCCGTGCCTCGCTAAGCACAATCACCTCAGAGGAGGTCGGGACCAAGTCCCCATAGCCTAACCTAGCTGGTGCATGCACCTCAAGCTGGTGGGTCACTAAACCTCAGAAGAGGAGGAGCCTAGGACGGAGTCCTCACACCTTAGCCCAGTCGATTAATGCACCACCACTATTGGGTCACCTAATCTTAGTGATCACACTTAACAAACACGAAAAGGACAGTAGTGCTCTATAGCTCCCCCATATATTTCAAAGGCATACATAAATGGTATATGGGGTGCCCAATAAACAATTAGCATATCACAATACAAACTCTAAAGTAAGATTTACAGATAGTCAACATCTTATACATAGGAGTAGTAAATAGATTGCAAGCAAAGCGAGTTCAAACTTTCCATAGTTTGACTGTAAATAGATTTAAGATATTTACATTGGCTATATATTAATTATATCACTAGATATGTTACTAAGAATATTGTCATTATTATACTACTAATACATCTTACTGTAAAGCTGTAAATAATCAAAATCAAAATAACATCTCGAAGACTTTAAAAAGTCAAAAACATGAAATAGAAAAGAACAAATCACTACTGCAGAAAGGGACACCAGTGACGGGCCTAAAATGCCCATTAGTGACGAGCGGGCAGGCCCGTCACTGGTAATCCGCCACTGGTAAGTGGTTACCAGTGACGGGCTATCCGCTCATGAGAGCTCGTCACTGGTAAGATAATTACCAGTGACGTGTTGTATTTTATGCTCGTCACTGGTAAGATATAGAGCAGTGACGGGCTCTCCAGTCCGCATGTCACTGCTGTTATGAGAGGGCCAAGCACGTTGCTGCCGCGACAGCAAAAGCAGCCGTTTTGGCTGTCGCGGCAGCCATTTTTTCTGCCGCGACAGCCAAAAGGACTATTTTTGATGCCGCGGCAGCCATTTTGGCTGCCGCGGCAGCAAAAGCAGCCATTTTCGCTGCCGCGGCAGGATCGCGTGAACTGTGGCGCTCTCCGGCCCCTGTGTACTGCAGGGGTCCTGGAGGGGGTGTACCCCTTCGGTCGGTGTTCTCCTAGGGCGTGCCGTTGTGGCCTAATAGCGCTTGCGACGTTGCCTCGTTGCGTCAGCATGCTACGTGCCCGGTATGCTTCGAAGGCCACCTCGCTCGCGCTCTCGTATGTCGCACACGATAAGTACATATGTCAAACCGACTACGAAAGTAACAAGTGCCAATACGTAAATATGTCCAGAAACGTACAAAGTAGACCAGTTCGGGAATACACGACCACAAACACAATACATATGCAATGTTTTTCCGTTTCGAAGGGCCTATCTTGATGCTTTTTTCCCTCCTCTAGGGCCTAGCTGCATGTTGGGGCGCGAATGGGTCTTCGGTCGGGATTTGGCGAACTCACTGCTCTGTGCGAGCGGCGTGTTCCTCCCTTGGGTCAGTGCCGGCGTAGAAAAGCCCCGTATCGGAGACGACGTCCTTGTTGATGATATTCACGAACACATTCTGGAGGCGTGCAAACTCTTGCTTCCAGTCATATGGCTTGTGCTCGAGGTTATTACTCCACTTGCGTAAGTCGTCATGTTTGCGAAACGTGTTCCGCGCCCGTACGAAGTCGTCCATGTGGCAGCAGACGTAGTAGCCACACGTCACACTACCCTCCGGCAGCTGTCTGCAACACCATTCGGTCACGTGTTTAAAGCGTGGAGCGCCACTTCTTTTTACCATAGTTGCTCCTCCTCCCTTCTGTGCAAAGTCGAAGAGAGCATCATCCAGAACTTTCTTGAGCAGGGTGTAGTCTTTCTTCACCCTCTTCATGGAATCAAAGTAAACAACCTTGCTTTCCTTCGGCAGTAGCACTAAGAGGATCCAGTGGTCACTGCGCAGACATGTGAACAAACCAATATTAACCCACGAAGTTGGCTAGGTGCACAAGCAAAAGAGAAATTTACGAAAGCACAAAGTAGAGAATGACTTACAAGGGATTGTAGGACACGAGTAGGTAGTCCTTGCCCTTATGCGCTATCATCGCACTCACGAGGTATTCTTTCATAATCTCTCTACCTTCTTGGGAGCGAACGTTGTTCTCGTGCATGTGAAACGGATCTGCTATTGCAACATCGAGAATCTTCAGGCGTCTGATCTCTCTGGTTAGGTGAAGCGCCCATAGCCTAACGAAGGATGCTTCGAGCCGATAAAGGTTGAACATGCCAAAGATCTCCGCAAAGTCCAGATAGAACTTGTCCGCGGGATACTGCTCGACGAAATGGAAACCCTCTGGCACCTTCGCCGTGTAATACGAGACATTCGTTTCATCGGGTCCTAATTCAATGTCTCGAACGTTCTCATGCAGAATCTTCATTTCGTTCGGGAGGACGTCGAACTCATCCTTTGGTACCATCGAGTGACCCAGGACGTGATAGGGCCGCCATTGACGACCCGTTGCTCGCTGTCCTGATTGGGAAGATGCTGCGTACGTTAAGGATTTCTTCAACCTTGCCCCACCCTGTCTATCGTAAGTACCGGTGCTAGCATGTGCCTTCTTCGCCCCTTTTTTGCTCGTGTGCTGCGTATCCAGGGATACGGCCCTCTGACCGGCCATCGCTTCTTTGGCTGCGCCCACGAGTGTTTTAGGAGTCAACTTCGTGTGGGCTTGCTCGTCATGCTTGGGTGGCGGCGTATCTACAAATTCTCGTGCCTCTTCGTCACGAGGCATGCCATGCTCCCCGCCATGCTCCGCGGCCTCCTCGGCATCCTCCATCTCAAGATCCCTGTACGATAGAGGTGCGGAAATACCCAAAGGAGATGGTCTTGCTGATGGACTGTGGGTGTGGCTCGGCGAAGGTGTTGGACGATTGGAGGTCTCAATCAACTTAATCGCGTCCTTCGGCCACCTAAGAAAAAACCCCTTGCAGGCTCCTAGCTTCTCGTATCCCTCTTCAGGTGGGTCATTCAGAACCAAGTCCTCAAAGGTGCCGACCATCTTAGTCAACTCCATCCTCGCCATGTTTGGTGGTAAATCCACACAGTGCATCCTGTTCTCCGGCGTTATTGGGTGGACTCGACCGTACGCGACCGTCACCATCGAGCTGAGTACTTGGGTCTGCAGATGGCACGGAGTTATCACCTGCGGAACATACGTACGAGTCATCGATGTTAGAGTCCAAACAACGAAATCTGTACGACACCCTTACGATTTGTTGAGCCGACGACGCTTACCGTTAGGCCGTCGATTGTATTTGGTGACCCGGGGCCAACGCCCGAGACAGAGGGGCTACTACTCCTTGCAGCAGTGAAGGGCGGCGGCTGCGTATCAGGATGCATGGGTGGGCGTCGTAGTTGATCGTATAGAGGCCCTAACAGACGTTTCACAGCCGCCTCCACTCGCGCATCGAATTCTTCATCTTGCTTGGCTTTCCTCCTCTCGTGGGCAGCCTCGCGGGTTTGGGGACAGTAATCAGCCCATCGAGCCCCATACCCGACGCCCATCACGCGGCCACGAGTCTCCAGCTTCCCGAGAGCCTTGTTGATAGGGTCTTGCCACCTCTCGGTACTGACAGAGTCCTGGGAGCTCTCAGGTTGCTGGCTCAGCTTTCTCTGCAAGCAACATGAACCGTTCAGAAACGTAATCTTTTAGGAAATTAATCTACGTAGAACAAATAAAGTAAAATGGGTTCAGAGGTTACCAGTTCTTCGTGCACGTCCTTCATTTTCTCGTGTGTGAAGATCGGTTCCCCCGTCGCAGGGTCAAATTTTGCGCGGGCCCTCACAAAATCCTTTCCACGCCCTTTCCTGGATGTCCGAGAAAGGGGGTTCTTTCCCGGCCGCAATCAACCTTGTGTCCTCCTTCTCCCATTTAGGCCTCTTCCCTTGGTAACCACGGCTGCCGAGTCTGTGGTCATCCCACGATCTTCCCCCGCATGTCCTTCCCCCAATCACTCTTCCTCCTGAATTCATCGCCGGAGCGAGTTTGAATGAACTCGGTCCAGTCCGCCTCATCTATCGTAGGCCATTTCGGCTTTATCACGGTCTCAAAATCTTGATCCTTCATTTTATTGGCATGGTATCGCCAGGTATTCAAGGATTTGGTCATCATGCTCAGGGCTTTCGTCGCGACTCTGTTTTTGTCGGCCTCCGGGACGGAGTACCTGCTGAATAGCCTGTCCAGGAGGAGAGTTCGAAGATGCTCGGTTTCTCTCGTCCTTATGTCGGGGGTTGTGATCTTCACGGTTTCACACAGGATGCAGCCTACGGCGTTTGAGTACCCCTGTGCAGCTTTTACAGGACTGGCTGGTTTACCCAGATCGTCCACTCGAGTGACCACGAAGGTGTCCGTGCTCAACTTGTTAGGTCTCCTAGGCGCGAGCCGCCTTTTTCGCTTGGCTGGTGGAGCCCCATCTACCTGTTCTTCTTCAATAGCGGTCTCGTATTCACGGCCGGTCCCTTCGTCACGATCGGTCGCGTCTTCAGCACCGCCGGACTCTTCGTGGGACGACTCGTACTCGTTGTTATCCCCGGCAGCAGGGTCATCGACGATGGCGGCCCCCTGAGATGTTTGTTCGAGGGCCAGGTCCCGGGGAGCTTCCGCACGCCCCTCGATATCTCGGGACGATGTCGGGACATCCGTTGTTGTCCGCGATGAAGAGGGGGTACTTCCAGCCATTTTCGAACGTACTGGAAACTTATTGAACACAAAAAATGGAAACTAGACTTACGAAAGCTTTCATGATAGTAACAACAATATGAAAAGGTTTGCTTATGTATTTCTAATATACATTCATTATAGCAAAAAAGGGTGCGAATTAAAATTTTCTTTGCAATTGAGATTATGAAATCTTGTTAAACAAATGCATATAACTGAGCATGACAATGAACAACAATGACACGAATATACCGTACATACAATGAAAATTGAAAATTTCGGCATGACCTTTGCTAAAATTATGCAAAATAGAGTATCGAATGTTGACAAAACGTTGACGAAGCAACATTTCGCCAAAACGTTGAACTCAATTTCCCTAAAAAATAAACAAAGCAACGAATGTTGCCTCGGCTCGACGGCCGGTACCACAAGCATATATTCATTGACTCCATGTCCTTCAAGCAATGCTCCTTACATGAACTTTGGGTTCCTTCGGAATCCTTATAAACGATAGCATATGACATAACTAATAGCAGCAATAATTTCCTCTATATAAAACAATTGAGTCGAAACACAAAATGACTAACTTTATGTAATGCCATAAATAGCCACTTAAGGAGTTATACTTTAAGCCTTCAAATTTATGAGTTTGATCAAGGTGCATTATCATCACTAATTTGAGTGTGTTTTGTTCACTGGTTCTGTTTTACTAACCCTCTTTATGTGTGATAGCCAGCGTGTTATATCTGATATTGAGACCCTGTATGAGCATGCATGATATGAAGAACAATCGGGACAAGAGAAATATATATTTGGGGAAGCCAGCCACAATTAAACACAACCTAAGAAGTAAAATCATTGTCGTTCTCTCACACCACCATTGAATCTTTTAGGATCTTTGCACCGATCATTGCCAAATCTCAACAGGAAGGGGGAAGCCTTACCGCAGCAGAGGTTGGAGGGGCGCGGGGCTACTTCAGTCGTGGTGGTGCGTCGGTGGGAGAGGGGCTAGGCGGCGGCGGCGC
This sequence comes from Stipa capillata, assembly GCA_019208055.1. Classification (NCBI taxonomy): domain Eukaryota; kingdom Viridiplantae; phylum Streptophyta; class Magnoliopsida; order Poales; family Poaceae; genus Stipa; species Stipa capillata. Next base: position 104,219 of record JAGXJF010002532.1, read on the forward strand.
AGCAGAGGTGGAGGGTCGCTTCGGAGGAAGGAGGCGGCGAGGGCGGCGTCCGGTGAGGGAGGCGGCGAGGGCGCGCGGCGTCCGGTGAGGAGCGGCGTCCGGCGAGGGCGGCGTCCGGCGAGGAGCGGTGGCGTCCTGGCGGCGTCGGGTCGCGCGAGAGGGCGTCGATTTGGAGATTAGGGCGGGCGGGCGGGATTTGGTGAGTTTTTCACCAAGTCCCGCGGGGCCGCGCCTATTTATTTCATCGTTATCAGTGACGGGCCGATAAGGGGGCTCGTCACTGGTAAATATTAGCAGTGACGAGCTGACAAGGGTGCTCGTCACTGCTAAATAGTTTACCAGTGACGTGTATACATAACTGCTCGTCACTGATAAGTTACTTACCAGTGACGTGCACACATAAATGCTCGTCACTGATAAGTTAGTTAGGGTTAGTTAGGGTTAGTTAGTTAGGGTGTTAGTTAGGGTTAGTTAGGGTTAGTTAGTTAGGGTTAGTTAGGGTTAGTTAGGGTTAGTTAGTTAGGGTTAGTACTTAGGGTTAGTTAGGGTTAGTTAGGGTTAGTTAGTTAGGGTTTGTACTTAGGGTTAGTACTTAGGGTTAGTTAGTTAGGGTTAGTACTTAGGGTTAGTTAGTTAGGGTTAGTTAGTTAGGGTTAGTTAGGGTTAGTTAGTTAGGGTTAGTACTTAGGGTTAGTTAGTTAGGGTTAGTACTTAGGGTTAGTTAGGGTTAGTTAGTTAGGGTTTGTACTTAGGGTAGTTAGTTAGGGTTAGTTAGGGTTAGTACTTAGGGTTAGTTAGTTAGGGTTAGTTAGTTAGGGTTAGTTAGGGTTAGTTAGGGTTAGTAGTACTTAGGGTTAGTTAGGGTTAGTTAGTTAGGGTTTGTACTTAGGGTCCAGTCTTTTTGAATTAGTTCTCCTTTTTTGCAATTTTCTTATTATCCATTCCTTTCAGTATTATTACACTCGATGCACGGTTAAGGTGCAAATCTTTTCATATATCGATATAACTTTCTTAAGGAATTATTTACGAGACCGTTTGTTTATTATTTGCGCGGACAATGATTAGTTTATGCGTATATGTAGAATTAACATAAATACCATTATTGTTATATACATAAATTTCACAAAAGTGAGCTATACATCATTAATTAACTTAATTAAATTACGACATTCTTCGACAATCTTCTCACTCTTCGACAGTCTTCTCAACGGTAGTCTTGGTCTTCTTCCTGGTATAGGTTAGCCCCTCGGAGTGACTTCGTCTTTTGAAGGGACACACGACGGGACATGTAGTATTTCTCCTTCTGCTGGGCCGTGGCTGATTGTTAGCATCGTCATTGTCTTCCTCCGTATCCGGGTCGTCAAATTGGTCATAGTCGTCTTCGTCAACGATACCATCGATTCCAACGATACTCCTTTTGCCCCTCCTCATGACATGACGGCTTGGCCTCGTCGGGTCGGCTATGTAGAAGCATTGGGCCACTTGTTTAGCTAATACCCACGGCTCATTTTTGGCATTGATCGCTTTCACATTTACTGTCTCAATAGGAACTGCTTTCGGTATGACCATGGTAGTGAAATAGTCTTCCGTTTCGACATTCTTCGCCCATCTTACCCGGAACATGGGGATCTTGGTTACGGTGTAGTCAAGTTCCCAAATCTCTTCCAGCCTACCGTAGTATCTGTCCTTTTTCTTACCGGTTAGGGCCTCCATCGTCACCCCAGAGTTCTAGTACACACTCTTCTGGTCTTGTGCCTCTGTATAGAATGTGTATCCGTTGATATCGTATGCTTGGTATGTCCCGACATTCATCAGGGGTCCCTGTGCCACGTGGAACACCGTCCGTGCTACGTCATCATCTTTTGAGAAGCTATGTTCGTCGAAGTAGTTTTTTAGCCACCTGGCGAACGTAGCGTTGTGCTCTTTCATGAGAGCCGCCTCGGTCTTTGTTGTGCCGTGCTTTGTTTTTAACATTGCCATGTGCTGAATAACATAAGGCCGGACCACTGACAGGTGCTGTAACACTACTGTGTGCGCTCTGACGTAATCGTCTGATCGGTTCGGTACGTCACTGTGCACATGTAAATCCTTCTTTCCGCGTCGGTGACCTACGCCATCGAGCCTGCCAATGTGCCGATTAACAGGCATGCCTATAGGTTTGTCGGCTTTCATGTAATCCGTGCAGAACTCGACGCTCTCCTCCGTGAGAAAGCCCTGGACGATGCTCCCATCCGGATGAGACCTGTTACGAACATATCGCTTGACCACCCCATTGAACCTTTCCAACGGGTACATGTTGTGTAGGAATACGGGACCTAGGTCGATGATCTCCAGCACGATATGGATCATGAGATGAACCATGACGTCGAAGAATGCGGGCGGAAAGTACATCTTAAGCTCGCATAGTATGACGATGATCTCCGCCTGCAGTCGCCGGCAACGCTTCTTAGTGATGGACTTCTGAGAGATGACGTCGAAAAAGTTACAGAGGTCAAGCAGTGTCTCACGGATCCATGGCTCCATTAGCCCTCTAATTGCAACCGGAAGTATCTGCGTGATCATCACGTGACAGTCATGAGACTTCATACCGATTAGTTTGTGGTTCTGCATGTCTAGAAATCTCTGTATGTTTGCCGACTAGCCGGAAGTTACTTTGACACCTTTGAGGCATTTGAAGATTTTATCAAGCTCGTCTGTACTTAGAGTGTAGCAAGCGGCGGGACAGTCCGTCTTGATTTTTGTAACATTCCTGCCCAACTTGGTCTTCTCCTCCTTGGCCCACAGCTCTCGTCTTATCCCCAGTTCCTCGTAGTCAGCTCGTGCCTTCGGCCCATCCTTTGTCCTGTCTGCCATGTGGAGCAAGAGACCGAGCACACACTCGCATACATTTTTCTCAATATGCATGACATCTATGCAGTGACGGGTCTCGAGAAAAGGCCAGTAAGGCAAGTCCCAGAATACAGATTTCGTTTTCCACACGCCTCCCAGCGGCTTTACCTTCTTCTGCTTCTTTCCCGCCCTAGGGCACTCACCCCAAGAGTTCAACATCTCATATATTTCTTCCCCACTCCTCTTACGTGGTGGTCCTCGGGTCTCAATCGTATTGTCGAACTTTTCTTTTTCTTGTCTCCACGGGTCGTCCTGTTGAAGCCATCTTCGGTGGCCCATGTACACGATTTTGTGAGAGCCCGGTAGGTGACGACTTGTTGTATCTTCCATGCACTTAACACATCCTTGGTATCCGTGGCAAACCTGTCCGGATTGATATCCGTAAGCGGGATAGTCTTGCACCGTTGTGATCATCATAGCTCTCATATTGAAGTAGTCTCCTTCGTGAGCGTCCCAGACACGGACCCCTGGTTCAGCCCAGAGTGTATCTAGCTCCTCCTTCAGTAGTTGGTGATACACGTTCAGATCGTTCCCTGGTTGCTGCGGCCCTTGAATTAGCATAGACAGGTGTAGGTACTTCCGCTTAAAACAGAGCCACGGAGGGAGGTTGTACATCCATACGACCACGGGCCAGGTGCTGTGCCTGCTGCTCATCTTTCCAAAAGGATTGAGTCCGTCCGTACTCATTCCAATTCTGATATTCCTCGGCTCTCCTCTGAATTCGGGGTATTGGTCGTCGATTGCTTTCCACTGGCAACCATCCGCAGGGTGTCTCAGCACGGCGTCGTCTTTCCTTGGCCTCTCGTCGTGCCAACGCATGAGCTTTGCCTCCTTCTTGTTTGCGAATAGACGCTTCAAACGGGGAATGAGTGCAAGGTACCATACAACCTTTGCAGGAGCACCGCTCTTCACTCCGTTCTCACTATCTGGTTGGTAGTTCTTTCCCCGCTTGAATCGGGGGGCTTTGCACTCGGGACACTTGGTTAGCTCCGCGTACTGGTTCCGATATATCATGCAGTCATTCGGACATGCGTGGTATCTCGTCACCTCCAATTCAAGAGGGCACACGACCTTCTTGGCCTCATCGCAACCACGAGGCAACACGTTCCCCTCCGGCAGAACTTTTGCGAGATACTCCAATGTCTCATCGAGGCTTGTGTCCGTGCTGTTGTGGAGTGCCTTCAGTCTTAGAAGTTCGAGCGTGACTGAGAGCCATGTGTACTCGGGATTGCAACCGGGATACAAGGGAGTCTCGGAGTCTTTCACCAGTGTCTCCAACTTGCCAGCCTCTCTATGAGCCGCACTATCCTTATTCGTCTCTTTCACAACCTGCTCTTGCACATGACGGTCCTGGACCATTCTGGCCAAATTGTCCCCCGTGCTTCGCGTATCCGCTTCGGCCTCTTCATGTCCTCCGGCATCTTTATAATCCAACCGTTCTGCTTCCGGCTCCCCATGTCCTGCTTCTTCATCTAACCTTTCGTCGTCGGCAACAACCTCATCCTCCTCACCGTGACTTGTCCACCGTGTATAACCTGCCATGAACCCCCATCGCACCAGGTGCATGTGCAAAAAACCATATTTCCTTTCGTACATCTTCAAGTTTTTGCAATCACGACACGGACAACATATCTTCGTGCCACCCTTTCGCACCATATCTCGCTCGGCGAAATCAAAGAACTCATTCAAAGACGTATAGAAACTCTGTGTGTTCCGATCGCCGTCATACATCCAACTTCGATCCATCGGTCGTTCGATCCCTAAATGGAATTAAACTTGTTAAACAAAAATTAACGGAAATAACACTTATGAAAGCTTTCATGAGAGGCTAAAATAATAATGGAAACAACACTTATGAAACCTTTCATGAGAGGCTACAAAAAATAATAAATGTTTTCTTTGCAATTGAGATTTTGAAATATTACATAAAACATTTCAAAATTTGGCAGGTTATTAAAATAAATTGTTGAAAATTCAAAATTTCGGCATGACCTTTGCTAAAATTATGCAAAATTGAGTATCGAACGTTGACAAAATGTTGACGAAGCAACATTTCGCCAAAACGTTGAACTCAGTTTCCCTGAAAAAATAAACAAAGCAACGAATGTTGCCTCGGCTCGACGGCCGGTACCACAAGCATATCTCACATTCACATTTATGAAATACATTTCATGCACATCTCACATCACCACAGATCCACCGAATGAAAGTATCATTTGCTTGTCATATATAATTACACACATATATATGATTCTGCCTCAGTGCATAAGAAATATAATTACTCATATATCAATTAAAGCAATGTACAGATCGAATTCATGAGCTGACTTCACGTGATCACATTAGAATTCAGTATGTATGGAAACTTCTTATCTAATATGCCGAATATTTTGCTCATTACCGTCAGAATACATCAATGTTTTGCTACATAACATTGTGGCCGGACAAAATAATCAATGCTTGAAATGCTATTGAGCAAAAGTTCACTTACTACCTCGATCCGTTCTTTGTTACTCGGTGTTCTAGAATCCATATATGTAAAATTATCTACATTAGCTATATAATCTAGAGGGAGAGCAAGCTAGAGAGGCAAGGGAGAGAGAGATTAGGAGGGAGAGAGAGATGGCAAGGGAGCTAGGGGAGGTGGGGGAAGATTTTGGAGAGCAGGATTCCTACCAGGGGCGTGTACGGCGGCGGCGGACGTGCAGGCGATCGGCGAGCTCGCTGCTGGCCATGAGCTACGACTGGCCAGCAGCGAGCTCGCTGATGATTTTTATAGGGCAGATTACCAGTGACGAGCACACATGTAAAGGCCCGCCACTGGTAAATAGATTACCAGTGACGAGCCCAACGTGCACCCGCCACTGGTATGCACGAAGGGAGCAAGTTTGGCGGGAATTATTATCGGTGACGGGCGCTTTGACGCGCACGTCACTGGAGTATAGTATATCAGTGACGAGCTGATATGCTCGCCCGCCACGAGTAATTCCAAATTTACCATGACGGGCTCTAACATCTGCTCGTCACTGGTAATTATTTACCAGTGACACGTGACAATTAGCGCCCACCACTGGTAAATTTTCGGTTTACCAGTGACGTGTTTATTTGGTGCTCGTCACTGCTAAGTTGGCTTCTATAGCTGTTTCTGCAGTAGTGAATGGAGTATTTAATTTGAAGGAGCTTATAGAAAAAGAAATTATAGCACTGACTAAAGGCTGACTTGATGTTGTACTTTTGAGGCTTGTAATTATCTACTGACAAAATTGGTAGAGAGCCCGTGAGATTACCTGCATCAGACCTCACCCAAGTCGATGAAGTCTTGTATACATTTATGCAGATACCCATAACCATGGGGAAAACAAATGGCAGACACTTGCGAGCAAAATATATTCAGAGCAACAATATCAACATAAGGAATGTTTGGTTCGTCAGCTAAATCATAACCTGCCCACACTCATGGTTGAAAATAAGGATCCATGTGTTTCATAAACGACAAAATATAAATAGGCAGCAGATACAATTTTAATTTAAAGTCTGAACTACCGTAAAAAGATAGTGGCAAACATATCACCATCTGGTACATTAATAATTCTAAATTAGTAGACGTGTTTAGACACATATTCCACCTTTTTCCTGGTTTCATGATTAAAAAGGGTTTTGCAAATAAGTAGAAAGTAAATAAGAAAATTTCAATCTCAGTCCTTCAAAATGAGCATATGTACAAAAATACATTCAAACTCCATTGTAGTTTTATACTTGGAAGCAACTAAACATACAACATAAAAGACCATGCAAGAAAGTTGTCAATATTTTAAAATCATTGCATAACTCAATACTACTCTTTGAAGTAGTCACCATATTTAATGGGTCATCACATTAATCATATCAATATCTGCATTGCTGTGCATCCTGACATGCGACTTAGACAGTTTCAGTAAACGTCGATTAGCATCATTCTTTATCACCACCTTCGATTCTGTAAGTATTGCACATGACAATAAATTGCAAGAAGAGATGTAAGTAAACAACATATTAGAGAAGCGGATAGGCAGATAAAACATAATTGTAATTGCATGATCATAGCTGTAAGCCAGGAACTTTTTATATATGACAGCTTGTACTGAAAAGTTCTGTGAAATTCGTGGCAGAACAGATGGTACTGCTGTGATAAGAGCAAATGAATTTCACACTCATTCCAGTTAAGAGCTGGATACTCTGAGGGAGCAAGGAATCAAAGACTACCTCACAAAACTAACAAATACATGAGACAATATGGGGGAGAAGCATCGGGAACGCTTGGGAGGTACGTTGTTCCATGAATTTCAAGCAGAGGAAAGTATCAGCCTGGTAAGGTTGTCTCATATTCTCTCTATTTCAAAATAGATGTCTTTTTAGTCTCTTTATTTTTTTAAATATTTATCATTCTACACTTTTAGTGCAGTTTTAATTATTCTATTCTTATTTTTCCATTCACCAATATCATTAAAAGAAGAAGTAATTACTTATAAGAGTTGGACTACTCTCTCCTTCCAGAAGCGTACGGCGTATTTTGATTGGTTAAATCAAAACTTTGATCAATAATTACTCTATTAGTAATTGTTGATCAAAAACCTTATCTTAACCAATCAAAATGTGTCTTACATTTTCTGGACATAGAGAATATAATAGTACTAATATTTATTGTCTTAGGGAGAAAAAAGAGGTAGACATAAAAATAATTGAAGAGCAATATTGACATTTCACTCACACCCTTAATTTTTATATCCAACTCAAAAAAGACATCTATTTTAAAACAGAGAGAGTAAGTGATAACCAAAGGCAGACTGCATTAATTCACCTCATCAATTCACGGTAATTTAATTATTCTCTAGTTCAGAAGCAACTAAAAATGGCATTTGCAGGATGCTAATTCCAGCTATGGAGTTCCTCAATCCTCCACATGTCCTTGCTTATAAATGTCTCTACAACAGAATAGAGAGGAAATTTGGTTAGTGGATCTATCTGTAAGCTAAAACTGAAAATCTCATATATATAAACTGATATGAGAAGGTAGTGCTAGGAAATTAATTTATTGCTCTGTTGCAGATGCCCTACTGTCAAAATGAGGCTAACAACTTGCAAATCCCACTACCCAATCAACCATCAAAGCAAAAGAGACTATTTCATCAATGCTAGAGGATAAGCAAGAAACTTAACAAAGAGACCAGGAAACGCTGAAATCATTGAAGCTAGTAAGAGGAAGTGTTTAAAGGACAATCAATTTGAACAAAAAAACAATGGAAATGCTGCTAGGAATGAAAAGTTTATGTAAGTACCAAATCACACCACATCTCCATTAAAGATAAGACACCACCATTACAACATCACAAGATAATGAGCAGGTTACCCATCTACCAGCAAACACATCTCCTAATCCTACGAACCAAACTCATAGACATGGCAAGAACACAACAAAAGAAGCACGGATCCTAGCAGGCAGCAGAAGTTCCATCGGTGGGGCCTCTCTAGGCCCTCTCGCCCCTGATGCGGCGCGCGAGTTGGATGTCCTTGGGCATGATGGTGACGCGCTTGGCGTGGATGGCGCAGAGGTTGGTGTCCTCAAAGAGGCCGATGAGGTAGGCCTCGGCGGCTTCCTGCAGCGCGGAGACGGCAGAGCTTTGGAAGCGGAGGTTGGTCTTGAAGTCCTGCGTGATCTCCCGCACCAGGCGCTGGAAGGGGAGCTTGCGGATGAGCAGCTCCGTGCTCTTCTGGTACTTGCGGATCTCCCGCAGTGCGACGGTGCCCGGGCGGAAGCGGTGCGGCTTCTTGATGCCGCCGGTGGCCGGCACAGATTTGCACGCCACCTTGGTCGCCAGCTGCTTCCGCGGCGCCTTACCGCCCGTCGACTTGTGTGCCGTCTGCTTTGTGCGAGCCATTTGGATCGAGGAGGACGGCTAGAGATCGACGAGAAGGCCGGAGATTTGAGGAGGATTTGAAATGGAGGTGGGTTTGGGGCGTGGTTTGCGGACATGGGTTTGGGTGGGTATTTGTAGGGGGTGTGGGGCGGAGTGGGCAAATTTTCAGGGGTAGGCGCGGGGGAAGGGAAGCGTTGGATAGAGATGGACGGTCGAGATGAGGTGGGATGGGGTTGGTGATCCGCGGGGTGGGGGGTTGGTGGGTCTCTATTGGCTGCGATGGGGTTGGAGAGGATCGACGGGCCGACCTGTTAGGGTTGGGGGAGGCGACGTGGTTTCATTTCATTCCTTCCCCGCGTTAGGTTTTTGGTGCGTGAGAGCAAGAGCGCGGGCGGGAACCGGGGAAAATGAAAATATGAATTTAGGCGCTTGGTTTTCTTTTTCTCTTTTGTGAAGGGCTTCATTATAACTTGGATAAAATTCGAGCGTTACTTCATTTTTCATGATGGAGAGAATAAATCATGTGCATGTCCAATCATCAGAATAGTCGAACACCTAGGCTAATGTCCGAAACAAGGAATCAGGATTCCTCTAAGAATTGGACTAATTCATGTGAGCAAACTTATATAAATTTTAACTCCTGACATAATCTTTAACATAATAACATGAGAGGGGAACTTCAGTCTCAGACATCTTATTAGACTTCATGGTGTGGATTGAGACGAGTTGCTTATAGAACAATTTATGTGGCCCTTAAAGGATGTTACACTAACTTTGTTTATTTCATCTATTAAATCATTTCTTTGCATACTGATCTAAGTAATCAATCACTAAGCGAAGCTATGCTAAGAAAAATAGCAAAGCTAGCACACTACACCCAGGGATGCTAGAAAATAGTGTCCGGCTCTGATGCATACATCTGCATCGATGCTAAATCCAGTAAAAACACATTAGCCCCACTTGTAAATGGAATAAGAAAGTAGAACAGAGAGTCAGAGGCAAACCCAGGCTTTGAGGTTCGAGGTCAGGTGACCTCAATAAAATTTTACAAATTGTATGGTATAATTCATTAGTAGAGGTTGGCAACCAATGCAATAGAGGTGATCTTAATGCTCTCCTTGGCCTTTCCCCTAGAGAGAGTAGGGTAATATAAGAAGTACTGATATTTTATTCATTTGCATGTCCCACCTTAGATTGCATGGAGTTAAACATGGTGGTAAAAAAACCCATATTTTGAACACACGTGACATGTTACTGAAGTGGTGATTATGCCTACTTATATTGTGAGTGACCTTAGGGTATCTCCAATAGTGTGATTTTAGCATTCTCTTAAATATGTCATGTATGATTTTTATTGAGTTAGAGGGGAGAGAATCAAAAAAAGAGAAAGTTGTCTTCTTGTGAGAGTCTATTGTGAGAGTCTAGCTTCAACTATTAGACCCCCCTATGTACATCCTCGTCAATCTAGGATCACGCTGACGGTACACATGCGAAATGGATAACATTGCATACATTCAAAGTTAAAACTTAAGTTGAGTATGATATGCCACATGGCTTACAAAGTACCATGTCTTAACGATATTATTATATCAGAGGAAACAGCGGAAATAAAAGCGGAGCGGCTCCATCCGTGCCACAGGCAATTGACAGAGGCCACGCGACCTACTCTTCGGGTTCGTCGTAGAAGAAGTCTTCATCGGCGCCTTCTTCAGCATACTCCTCTGCACACCACCACAACAAAGACATGCTCGATGAGTACTTCGCGTACTCAGCGTGCCCCCTCGTAGGGAAAAACCTAAACCAGTGTACATGAGGCTCAAGGAAGGTTTTATGGCTCATTTGCATAAAAGCATCTTTAGTTGAAATATTAGGGTAGATTCAAAGGCATTATTTTGATGTAAATCAATTTTATTATCAGGGGTATTTTCCAGCGTGTGGTCCTCGACCACACATTCGAGTAAGGAACTCCTGCCCTAGTTCGTCCATAGGTTCCATCAGCAAAGGGGGTAGAGGAAAAAAGCAAGGGGGAGAGGGACATGTCCTTTTCATCAAGAATAAGTCATGTGCTATCTATAACCGTGGACACGACTAATCGATTAGTTTGACACTCTGTAGAGTTTGTACACTTTACCCACATGACATGATCATCCCCTTATGCCAAGCTGATCGGGCTTGTACACACCTCGATCGGTGTGTCGGCAGGATGACCGTGACGATGTCTTTTAGCTAGATCCCCCTAAGGTGTGACATGCCCACCGGGTCTGGCTCGGAGTCGAGAGTATGTCCCCGCACTCCGGTCCCTCCATCTGTGCCGAGGGTCCTCGTAGCTACGTCCACCCCTTCTGCGGTATGGCAACATCGGCACCAAAGGCTGACTAACCTACTTGACCAAGCTAGTGCCCATATAGCATGTGGTTGTACTGTTTTCACAATTCTCGGGTTCATGACTTCGGCCTTATTCGATACGGATGACTAATGGCTTCTTCATCTCATGAAGAACGACCATTGCTCCTTCATCATATGATCTAGCTGTCGCCCGCACATTTTAGATGGTAAGTTTCACCCGGAGTAGATTAGCAAGAAATAGAGAGAGAAGGAAACATCGGGCATTCAGCCCTAGCTCAGCGAGCTCAACAAGTTTCAACAAGGATCATCGATCTGAATTCATTCCTCCGTAGAGGCAAATCAAAACAACCTAAAGATATATTTAAGCATGGCTAAGCATTTTCTCTACTCTATTCAGGATAAAACCTATTAATCTACTTAGGGTATCAATTAAACATGGCGACAAGCGGAAAGGTAACGGTGTGTCAATCAACACGCTAGCTACTGGATTTAAAACAGCATGCATGTTTTAAATTGACAAAATATAATGACTTTCAGAAATATAGGATCAAATATGATCAAGAAGAGGGGGCATGCCTTCATGGTAGTACTCTTGTTCTTCAGCTGCTTCGGTCACCGAGTCGGTCCCTTCACTCCCTAACGTCGCAACGTAGCAAGAGCAAAACAAATAAATACGGACTCTAATAAAGCATTCCGAAAAGCAACACGAGAGAGAAGCACGACGAAGGTAAGATACGGGTGGAATGGAACGATGGCGCGATAGCACCATCGACGATGAAGATAGAATAGGTCTACTAAGATTGGCCATAACCATATATATATATATAACATAATATATATATATATATATCCCGTTCCGGGTATTAATACAATACTTATACAATCACACATGGCATACACCTTAACATGCTATTCATCATGACAAAAGGTATAACAATTCACAATTAACCACAAATAAATATTTAGGTGAAATCCTAAATATTTGTAATGGTTAATAACATTAAAAATAAATTAATAACATATAACCATATTTACACATGCTTTTCTATTATTTTAAAAGACTTGAATTTAGATACAAAGCTATTTCCTATCATTAGTATAAGCTAACTAAGCATGTATCATCCTAGAATGTGTTAACAGTACCAAAACAGTACCAAAATGATTTAATAATAATATTAAATCTGAATATTATTTAATTAAAGCCATTTCTATCATTTCTAGTGTAACAATTATATAGAAAATAGGGATTAACCTTATTAAATCATACTACTGAATTCTCATGACTTAATATCAATTCCAGAGAAATTTCATGTTTGGCAAGGTTCTGGAAATGTATTTTAAATAATTAAAAGTATTATTCTAAGCATGAAATCTACCCTAAAAGCATGGTGAAACATTACTTAATTACACTAAATGGGTTCTCATGACTTGACGCCATTCCTAGAATATAACATGATTTATTGGGTACTGGACATGTATTTTTAAAGGCTAAAACAGATTTATAAAAGAACTATTACCAATTCAGCATTTTAAATATACATTTTAAATCAACCTAGAGCACATCCTGATTTTTATGGCTCAAACCATTGCAGGAAAAAGGTTTTAATTTACATGGTAAATTATTTCTAAGGTTCTCTGATCCTAGGTAAAATTGGATATAAATAACAGAAAGAATTTCTATTTTTAATAATTAAAATAAAAATTATTTTAATTCTAGGAAATTCTACAAAAGTCCAAAAATTATGAAAATTTATAGAGGTTCTCCTTAGCATACTAATAATCTACTGGAAATGAAATAATTTCAAAATAATCAACCAGTGCAAAGTTAGCTTGAATTTTGGTCGAATTTCAACCAAATTCGAATGGTATTTAAATTCTAACGGTTGGATTCAAAATCCGATCGCACCAGTGGACTCGTGGGGTTCTAAAGGTTCCATTTTACTACTAAGGTCAAAGATCGGATATGGTTTAGATATGTCAAAAATGTTGGATGGAGGTACATGTACGAGGGCAATAGGAAGTTACTGTTCATGTAAGTACTGTAGCAGAAGGGTTTTTGGATTGATTCACACATGGCTGCACATAGGAGGATGGATAATGTACAAAATTGGATGAGGGGATTTGTTCTATGGGTTGTTGGGAGACTACCACGGAGGGGGATTGGAGAGGCACTCACCGAGTGCGAAGAAACGGAAGAGTGATGAAGTTCGCCGGAGTTGAGGAAGATGCTCGCGGTACGGGTGACGTAGTGGACGAAGCTCACGATTTGTTGCGGTAAGAGGTGCGCGACGGCGTGGGGAAGCTCCAACAGCAAAGTCTCGGTGTGGGGTGTGTCGTGGTCGCCGGAATTCCTCGCCGGAGTTGTCGCTGAAGTTGGGGAAGAAATGGATGTGGAGGAGGAAAATTGGGAGATAGGGAGCAAAGGAGGAACACATAGAGGAGAGAGTCATATTTATAGAGCAAATAGCAGGGAGGGGAGAGGAGCAATCGTTGTGCTTAAATGGCTGGAAAAGAAAAGGCAAAACGGCCGGAACGCTCGCCGGCGGAGCCTCGCGTGCGTGCCGCATTAAGCAGCACAGGGGCGAGACTGCTCGGCTGCCTGGAAAAAGGAAAAAACACATTTTTCAAATAAAACAATTGCTGAAAAATCAAAATAGGTCTTTAAAAATAGCAAAAAGCTTCTGAAAAATCTCAGAAAATTCTATAAAATCAAATTGAGTATGGGGAACTCAATAAAAATACTTTTGGGGCAAATTTTCAAATAATGATCAAATCAAAAATCAAAAACAACACTTATTGCTCTCAATTAATTTCTATACTTGAATTAGTTTGAAATAAAATCTAAATAAAATACATATAAATATATTACATAGTTGCACATCCTCTTCTCTTTTAAAATTTTTTCAAGCCCACAAAAATCGAGGATGTTACACTTTTTTGTGAAGGGATGATCCCTTCACGTCTAAAAGATTATTATTTTCCTTATTGTACAATATGCCTTCCATTCGTCAGGGGTTTTCTTATTATAATCTTAGTCACCACATATTTTTGCATTAGTTGCTAGAGAACATGGTTTTCTTTTTATAATCTTAGTCTTTTGTAAATGGCATGGGAGACATAAGAGAAGACTGCATTTTACACTATTGGAGATACCTTTAGACTATCCTCGATGTTGCTTCAAATGGAATCTATGGCCTATGAGATGAGAGATAAGGTTTGAGCTTCTGTTTACACATTAGAATATTAGGGTCTATTTGATTCAAAAGATTCTGAACTGATTTTTGAGGAATACAATCCTTATAAATTATTCTTATGTGGGCTATTTGGATTGTAATCATAAGGATTTTTCTAAAGATTCATTTACACTATATCTTATAGAAAATTTATGCTGACTCAAACCTTGTGAAAAGCTTCCAAAGTGTATACTCCCTATTTCAACCTCATGGTTTTCCTGTTTATACATTTTATAATCCTGCAAACTAAAGAGGCCCTTAGATGTTGTGAAGATTCTTGTAGTAGATAGACCTTCGTGCGTCACTACAAAACTTGGAAGTAAGACCACGTGTTATACAAATTTGGAACGATGATGCCTTTATGGCACAGACAGCGTGAGCTCGACGTTAGCCACCGTCCCAAAGATTGCCACTAAGAAGGAATCAAAAGCACAAAAAATACGGGGCTAAAGGATCAAGATGTCGGCCTAGAGGGGAGGGGTGAATAGGCGACTAAATTTTTTTATACAATTTTAAACAATTCTTGCAATTATGTGAAAATTAGCTTGATTGACTAGCAAGAATGATTAAATCTAAGATATGAAATCAGTCTACTTAGCAAGACAAGTATGAACAATATGAATAGAACTTGCGAGGTAAACGCAGGACTAAATGAACAAGGAAGACAATGATTTGTTGCTAAAGTTCAGATCCTTAGAGGGATCCTACGTCTCTGTTTGGGGAGCTCAATCACACGTGATCAAGATCCGGCTTCCTCTCAAGCCTTTATCCCTCGAGGACGCCCTTGCGTCTCTTTGACTTCTTTTTGGTGGCTCTTTTCTCTTGGAGACGAATCCCGGCCTTTACAAATTTCTTGAGGCTCACCACAAAGATGGAAGCTCTCAAGGTCTTCTAACCATCTAGGAGACCCCAATCTCCAAGAGAAATGAGCTTGATGAACACTTGGAGACGAACTCGATGCTTTGCTCAAATGATTCTCAAGTCGTTCAAATCTTTCTCTTCCTCACAAGATTTCTCTGTTGGTGCTTGGAGGATTGGAGAAATGCTCTAGGGTATGCAGAAAATGAAGTGGGCAAAGAGTTCCCCTTGCTTGAAGCAAGGGGGCTTATATAGAAGCTCCCTAAAAAACTAGCTGTTTGAGTGAATCTGCCAAAATCCGGACTGTCCGGATTTGTGCCGGACCCTCCGGATTTTCAAATCCAACAGCTATCAATCGAGTTGGCAAAGGGAATCCTTTAGACTGCTGAAGAAACTCGACACCTAGACTGTCCAGATTTCACCCGGACCCTCCGAGTGGCCGAACACTCTGGGCTGGTGTCTGGACTTTCCAGTACCGATTCGGACACTAGCTCGGACTGTCTGGGCTCGGGGTCCGGGCAATCCAGCATTAATCCGGACACTGGCTCGGACTGTCCGGGCTCGGGGTACATGCAGTCTAGTACTGATCTGGACCCTCAGCCGGACTGTCCGGATTGAGATCCGGATCTCCTCTAGACTGGTCGGACCCCCAGCCGGACTGTCCGGGTTGAGGTTCGGATCTTCTCTGGAAAGCCTGGACCTTCAGCCGGACTATCCGAGTTTCTTCTGAGAGGTAGATTTAAGGTTTTTTTGTGGGAGCTTTTGGCGACAAAAACTTTCGCTCGGCAAAGATACTCCTCGACCATGTTCATCAAGCCCTTCTTAATAGTACGGTGTCCCTAAGACTTGATGTGACTTGTGCCACTAAAATTAGAAAATCTACAACTCGTAGATTTACCGTCTTCTTTTCCTCTTTTTCTTTTAAGAGGTCACCGATGCTCTCCTTTTTTGATTCGCCGAGGACTAAACCTATTTACATGCTTGAAAGACATTATTAGTCCTCTAATCATTTTTCATTAACCACCAAAACATGTTTAGGGATCTAGATGCACTTTCAAGTGCACCCATCGCTTCTAGCAGCGACACGGCGGACAGTGCCCAAAATGACGAGCGAGGCTTGGGGGGGCCTCCGAGACGAGTGGCTATGGCTGCCCTGTGAGCTCCTCCTCCACTTAGACTCAAATGCGAAGGAGCCTGTTAGATTTTGGTGGGATTACTAGCAACACTAGTGGACAAGTGGCGGTTTAGCAGCGAGGAGAGACAAGCCTTTTGTCTTTATTTTTCTCGGTTATGGCCACCACCAACGATGGACAAGGGATGTTACACACTAGTGCGAAAATTATATCGTAATATTTTAATCCATATCTGTATCAATATAAAAAGTATGAGTTAGAATGAGATACTTTTAATTTAAGCCATTCAAAATCTTTAATCCAATTCCATAATTGTCCATCTAATAGTTGTGGACAAAGTTTACAATCTCCTCTAATCACTCCTATACTATAGCCTCATAATTATACTTATTGCACCATAGTTACTCTTTAATTTTATATACATGAGGATTGTTGTTTTCATGTTTAAATGTTTTATTTTTTACGTGCTACACTACTAGAGAAATGGGTATTAACGATGAGACATATGGTTGTTAAATATTAATAATGACCACAAAATTTTGGTTGTTAGCCGTCAGTATAGGTTCCATCGTTATAAGTATTAATGACCACACTTTCCTTCGTTATTTTTTTAGCGATGGGATGGTTTGTTGTCGTTAATTGTGAGAAAACAACTACCACAATAAAAGTATTAATGACCACTTTTGTCATTGTTAAAGTTATTTCCATGCCCGTAGCAGGATCACTGATGACCACTTTTATATTTTTGTGACCATCCATTTAATTGCCAGTAGGATAATTAGTGACCACTTTATGCTATGTGCAACTTTCCAACTTATCGACCACATAAACTTAATAGTATAAAGGATATGAACAATCAAAGGCTTATAGCCACTTTATATTAATCAAACCCAAATAAATTGAACATAGTTGTTGCATGAAATTCTTAAATTATAACACCATTTGAAATAATGGAAAATTCCTTGCCTACAAACATTATAATGGCTAATCTAATTAAAGACAAAAACTACAACTAGTATAGGTTCCCTAATCTCCGATTGCAGGCACACCATCACACAAGTAATGCAGTTTGAATGCATAACATACCTTCATCAGCGAATATAATGCCCTGTCATGCTTCTCCCATGCTTCTCCCATGCTTCTCCTGTGCTTCACCATGAGTCCTATGAAACCACAGTTTATACATGTTACAACAGATTATATAAGTGAATTGACATATACACAATATTATAAGAGCATATATTAGATCATTTTGAGGTATGAGCTTCTATCTGGTCATTTTGGGTTTCACGTGAACTGACATCGCTGCTACCTGGTGATGAACTAACCTGCTGAAGCAACAATTGTGAAGCTGAAAACTATTTCGTATGATACTTGTCCTATTAGAGGAGGTGAATGGACAACAACCTTTCATGAAACTGAACAACACCATAGCTTATTAGCTGTATCATGAAGCCAACACAGATAAAATTAGCAACATAGTATCTCAGAAACCAAATGAGAGAGATGACAAACACAATTAGCAGCTTTTTTGTTCCAAATCATTGGCTTAAAACTTTTTCACTGCATCGATTTTTTTTTCTGTTCCCTGGGTCCCTGACAAACTTCAATTTGATAAACATGGAGAAATTCTACGCCCACAATTTGCACATGAATGAGATATGTGACAACATAAATTTATTTTTTGCAATATGGAACATATTTGGTTCAAGGTAAAAGATTCACCATCTACACAAGATGTGCTGCTAGATGCAAGAATAATGCAACATCCCTGTCCATCAAAGGGATATCTTTTACATTGCAGTTCAGTCTCTCCTTTACAGAAATATAAGGAGCCCATACTTAAGTAAATCTCAACTGAACCTAGGAAGTTAGGAAAAATATACTCTACTCCTATCTCTTAGAGCTTCAGAATTTCATAGGGTGGAGCAGTACTGGTATTTTCCTTGCAAAATTCTGAATGTGGTATGGATACTACCTCTGTCTAGGAATATGAATGGACCAAATAGGATAGATATTTTCTGATAGAGTAAAATGCACCCACAGTCCTTGAACACGCGCTCTGAGCATTTTAATCCCTACACTTCCAAATCGCACATCTGGCCCCCTAATCTTTGTTAAGGGGTCCATAACGGTCCATAAATTTACTCTCTTCATGAGGAAAACTGAAATTTACTAATGTATTCTTACAAAACGCTCTAGTTTTTTGGAGGAAGTGGGTCTAATTAGTTAAGGATTATGTTTTAGAGGACTTCGAGTTTATTTTTTAGAGATGAGAGGATTTTTCTGAATAGTTTTTTAAGAGAATTTTGAGAACTAGTTAAGGAGTTTTTGGTTTTTTTGGGCATTTAAGGAGCTTTTGGTGCTCCGCAGTAGGCACTAACCAAACAAGATGGAAAAAAAGAAGCCCAGTTACATTTATAGATCGGTCCTAATGAAGCCCATAAGTGACCATTTTCTGGACTGACTCTCACGATGTGTTTGGTTCAAAGTCCGGTAACGGTACTCATAATGTAATGTGATAACAGTGCATTTGACAGGGGAATGGATATTTTCTGATTTTGTTTGTTTCAGCTGGGTAACGGTAATTGATTACAATGCTCTGTTTGCTAGCAGATGAATCTGGTCAGTTAAGCAAAGCAAAATTTCTGATCAACTCTACACACCACTAATCTGTGACACAAATCCTAACAATCAGCAAGATTGGGGAGTTGGAAGAGGAAGTACGGGTGGCTACCTCAGGATCCGGCAAGGGGGGTCGGCAACCGATGCGGTTCTTCCGATGGCGCCGCTGCTCGAGGGGATAACGAGCGATGATGCGGAGGTAGACGCGCTGTTTCGACGTGCCTCACCCGCCGCTTCGATGCGCTCAGGTCCTGCCCGCCGCTGGTGTCGAAGCACACCGAGATGGAGGCGTGATTTGTGGTGTAGGGTACGATTGCTGGTCCGGAGAAGGAGATGAGGGTGCGGTTAGAGGATCCATCGTGGAGGGGAGCCGGGAGCGAGTAGGTCGGGGAACTCTGTGGCAGGCAGGTGGGCCAAGATCTGGTAGCGGCAGGGATGGACGCTGGCGGCGATGACGTCGAAGGCGGGCGCTGGAGATGGGGGAGGAGGAAATGAGCGGGTGTTGGCGGCGGGGCTAGCCGGACGAGGAGGGGGTGATAGAGGTGGGAGAGGAGGAGGGAGCGGGTGCTAGTGGTTGGGCAGATCTGGGAGGCGGCTTGGGAGATGGGAGCGAGCCATCACCGCCTCTGGCGGTAAAGGAGATCGGGAGAGAGGTGGAGGAACGTTGCTGCGTGGAGACGGTAACGAGATGCGATTTCGGGGGAACATGGTTGGAATGGGTCATGACCTACGGTGGAATTTATTTACATGATATTTAATTATGGGCCGAAAAATTAGGTTACAGTGTAATCTGATAACGGGTCAAAAACAGGGAAATAAACACGTCGTCAGTACGACCGGTATCTGGGCCATCCCGGTCGAGCCCAATAGCATCCTCCCAGTTCCACCCTGACCCAGAGGTCCGGAAGCTTCTCTTCACCCCACCTGGTCTCCAACCCTCGGCCCCCCTTCTCGCCGCCCGCCTCCGACCTCGCCGTCCTCGTCCCTAACTCCGGTAATCCCACCCCTCCCAGATCCGACTCCATCCGAAGTTATCCCTCTCTCCTCTACTCGATCCCTTTCGTTAACCTAACGGATTATCTCTGACGGGGCTAACCACCGCCTTTTTTTCTGCAGTTAGGAATCGGGATCTTTCTCCGGGTCGCCGGGAGCCGTCGCGCGCATGTGAGTCACCCGATCTGATCCACTCTCTTGCCGTATCCTCGCGCTGATCTGTACACAGGCGTCGCGCACGCGTGGGTCGAGCAGATCGCGGCATTTCGGTCCGCGGGATCCGTACGCCACGGTCGATGCTCGCCTGATTCTGTTGCGGGTGCTCGAATTGACCATGGTTCTAGGGCATTTCGATTCGTGGGTGTCTGTTTATATGCCGGGGAGCTTTAGAATCTAGAGATGGTTTTATAGGGCGCGACGCGTGTTACGGATTCGATGCAGTGCAACCGCTCATGATGGCTGGGCCCCTGCGTCTTAGCTAGGAGCAACGGGCTCATAAGGACTGCGTTGTAGTCAGGATCTGAAGGATTTTTCAAGTCACGGATCGAACAGAGAATCGAGGTCCATGCTTGCTTGTTTGTCTGGTTCCTGATGTTTTATGTTTGCGCTCTGGCTTAGGTGCATCCATCTGTGCTGGTTCTAGTTGCACAGCACTGGCCTCCAATTCTTGTGTCACACAAAACCCGCATTACCACACCTTGTTTATATTATTACGGCTACACTAAATGCCAAGTTTTCTATTGACTGAGAGTTCAGACTGTTAGCGTGCGTTGAGCTATCATTGTGTTATGGTTACTTCTGCTGCAAATTGCTGCTGGCAAACTTATGCTGCACACATACGAAGCAATAGCATCCTTTTCAATAACTGTAGTTTAGGTGTTT
Organism: Stipa capillata; assembly: GCA_019208055.1. Classification (NCBI taxonomy): domain Eukaryota; kingdom Viridiplantae; phylum Streptophyta; class Magnoliopsida; order Poales; family Poaceae; genus Stipa; species Stipa capillata. Next base: position 125,072 of record JAGXJF010002532.1, read on the forward strand.
CCTCACCTGATGTATTATGGACGTAGTAGTATTTAGAGACAGATTGCGAAAATGCAAGTTGATATAAACAAGCTTGCTTGATGGAATCGTGTGAAATATTTCTTCTTGCATCCATGCTTTCACCTGTGGAGGTTAACACTTGTTGCAAACCAGATAGTAACAGAAGTTTGTGATCCACTGCATGACAACTTAGTATATTGCCGTTGAGTTTATTGAAATGTGTGGATTTCAAGAAGTTCCTGGTAATTTCATGTTGGACATGTGTAGTGCTTTGAATACTTTTGTATTTGTAATAATGCCTATTTGTGCTCTGATGAGCGCTCCAAGTCGTATATTCTTTACTTTATTTATGAATCTTGCACTGTATTTCAGGGCGGATGAGGAGGTATCTGACCCAAAGGCACTCTTAGAGGATCGTATGAAGGCCAAGTGTGTGTCCCAGTGGTATGAATATCAGGTATGCTGTTCTATCTGTTTGCAAATGTATCATTCTTATTGATCTTGATCTATGCACACACAAATGTGATTATGTCTCCTATAAGTTTTCTATGCAAATGCATATCCACACAATTACTGGATCCATGGAAGTGCGTTTTTTTAGTTGTGTTTAAAGTCAGATAGGTTGCTATATGAAGTTGTACTTCTGATGATTATACCTCAAACACTTCCTTAAGGCCCTACATAAAATGTTCTGTTTATATCCTTGTCGTATTTTATCTGTAGAATCTTATACTACCTGTAGGATCATTTAGAAGAGAACCTTCCATTGCTTCCACCTCTTAAGCAGATATATGTTCCCAGATTAGTAGTAGTACTAGATAAGGTGACAGCGGGTTATTCCTGGGTTCATACCACATCTATACTCACTTATTCAGCAATAATACGTTATCTTCACCACAACTTTTTGTGGTTGGGTTCCCACATGTCATAGGCATAATGAGTTGTGGCAAAACTTCCTTAGGTTAGCTCGGCTGTGGCGCCAATTTTCTTCACAACAACTTCAACAAATCAGGAAAAATGCTTGGTAAACTTAGGCATCCTTAAGCTATGAACCGAACAGGCCCTTAATATTGTAATTGCTTGCTGCTACAGAACTCACGTGTTACCATTTAATAATTATTTCTACTGTTGCAACAATGTATAACGATATTAGATTATAGCAAATGAGCAAGTTAGCCACAACTATGTTACTTCAGCAAGGTCCAGGGCTGTACCTAGTGTTTACAATTTACATAATAAATAATTAACATTCAGCAGCTGGTTTGGGTGTTTGTGTTTATATTTGATATTCACAGTCCCAGAACTTATTATTGGCTATCTAATTGCCAGTTGATCAGAGCATTTTAAGAAGTGTTCCATGGTCTCTTGACTGCTGTAGATTATTCTTTTGCTGAATACTGTTGTTCTTGTACCACTGAAGCAAGATCTTATGTCACTTGTGCTATGCACAGAAATGCGTTAAGAGAATTGAAGATGATGAGACTGGGCAGAAGCACTGTACTGGTCAATACTTTGATTACTGGAAATGCATCGACAAGCATGTAAGTGCTCCCTGCTGCTTGTACTCATATTTGTTTGCCTTGTTGATCCAAGATGCCAGTTATTTTAGTTCCTTGCAGCTCCTGGAAAAAACTAGCTTGCTTATGTTTATTACTTCTACCATGCAGGTTGCGGAGAAGCTATTTGATAGCTTAAAATGACAAGGAATTGTTCTCTCTTGCTACTTTTTACTCAACAGTGGTAATAATCATATCACTTGCGTGCCTATAGACAATTCAGGTGCTTATTAATATCTGTAAGAAAAGTTTTGCCTGTCGGATAACACGACAGTTTTTCGGCAGCCAGTTTACATTTCATTGCTGCCAGAGGCATTGTTGGCTCAGATTTTTTTGGTTCTCAATAGGGATATTCCAAGATTGTGAATGAGCACTAAATGCTGTCATTGGACTTTTTATATTGCTTTGCGGTGCAATTTTTACAAGTATATAGCCATTATTTGGATTTGTAAATTAGATGGAAACTGAATGACCAATCTGCACTGCTACTAGCTGGTACTAAATGGCCTGGTAAGTAAAATAACGTGAAATCGTCTTTGTTTGATATGGACGAAACGTAACATGTTGGACTCAGTTGCATAAAGCACTGCAAACTATTTTCAACATGATGTGGATGCCACATGTGGACTCTGTTAGGAGCAGCTTGTGGTTCGTATTTACCTATCAATGTTCCTTGACCATTGACCATGAGTAATGGGGCGCAGGATCTTGCAAGATGATGATGCATTCATCTAGTATTAGCTGCATACTCACGTAGCGGTGCAACAGACTTGCAGGGCACCCAGTCACTGGTGTCCAGATGTTTAAGGTCTGGTCTCTCGTCAGGTAAAACTTTGCTCATGTTTTGGTTGGCTATCAGTAAGTATTTGATGTTTGTTTACCGTCTATGGTACATATTGGAAAAAGATAAAATCGAGTTTGAGGTAACCTGATGGTATCCGAGTCCAATGGTGAATGTCTAGTTCGGTTTGGTTCTCAGTCGCTTGGTGCGTGCCACATGCCCCTGCTAGCTGCCACTGATCTTACTGTGGTGACAACTGATAGATGCCACTTGTGATCGAGATCAGCCGACGTGGAATGTTAAATCAGTTATCTGCTGTGCCTGCCATGATTTCGTGATGCATAGTACATTCTGTTTTGCTGACTCATGGAATGGACGCAATGCTGTTTGACACCTTTGTTGTGAGTTGTGACCAGTGTGCCCTGCCCTGTTGTGCATGCTGTCTGTTTCTTATATGACGGGAAGTGTGAGGATCACCCAGTACATCTGATACGCTCCTCTGTCTTTAGTATGTCTAGCAACCATGATCACTCGTTCAGTCCTTCAAAGCATTGAGAAATGCATACCTTTTATGGTCTCTTTGATTTGCCGGAATTTCAGTAGAAACAGCTCAATTCCTGCAGAAAACAGGAAGTTTTATACGAATCAAATATGCTCCTTAGTTTTGAATTGAGGCGTGATGTAGGCCGAAAGAACGAGGCCTCAGTGGTGGTTGATGACTTGATTGAGGTGTTCCGCTGCAGCCTGCCGAGTAGTTTCCTAGGCCAAGACGACTGCCGTGTCATCCTCCAAAACTGATATTACCTGCGCCCATTGGCTTGAGGGGATCCTTTCGCTCTGTCCCTGTCAATTGTAAAGGCCCAAGCGATGGAGCCCTGTGCAATCTTCACTAGTAGTTGCCCGATTGGTTCGCAGTGGCGAAACCCCGTCGTGCCTCTCTCATGATTAGTTCTCCCTTTGGCTCGCAACTTGCCTTTACCATGCCACTGTCTGGACTAGGCAGGGTGATGTGGTGCATTTCAGGACGCACTAAGCTAATGACCCGTTTGGAGCGTCGATTCTTTCTCCGGTGCTTGGTAGAATTCATTAGTTACTGCGAATTTTGTGAAAATTCTGCCTGCACTCTTCTCTTTTTTCATTCTCGCAAGCAAATTATGGGAGATCCGGTAGAATTGAGCACTGTGGCTACTCAGTTAACTTGGATGTCCTCCTTTTCTTCCACTAGGTACCCTTTCTAGATTCAGAGAATGGTACAAGGGAGGATCTTAAACTTGGCTTACGTTTGTGCCATGTAAATTCATCCATTGGAAGAGAAAAATCGACTTCTCACATGTCAGTGAGAGCATGTGACATCGCCGGAAAAAAAAACAAAATTAAACATTTTGCAAGAGGATACACCAACTCTTCCTAGAATCTAATTTTCACTCATCATCTGCTATTCGGCAATTGCCTATCTTTGTTCTTGATCACAGTTGATGTCAACCTCACGCCGCCACCGGTGGACTGCGCGTGAGGTGGAGCCGCTGGTAACACGGGAGTGGCAATAAAATGGCAGAGGAGTCAAGGGAGGAGACCTCGTCGGAGTAGTTAGGGTCGCGAAGCGGAGCCATTGGCGATGCAGGAGCGACGAAGATGGTGGATCCAATGGAGGAGACCTTGCCTGACTTAGGGTTAGGGTTAGAGGTTAGCCGGAGCCTGGGGTTAGAGAGAAGGCTTGATCCGATGGTGGTGACCGCCAGACATGACAAGCTAGAGGTGGCGATGACGTGGAGGAGGCGGCATCAATAGATGCGTGGTTGGATTGAGGAGATGCGGCAGTGCAGAAGGAAGAAAAAGAAGAGTAGATTGTTAAATTTAGATCCAACGATTTTCAACTGTGATTTGAGAAAGCAAGCGATTGAGGTACGAGTGGACTCTACTTTTCACCATTAACTTTAAAATCATCTCTGGGTATCAAAGGCGGTGCAAATCACATCGTGCACCCTAAACCACAAATCTGGGTGACGTGACGCCTTAATGCGCATAAGAACTGACATGGACGGAATAATAATTTGAGATCCACCAGTCAACCTGCTTTTCTTCTCTCTAACACATATAGGCCAATGAACAACAGCACCACCCCCACCATCCTTGTGGGCATGGTTTGAGCTGGTTTCACATTTGAGGATGGGGCGTAAATATGATTTTGGGGTTGAGGGATGAATTAATTGCTAGACTATGAGAAGAATCGAGGGACCTTTTCCTTTGCTGAAATGCCCCGTTTTGGAATGAGGGTTCATCTGAGCCGTTGATTCCCCACCTCAACCCATTTACAGTACACCTGCTACTGTATCTGTGCACACAAGTAGGCAGATCCCGGTGTTGCATGGTCATGCAACTAGCGCGGCAACGCGCACACTCGGTCATCGCGAGCTGCGACGGTTTTGCGTAATCAGCGTCGCACGCGAACCTGGAATCCCATGCACGTTCTAAGTCCCATCACACGTACTGCTCCCGAGGCCAAGAACCACCGATCTCGATCGCTAATTGACATAAAAGCTAGCTACTACTTGAATCTTGATTCTCTACAAGGCGAGATCGACTGCATGCTGTACAATTCAGTGATCGACACCCGTCATCGTCCATGTAACTACGACTATTACTGGCCTTAGAGGTCATACGGAGTGATGAAGCCTTCAGGCCGGAGTGGCACGAGGAACGACCGGATAGGCGCCGCCGCCTCGGCGTCGTCGGGCCTGCCGGCCTCGGCGCAGGCGGACGCCTTCTGCGGCGCGCCGAACAGCGGCTGCCGGCACGTCGGGCAGGTGGACCTAGCCAGGAGCCAGCGGTCGACGCAGCGGACGTGGAAGCCGTGGTTGCACTTGGGCAGCACCCTGACGCGCTCCCCGGGCTCTAGGTCCGCCAGGCAGATGGCGCACGCCGGGCTCGGGCTGGCCGCGTGCAGCCGCAGCCCCGCCGAGTACACCAGTGTCGGCATTGCGCGCAGCGCCTTCCTCCGCACCCCGGCCTGCGCGAGACGCGCCACCGACCCCAGCTCCGGCCGCTCCCCGCCGCCCGCCGCCGGCGACATCCGGCTCGAGCACCGGACCGCGCACCGCACGATCGAGTTGAGCCCCAGCGCGCAGATCAGCGCGCACAGGAGCACTGCCAGGATCATCACCACGTTCGCGTCGAAGCTGCTCCCGGTGGCGGGGACCCCGCCGCCGACGTCGCCGGCCGGAGCCTCCTGTCTGGCCACCACCTGGCTCGCGCCGGAACTCTCCCTATGACCGTACATGGGGGCGAGCAGCAACGCCCTCCTCGAGTACACGTACCCTTGTTGCATTCTCTGCGCCAAGCTCTCCCCAGAAGCCTGCATGTTTCTTTCTTTCTTTCTCTCGCCTTCCTCTTCTCTGCAGGCGAAGTCAAGTCAAAGCCTCCTGTTCTTTTCTTCTTATGTCATACAAACTGTAAGTTGACTCTGCAACTGCAAGTGTGTAGTAGTAAGTTTCTGCTATGCTGAATGTGAACTAGTATATATAGACTGCAGCAATGAAGGTAACATATGGGTGTGACAGCAGGCAGGGAGCCAATGGAAGGAGCTGGGGCTTGTTTGATTAACAGTAGTAGCTTTCTGGGGATCAGAAGGGCACTAGCTAGTAGCACCCGATCCTGTCTGCATGATGATACTATAAAGTATAATGTAAAGAAACAAGCACAAATGCAGAAAGGGAGGATTAGAAAAGGAGAAGACACTGAATTATTTGTGGAGCTGCATCCTTTGGGCAAAAGCCATGTGGGGAAGGCTGTATCTTTGACCTCTGCTGGCTGGCTAGCTTAGTGCTGGCCTAGTGGACTTGGGTCAAACAAAGTCTGGTCCAGCCAAGTAGCCAACAGAGCAGACAGGCATGGTTTGAGCCTGCAAGGTGGCACAGCACAATACTTGTGAAGTTTATATAATTGACAATACTCACTGGATCTGAATTCTGAAGGCTACAATTACCATGTTGTGTAATACACCGAATTTAGAAAAAATATGGACTTGACTGGAACTGGGAAAGAGGAGACCAAAAGTTGACTTTCTGAACTATAACTCGTATAGATGATCAGTGACCGCGATTCCATTTGTCTCACTGAATCAATTGGAATAGAGTATAAGGTTGTCCAGTTCAGAGTCCTTGTGAACTTTGAAAGGCACAATAATTTTAGACCATTGGATTTAAACTTGAATTTTGGAATACAACTAGAATTTGGATTTTCAGAGAAAGGAAAAAAACTATATAAATATGAGGCGGGATCCGGTGCCTCCACCCCGACTCCGACTCCTACGGCGCCGCCGCCCTAGAAGCTCTCGCACCATGGCGTCTTTATCCACCCGCAGCCTGCAGCTTCTGCCCCCCTCCACCTGCGCGTAGTCGCCCTTGTCAGAACCTGAACCTAAAGACCAAGCTTCAGACATGAGCTCTAACGATATTCAGTTAACGGATGCTCAGGAGGACTCCATACCGTTACAGTATGATCACGGCTACGAAGCAGCTAGATTAATTACCGTTTTGTCCTGTAGCTATAATCCTATTGTCTTTTAACCCATTTGTTTCTAATGGTTATAAACTGAATTATTGTCAGGTAACTTTGTTATTGCCAGCTACTTAAGCTGGAAAACTAATGAGGAAAGGCATCACAATTTTGCCAAAACTGTTCTATCGTTCTCGTAGCTAGTTTATCCCCTTCTTCGTATCTCTCTTTTCCCCTTTATTCCGAATCGAACCATGTCGACCCCCTTCATGGATCTGACAATTGGTATCAGAAGTCATAAGGAGTTGGGTTCTCTCATAGGTTGAAATCGTGGTGAGGGTGCGATACTTGTTCTCTGGTAATTATGGATCCACTGATTCAACTCAAATGGGTGCTCCAAGAACCAAGACCGGTGTCGATCCTGCTGAGTTTGTAGCCCTCAAGCTTGATGCAGAATCTATGGGCAGCAAGACAGATCAGCTACAATCTCAAGTTGGTGCGGTTCAACGACAAATGGCATGTATGAAAGAACAAAATGGATCACCTTGACTCTTTCTTGTGTAGCATAGGCCTAATTCCTAAACCAGCTCCTCTCCTACTAAACTTAGCAAGAGCGTTGGCAAACATCCTGAAATTGATCTCGATGTAAAACTGCAGCAACGAGTTCAAGCCCTTGCTAATGTTACCCTCCCAAACCTTTCTGGCACTCCACCACTCAACCCCATTCCCATGATTCCTAGATAGCCTCCCAGTACTTCTGACAATGTTTGGAATAGTAAACCTAAACTTCATCATCAGTCCTTACCACCTAGCCCCCTAGCCCCAACTTTCACTCTAACAAACATGTTGGGCCGTGTTAATATTTGAGTTAGTACAGCACAGTTGGCCCATGCATGTTTGTATATAGAATGTATAGCAATGAGAAGCAGAGTGAGTGATTCTAGAAACATCCCTACATGGTATCAGAGCTCAGTACCGAGCGGCGCTGCTGGCGGTGAATCGGAGGCGACGGAGAAGCTCGGCGACGGGTTCGGGCTCGCGCGGTGGTGCTGCTGCTGGCCAAGGTCGAGATTCCCAATCCGCTGGTACGGCGCTTGATCCGGCGAGGACTTGGGCGAGCGGCGGAAGCGGCGGAGGAAGGAGAAGGAGCGGCGTGTTGTACATCACGGTGCCGCGCTGGTCGAGAAGAGGTTGGTGGAGGAGCACGGCGACGGTGAGCGGCGAGCGGTGCCCTTGAGCGGAGCAAAGGGCTAGCGGGGCCGGCCGCTGGCAGTAGAGGACCGGCAGACGTGCGAGTTGGTGGCGGCGGGGAGAACCGCACGCGCACGGATCTGCGCCCACGGGAGGACCAGAGAACGAGAAGAGGAGGTCTTAGATCAGGCACATCTTTAGAAGGCTGTGGAATTTCTTGGATCTGCTTTTTCTTAGTGGACGCAGAGTAGAGAGGCATCAGGGGCTTGGTCTAGTGGTGGACGTAGAGCAGGGAGGCATCTGGTGGAGGTGTTGTAGGTGCTGTCAACTGCTACCATGGGAGACAACCAAGCTCTTGGACTGCAACAGGTGCTAGAGCAATTGGCACACTTGATAGCAGCAAAGACAAGTGAGGCTTCGTCTTCAAGTCAGGCGATTGTTGCACATACTGAGCCAATACAAAAAGTGGAATTAATGCCAAATGAGATTAAGCTAGAAGGTGTCAAGAATTATTTGAGCTGGTCAAGGAGGACGCTGCTCATCTTGAGATCTAAAGGGTTTGAGGGGTTTGTCAATGGTGAGGTAGAGGAGCCAGGAGATAAGAAAACTGCAGAATGGAGAACATGGAGCAGTACCAACTCTTTGATAGTGGCATGGTTGTTGAACTCCTTGTCTCCAACCATTGCTGCAACTGTTGAGACTATCTCAACTGCCACTGAGGTATGGAAAACCTTGTCAAAACTGTACTCAGGTGAAGGAAATGTGATGTTAATAGCTGAAACAGAAGAGAGAGTTGCTGACCTGAGACAAGGAGAAAAATCTGTGATGGAGTATGTAGCAGAACTGCAACATTTGTGGGCTGATTTAGATCACTATGACCCTATGGAGTTGCCACATGCAGATTGCATAGCAGTTGCTAGAAAATGGATTGAACGCAGGCGAGTGTTACAGTTTCTCAAAGGCTTGAACTCTGAATTTGAGGCAAGACGTGCTACTCTGTTCCATCAGCCCACTCTTCCTTCCTTGGAGGATGCCATAGCAGCAATGGCACAGGAGGAGGTTAGATTAAAGCTGATGAAGAACAATGCAACAACTCCATCTCGTCCAGCCTTCATAGCAGCTCAGTATAAGGAGACTAGAGACTGCTTCAACTGCAGTGAGAAGGGTCATTTGAGTCGTCATTGCACAGCCCCACGCAGGGAAATGCGTGGAAGGGGAAGAGGATACAACAGAAGTGGATCAAGGGGAGGCCGAGGCCGAGGATACTCGGGTGGTCAAAGAGCAAATGTGGCAGTCCCACAAGAAGGATCCTCAGGCACAAAGGAAGAATTGAAGAAGGGAATAGAAAGCATTGGTGATAAGGGTCATGAGGATTGCAGTTACGGCAACCTTGCTCATACCGATGAAGGTAATTATGCTCATGCATCTATTTTCTCACAGAGATCACATCCTGATTGGATATTAGATTCGGGGGCATCAAAGCATGTTGCAGGCACATCAATGGAATTTGAATCATATACTCAATATCCACCCACACATAAAGAAACTATCCAAACTGCTGATGGCACCTCACAGCCCATTAAAGGCGTTGGCACAATACAATGCACGCCGTTTATTAAACTTTCATCAGTTTTACATGTTCCCGCCTTTCCAGTCAATCTTATGTCAATGAGTGCTTTGGTTGATGATTTGGATTGTCGAGTAATAGTCGACCGGTATATATGTCTAATTCAGGAAAGGCGAACAGGGAGGAGGCTTGGGACTGGAACCAGGCGTAATGGGCTATGGTACATGGATCGTGAGGTGCCAAACAATGTAGTGTCTACGATGTTAGCAACAATGATGGGAGAAAAGGAAACAAATGCAATGCTCTATCATTGTAGAATGGGACATATGTCTTTTGAGAAAATGAGTAAAGTCTGTCCCAATGCAATGTGTGGGGTGGATAAAAAAAAACTTGTGTGTGATGCATGTGAGTTTGCCAAACACACAAGGACGTCTTATGTGAGTAAGGGTCTTAGGAATATTGCCCCTTTTATGCTCGTTCATTCAGATGTATGGACATGTCCTATCATCTCTGTGAGTGGAATGAAGTATTTTGTTACATTCATTGATTGCTATAGTCGTATGACATGGGTGTATCTTATGAAGCATAAGGATGAGGTTTTCAAATGCTTCCAAGATCTCTATGCCTATGTGAAAAATCAGTTCAGTACACAGATACAGATGATTAGGACAGATAATGGGACCGAGTATGTGAATAAAGAGTTTGGTGCATTCCTATCAGCTCAAGGTATATTGCACCAAACATCTTGTCCAGATACACCACCTCAGAATGGAGTTGCAGAGAGGAAGAATCGTCATATTTTGGAGGTTGCTCGGTCACTAATGCATACAATGAATGTGCCTAAATACTTGTGGAGTGAGGCTGTAATGACGGCTACATTCCTCATCAACCGGATGCCATCAAGGGTGATTGGAATGAAATCACCATGCGAGATGTTACTAGGTGAGAATAAATTCTTAGTCCCTCCTAAGGTATTTGGATGCACTTGCTTTGTCAGGGATCATAGATCCTCAGTAGGTAAATTGGATCCACGAGCGGTGAAGTGTATCTTTATAAGATACTCTTCTAGCCAAAAGGGGTATAAGTGTTGGAGTCCGACTGAGCGACGTACGTTTGTGAGCATGGACGTAACTTTCAGGGAATCTGAGCCATTTTATGGAGAAAAGACTGATCTCAGTTCATTGTTTGAGGAGCTCGACTACCCACAAGCTATTGGTGATGGTCGAGAGGGGGATAGTAAAGTACCTAGGATCGAGGGAAGTGAGCAACGAGGGGTTGTGGTTGGCAACCCATGTCCTATGGTTGGCTCAGGTCCTGGCTCAGGTCCGCATCAGACAGAAAATATGTGGAGACGGGTGAATGAGGAGCAGAACCCGCGGGTGTACACACGGAGACATTTGCAGAGGGAGCAACAACAAGTTTTGGTGCAGGGAGAGCAAGACCAATCACAAGTCCCAATCGTTGGCGATGTACAGGTGCAGAGGGAGCAACCACAAGGTGTTGAGCAAGACCAATCACAAATCCCAGTTGTTGGCGATGTACAGGTGCAGAGGGAGCAACCACATGTTGTTGAAGGTGTTGGATCATCTAATGATGATCTAGGTACTATAGATGGTTCACTGGAGTTGTCGATTGCCCTAAGGAAGGAAGCTCGGCCTAATGCCGGAAAAACCCCCAGATAGGTACGGATTTGAGCACGATATAAGTAACTATGTCTCTTATAGATCTTTATCTCCTGCATATAGAGTTTTTGTTGCATCGCTACAATCAGTGGCAATCCCAAAGGATTGGAAGGTAGCGAAGCAAGATCCTAAGTGGTATGAGGCAATGTTGGAGGAAATGAAGGCTCTTGAGAAGAACAAGACATGGGATCTTGTACCTCTTCCAGCAGAAAAAAGGCCAGTTAGTTGCAAATGGGTGTATACCGTGAAGCAAAATCCAGAAGGAAAAGTTGAAAGATACAAGGCGAGATTGGTGGCAAGGGGTTATAGTCAAACCTATGGGATTGACTATGATGAGACATTTGCACCGGTGGCTAAGATGAATACAGTGAGAATTCTAATCTCATGTGCAACTAACTTTGGGTGGCCTCTACATTAGTTGGATGTTAAAAATGCTTTCTTGCATGGTGACCTGCAAGAGGAAGTATATATGGAGATTCCACCTGGTTTCTCTACTCCTAGAACAACAGGAAAGGTATGCAGGTTAAGAAAGTCTTTATATGGTCTCAAGCAGTCTCCACGAGCATGGTTGATAGATTTAGGGTGGCTGTATGTAACATGGGGTATAGACAATGCAATGGGGATCATACTGTATTCTATCGACACTCCGAGTATCGAATTACAATCCTTGCAGTATATGTGGATGATATCATAATCACCGGGGATGATAATGTGGAGATATCACGACTCAAGAAGAATCTAAGCAAGGAGTTTGAGGTTCAGGATCTCGGCCAACTTAGATACTTTCTTGGCATTGAAATTGCTCGATCTCCGAAAGGGATAGTTCTCTCCCAAAGAAAGTATGTTATGGACTTGCTTAGTGATACAGGTATGCTTGGATGTCGAGCCGCATCAACGCCTATTGATCAAAACCACAAGCTCTGTGCTCAGTCGGGAGATCCAGTTGACAGAGAGAGCTACCGGAGACTCGTTGGGCGACTTCTATATTTATGTCATACAAGGCCTGACATTTCCTATGCTGTGAGTGTTGTGAGTAGATATATGCATGACCCAAGGAGAATGCACTTGGATGCTATTCATCGGATCTTGCGATATTTGAAGGGTAGTCCTCGGAAAGGACTATGGTTCAAAAAAAATTGTCCTCTGAATGTAGATGGTTATAGTGATGCTGACTGGGCCAATTGTCTTGATGACAGAAGATCAACTTCAGGCTATTGTGTTCTTGTTGGAGGAAACCTTGTGTCATGGCGGAGCAAGAAGCAGCCGGTGGTGTCAAGATCAACAGCGGAAGCTGAATACAGAGCTCTGTCACAAGGACTAAGTGAGATGCTTTGGGTGAGAAATCTTCTGTCAGAACTGAAAGTGTTGAGGAAATGTCCTCTGAATGTGTGGTGCGACAATAAGTCAGCTATCAACATCGCAAACAATCCGGTTCAACATGACAGAACCAAACATGTCGAGATAGATCACTTCTTCATTAAGGAGAAGTTGGATAGTGGTATAATAAGGATAAGTCATGTAACCTCTAAGGAACAAATAGCAGATTGTCTAACTAAAGGTTTAGGTGTTAAGGAGTGTAATTTAGCCTGTGACAAGATGGGAATGATAGATATCTATCATCCATCTTGAGAGGGAGTGTTGGGCTGTGTTAATGTTTGAGTTAGTACAGCACAGTTGGCCCATGTATGTTTGTATATAGAATGTATAGCAATGAGAAGCAGAGTGAGTGATTCTAGAAAAATCCCTACACAACACCATGCTCGCAACTTCTTTCTTGATAAAATTGCAATCCACACATCGATAGTGCCACTACTCACTGGAACAATACTCCTAGACAGTACCAACTAGGATTCCAGTACCCACCTACTCCTGGCCACACACTATCCTTTGGTCACTTTGTCCCTCCTCAGGACAGAGCAAATCATTTTTTCATTTCTTTTGCCAAAACCTCCCAAAATGGAATTTCCTAAATTTGCTGGCACTAATCCTTTGGGCTGGATTCGAGTTGCTAACAAATAATTTACCATGGCCAGTATATGAATATCTGATGAATTCTGATTGGATTATGCTTAGTTATACATTGTTGACAGAGCTGATGTGTGGTTAAGGGATTTTGGAATTCTGGTAGCCACCTCCCTAGCCAAATTTTTGTCAGTTAGTCTATGACAGATTTGCTGATGGAAGTGGTTATGATGCTGTTGAGATTTTCATACTATTAGGCAACATCAGCTCACTAATTCTGATTACATTGACAAATTTGAGGAATACATGAGTACTTATAAGAAGGAAAATTCCTTACAACCTGAGAAGTTCTTCATCAAATGTTATGTCAATGTCCTCAGGAATGATACAAAGAATTTCTTGAAACCAATGAGGCCTCAATCCTTGTGTGAAGCATGTGGATGTCCAAGGATATATAAAAATGATTTAATGCATTGGCTCATCAAAACAACAAGAAGTTCTCTTCCTCTCCAGCTTACAACTCCACCCCATATTACCAGGGCCCAAACAAGCAAAAATCCTTCATCCTAGTTGTGGAATAGTCCATACCAAAAAAGGATCAAGAACCTAAACTTGCTCAATAGGCCTAAAGTTAGATTCAGAGAGCCTAGATTGTGCAAATATTGTGGAGTTAAATGGTTGTTTGGACATAAATGCAAACAGTACCAAACTCTCAATCTCATGACCAGCACTGAAGAGGAGCAACAGAATTTAGATACTGATGATCTAGCTCTCCTGATAATTTGGAGGACACACAACTAGTTGACAAGCAGCAAAAGACTCGGTTGATGCAAATCTCCTTACAGGTTGTCAGTGTTGTACCTACCACTCCAACATATACACTTGCCATCCACATTGTGGGTAAATCAGGTACAGCTTTGGTTGATAGTGGTAGCACTCACACTTTCATGGACATGAAATTTTCTACTCGATTGTTTTGTCCCGTATTCACCAATCCATTGTAGAAAGTCTTTGTTGCTGGTCGAGGTACTCCACATACAGGAGCTTATATCCTAGACGTAGTGTGTTTGATATTCAGGGTATTATTTTTAGAAACACTTTCAACATTCTGTCATTGACTGAATATGACATTATTCTTGGGTGTGATTGGCTTATGCAGTCCTATCACTCTGGATTTCAAAAACCAGTGAGCTCAACATTATGCTAAATGGGGAAAACAAAGTGGTTTTCACTAATAAGTTTGGTCTCCAATCCCCAAAATTGGTGCATTATGCACATGTTAATCAACTTATTTCTCAGGGGGCTATGGGTTAGTATCTCTACTCGCTTCAACCCTCTACTGAACAACCTCCTATTTCAGATCTTGATGTCCAAGAAGTACTGGATCATTTCCCTAATCTTTTCTCTGAACCTGAAGGTCTACCTTTAGGCAGATTATGTGATCATTCTATTCCCCTGATTCCAGGTGCCCAATCACAAAATGTTAGACCATATAGAGTTCCCCACAAACACAAGACTGAAATGGAAACTCAAGTTCATAAATAATTGGATAGTTTTGTCACCAGACCAAGTGCAAGCCCTTATGCATCTCCTGCTATCATGGTCAAGAAAAGGGCTGGGAGTTGGAGATTATGTATTGATTACAGGAAGTTGAATACACAGACAATCAAAAACAAATTCTCAATCCCAGTAATTGAAGACCTTCTGGATGAACCACATGGGATCAATTTTTCACTAAGTTGGATTTAGGATAGGTTACCATCAGAGTAGGATGCAACCAGCTGACATCTATAAGACGACATCCAGAACATATTTTGGCCATTTTGAATACCTAGTCATGCCATTTGGTCTCACAAATGCACCTACAACGTTCTAGTCCAAATTCAGTCTTTGCACACTGTTTGAGGAAGTTCATTCTAGTTTTCTTTGATGATATTCTCATCTACAACAAAACAAAATCTGATCATTTACAACATGTGATAGTAGTTCTTCAAGTCGTCGGAGACAACCACATGTTTGCTAAATTATGCAAGTGTGTTTTTGCTATTAAACAAGTAGAATACTTGGGGCACATAATTTCTAGGCAAGGAGTAGCCATAGATCCCAAGAAAATTAAAGCAATTTGAGATTGGCCAACACCAATTACTCTAACAAAACTCATAAGCTTTTTGGGTATGGCTGGATACTACAGGAGATTTGTTAGAAATTATGGTTTCTGCAGACCTCTACATGATCTCTTCAAGAAGGATTCTTTCAAATGGATAATTGATCAAGACAAAGCCTTCCAAAACATCAAGCAATGCTTACTAACAGCTTTAGTTATAACTCTCCCATTTTTTTTGAAACCTTTGTTCTAGAGATTGATGCTTCTGGCAATGGAATTGGTTTAGTACTAATGCAGAAGGGTCAATCTATAGCTTACTTTAGCAAGACCTGGGGAGTCGAATCAACCCTTCTCTCCACATGTGACAAGGAGGCATTAGCAATTTTGGCATCCATAAAACGATGGAGACATTATTTCTTGGGAACAACTCTTGCAATCAGAACTGATCAACAAAGTTTAAACTTTATTATTGAACATAAGGTTTCAGAAGGCATCCAACATAAGCTAATGCTTAAACTATTGGAATTCAACTACACTATTGAGTACAAAAAAGGGGAAGAGAACAAGGTAGCACATGCATTAAGCAGTAGAGACTAATAGGTTATGGCCATTTTTACGGTGACACCAATATGGATTGAATATGTTGTTTCAGACTTGGCATATAAAACACTTGTGGATCAACTCACTATTCATGTCGATATAAGTTCCCCATATACACTTCATTTTGGTATTTTAAGGTATAACGGCAAAATATATGTGGGCTAAGACAATGTTTTTAGACAACAAATCATTGATTCATTGCATAGTTCTCTTCTTGGTGGGCATTCTGGTAAAGTGCTGCATATATCAGAGATTAAGAGAATCTTCTATTGGCCTAGACTAAAACGGATGTCACAACCTTCATTCATGAATGTGCTATTTCTCATAGATCTAGAGAACACTGTCACTATCCTGGTTTATTAGATCCCTTACCTGTTCTTGATATGGCCTGGGCACACATATCAATGGATTTCATTTAGGCCTTGCCTAAATCCCGGGGCAAAGAGGCCGTACTAGTTGTGGTTGATAGGTTCACAAAATATTCCCATTTCGTTCCTCTTCCACATCCTCATATAGTCAAGTCTTTAGCACAAGCATTTATGGACAATATTTTTAAATTACATGGTCTCTGCATAGCTATAGTCGATAGAATTTTCACAACCAATATGTAGCAATAATTATTTAAAGCTCTCAAAATCTCTCTCAGATTCAGCTCAGCTTACCATCCACAATCTGATGGACAGACAGAGTGAGTTAATCAATCTCTACAACCTTACCTGCGAAGTATGGTTTTCTAGAATCCAAAACAATGGACAGCTTGGTTGCCTCTGGCTGAATGGTGGTATAACACCATATACCACACAACACTCAAAATCTCTCCATTTCATGCCCTATATGGATTCCCCCTCCTTTGATCAGGGAAGTGGCAGTGCCTGACCCAACTTACTTCAGAACAAGCAACAACTTCTTGCTCAACTAAAGGACAATTTACTCCTAGCACAGACAAGAATGAAGAAGTATGCTAAATTGAATAGAACATAGAGTTTCTTCGCAAAAAAAGAATAGAACATAGAGAGAATTAGAAGTGCGAGACATGGTTTACCTAAAAATGCAACCATATAGATTAACTGTTTTTGGTTTGCACCAAACATTGAAGCTCACTACTAAGTATTATGGTCCATTCGGAGTCTTGGAGAAGATTGGCAGAGTTGTCAATGAGCTTCAGTTACCACCTAATATTGGTATTCATCCGATGTTTCATGTTATCCAGGTGAAGAAGCACCATGGTGCTAATGTTGTTCCCTGTGCTAGCTTGCCTATGGTTGGTCCTGATGGGAAGGTTAAGACAACTCCAATTCAAATAATCAAAACAAGATCATTACCTAAACATATAAGTTTGGTTACTCAATAGCTTATCTAATGAGAGAGTCTTGAAGATGCTAGTTCCACCTGAGATGTACTTCATCAAAAGCACATTTACAGAATTCTATTCTCATACATTTCGGAGTTGGTTTCCCAATTCACACACTTGAGGACAAGTTTGCTGTCCATAGGTGAGAAATGTATGAGCCTGAACCTGCAGACCAAGCTTCAGACATGAGCTCAGACACTCAAGATGACTTCATACCATTACAGTATGATCGACGGCTACGATACAACTAGATTAATTACCATTTTCTCTTGTAGATATAATTTTACTGTTTTTTAATCTATTTATTTATAATGGTTATATACTAAATTACCGTTAGGTAACTTTGTTATTACCAGCTACTTAAGCTAAAAACCTAACGAGAAAAGGCATTATTGTCAAAACTACTCTATTATTTTTATAGCTAGTTTATCCCCTTTGTATCTCTCTTTTGCCCTTTATCCCGAATCAAATCGTATTGATACCCTTCGTGGGTCTGACAGCCCTGCCCAAACCAATCCACCGCGGCCGCTCGCCCTAGATCGAAGCAACAACCGCGAAGAAAAAGATTGAAGCGAGAAGCACCAGTTCAAGTCTCGAGACCCAGGATGTTGTCGGCTGGATCAATTCAATCTACTGGTTTTTGCTACGTGCACCCAACTGTGCTACTAGGAGAGAGGAGAAGATAGGAGGAAGAGGAGAAGGGAAGCTCCCGGATTTCATCAAATTTGTGCAAACTCGTTGCCCATGCGTTAAGGGTAATGATTTACTTTAGTCCATAGTTGTTCAGTAATGCAATTCGTGGATCAATTTGAGTTGCCCGGTGGAGTTTCCAGTGATTGGATCATTAGGGTAGAAGTTTAATTTCAGAACTTTGGATTGATTGGTGCATAATTTCGAGTTGGCTCAAAAGAGAAGCCGTAGAGTTTGTCATCAGCTTTCCAACGGTATTTTGTTTCCTCAATTTCGATCAGTAGTGTGAAAGTCCTATGCAAAACAAGGTTATTGTCCATCATTTTTTTTACTCGTCGCAGATTTCTGTTTATCATTTTTTTAGCAAGATGGAGATGTAATTAATTTTGAGTCACAACATAAAAGTTGTAGAGCATTTTCCATAAATGTCTCGTAGTGTATTGTTTGCTATGGTTGGATAAGTGGAATTAAAGATATAAAATTAGCAGCAAGAAAAGGGAGGTTATGTGAAGTAAATATCGAAGAAGCAAAGTTTTGAATTTGAGAAGTTTTATTGTGAGGCTAAACTGCGATTAGCATATAATTATGTTCTTCTCATAGATTAGCTCCTTAAGTGAGGTTTGTTCCACAGTTTCAGAAGCTTCCGACGTCGAGGGTAATTTTTGGTTTGATCTTCGATCTAAGGCAAGTGCAGGACGATCCATCTTGTTTATGGTTGCACGTTGTTGGTTCTTCTTGTGTTCCTACTTGTTGTTCCACTCGGTATTCTTGTATTTGTGTTTCTATAAGTATTTAAGCCAAGTGCGGTAAGAACGGTCCCATGTTGGTTGTTCTGGTGAGGTCAGCGAGCATGGTGACATGTGGACTAATCCGTTGTGCTTGAGCTATGTCAGTGAGAACGGTCATGATGGCTAATCCATGATGCTCCTTAATTTCATGGTTTGGTATTTGTTGTCTTTGCGGGAAGTTGGTGGTCATATTGGTGTTTACGTGTAAGATTATGATTGTTGTTTTTAAGACTATAAACTATACTTTACTGAGTATCATTTACTCACTCTTGGTTTTCTTTGTTGTTTTTTAGATATATAGAGAAACGACACGCATGTGAAGGAGTAGTTCACCTTCATATGACACTTCACTTGATTTACAATTAGACATTATTCCCTTATAATTGCTATTTAGAGTAATGATTACGTATAGAATTGTCTCAGAGTCTTTATAACATATGTCTGGAAGCTTAATGAGCAATATGAACTTCATGGATGACTTATTTGAGTTATATAATTATCCCTTGTGATATATTATTAATTATCTGTCTTGAATGTCCTTATAAATAAAGGAGACTGTCAAACATTTCTCAGTTTAGTAGATTTTAGTATGGTGTGGTAGCATTTCAACTAGAGTTATTATCTAAGATGTTACATGTAGGCCCAACCAGGTTGATGGTACCTGTAATACCGTTAGTCTAATACCTTTTGGTCCTTTTGGAACCCAGAAAGTTTCCCCGATTCCTGTGGTAGTTTAACTGCAAAATTTATGTCTTCCAAATGAGACCTTGCATTTGCTGGTAGGAAACATTATTCTCCCTGCAGAAAAAAACAAGGGTCTGGGTGAGTGGAAAAACGAGCTAAATTTCACTAGTTTTGACACCGACACACACCCCAACCTCTAATAAATCATATCTTCATGAACAATCATGATGGTAGTAAAATATTGATATATGAGCACATTTGAGCATAATGGTGAAGCTAATAAAACAACTATTTTACCACTCGTGAATCATACTTGCATATGCTCAGCCGTCCACTCTGAGTGCACCTGAGCCCATCAGAGCTGGCAACTCCTGATGTGTCGTTTTGGCTCTGCTCAGGCCATCAACAGCGACCCCACTTGACAAAGCACTGGTTAAATGGGTGGTTACTGGTTAGTCAAAGATAAAAGTAATTTTGGACCGTAACAGTTAAGTATTAACTAAGAAAAACGGCATAACAACGATGGACTGGTTTGATACGTCCAACGAGGGTGCAACCTTTCAAGGAATACTGACACCCACAAGCTTGTAAGGATGCTATCAGAGTCAGCTTCATCCACGATCTCACCGAAAATGTATTCATGTCAATCAATCAACGGAAGATTTATTTATTACTCACTAACATTGCTTATTATAAATAGATAGCTCTAAGTTGGCTGAGCCTTAAGGACAACTTCCAGGTGCACCCTTTTGTATTTTCTTTTTTTTCTAATAAAAAAAGAGGCAAAACCAGTTCTTCGATAATTGCACACTAGCCCAATAACCTTGTCTCTAAGTAAAGTCATGCTAAAGTGCAAATTCAAAAGGACTCTTTTGAGTTTTTCATGAAAATATTATTGTACATGTGAGATTGAGTGTATCCAGTAAGCTCAAAACATGTCAGTCACAAGCACATTGCACTAAAACCTATTCAGTGATGAAGCTGTTGACGTCTACGTGTAACTCATGATCTTTCCAAGCTGTCATAGAACCCTATCTCAACTCCCTAGTCCCTACTTTATGCTAGAGTGTAGCCCATATAATCACTGAAAGTTAGAAGGGCAGCTGAAAAGCTCAGGCCTACAGGTTTGTCAGATGCACTATCTATCCAAATAGGAGGATATCAGGTCCAGAGGTAGCCCAAGAAAGAAAAGGTAAAATCAAACGAGTTAGTGCAGGATCGAGATGTTGATCAACAGTGTCCAGATAACTGATGGCAGGAAAACGACATGCAAATTCACATACAGAATGCAAACACAACATGCATATGACACTTCACTGCCTTACACCTAATCAGATTATCCAGGTGATGCCAAAACCGTAGTCTAATAGGCATATAAGTTCTACTCATATGCAACCATGGTTTCCGGAAGATAAATTTGTAGGGATACGGGTAGGCTACACTAGCGCAAAACAAAATTTTCTACCGCGTAAACCAGGAATTGTTGTAGCTGTAGATCACGAGATTACCCCTTGTTGCGCAGAACCGTAGAGGAAGTAGAGTCGATGCAGCGGAAGCAGCTGTAGTCGTACTACCTTCTCCTCCTCGCGGTTCCCTCGAACAGATCGCCTCCTCCTCGCGGTTCCCTCGGGCGGATCGTCCAAGCGTCACAGCTGCAATGCCTCCAAGGTATCTACACGTTCAAGGAGGAACGTCGCTCGTCCGGATTGCTAGATCCGAATGGGCAACCTCAGGCGTGGGAGGGATGACGGCTAGGGTTTTGGGAACTCTCAGTTGGCCACCCTAACATGTCCGCCCTCTTCCTTATATAGACGTCCCCATAATGGGCTTCTACATTAGAGGCCCATTAGGACTCTATGCCTAGTCTAATTCGAATTTAAGCTCCTGCCCCTTAAGTGTGCGACCCTATAGGTTCACGCACATTTAGACATGAACCAAGTACTCCTACTCGGTCACTAATTGGTAGCGGCCCCTAGCAGGACGTGCCAACTCCCAAACGTACGTAAAGATCGTATCGGACGAACCATCACAATGTTATGTATGCAACTCCCTTTGCTTCATGATATTTGTCAAGCTCACACACGAGCTTGACAGCTCTTTCTCGATCGTGTGTCTCGGATTCCTTCACTAGGTTAACTTTTTAACCTTAAGTAGCACGATCATGCATTTCTGGATCCGATCATTCGAGAGGCCCTGAGATATCTCTCTCATCACAGAGAGAGGGGCAAATCCCATCTCGATTGACTATGACTCGCATCATGCTTCATGACAAACAAGAAGGCAGCCTTTATGACTACCCAGTTACGAAGCAGCGTTGGACAACCCCTAAGTAAGTCATTTACACATATGAAGTACATACGACAATCTCAGGTCAAAGGACATAGCACACACATTGTGTCTTAAGTTGGGTCAGTCCAACCCCATGTTCCCTAACATGTGCTCATATAATTGGTTCGACATCTCTATGTCCATGACTCGTGAAACATGATCATCGACCAATATATATGCTAGTCTATTATTCATATGTGTCCTCACATGAGTACCGACTAGGGACCAATTTAGAATAATCATTCAAGGTTAATATGAGTTTCACAAACAAATCAAATACTTGCCAATCAATATAAATGATATTATTCAAGGAACATTTAATAAATCATGGATACAATGAAATATGATCATCCCTATGATTGCCACTAGGGCATATTTCTAACAAAATTAAGAACATAAATGCCTTGCGTCTGAAAAAAGGGGAAAAGTTAGAAGTACTACAGGAATGCCTAGTACAAGTAATTAATCATCTGGAAACACGCACCTTCAATGACTCAGAATCAAAATTTAATACTCCATTCATTTGCTTCTGCGAATCACAGCCTGTACCAGAAACTCCTTCATGTCTAAATGCACTTGTTTTTCATGTCAGTTTTGTAAATCCAATCCACTCGGTAATTTTATAAGCGACTTCGAATAGCATCCTCGTGATAGTCATTTATCACATCTTGTACTCGATACCAAGGTTTCTTCTTTCACCTTTTCCCAAAGATTTTGAAGATCGGGTGTTGCCATGGGAGTTGGCATGCTGAACTAGCTAAATAAATGTAAGCTCCACTATACCATTTCTATCTATATAATTCTTTATGTTATCACAATATCTTAGGTGCTTTATGCAGGAGCATTGCTTGTGGCAAATCGAAGCTCAGATGTGCACGTTAAAAATATTATCCTTCCAATAGTTTGGCATGGCCAACCACGAGTAGCTAAAGGAGAATAATAGAGGCGCAGTCAGCAGTTGCATAATGGCACCACATGTTAGGCCCTGTTTGGCTTGGGGATCGGCTCTAGCAAAGCAAACAAAACGTGCTATCGTTGCTTTTGCGGAAGGGGTTACAGAAATAACCTTACAGTTGAATGATATTCACCTGCAATTGCCACTCCTTACAAGGGTCTTCACATCTCTCCTGCACCCCTTCCAGGTTCATTCCACACACACCAGCACGGGAAAGAAACCTCAGAGTTCCATTCGCGGGGAGAAGGTTTGCAGGCTGCGAATTCTGTGCTTGAGGAGCAGGTTCGCCTGCAAGCTCCATCAGTTTGTGCGTGAGGATGTTGGTCAGTGCTTAGTGTTCAGACTTCAGAGATGGTTTCAGAACTCATGCTCCATCCTGACATGTGTATATTTCAGAGCTCCTGGTTCTTTCTTGGATCGAAATCAGTTGGAATTGCTGTATATTTTGGAATTGTTCTCTTTGGCTTGTTGCAAGTGATGCTAAAGATTTTGATCATTTGTGTTCATGTGTCCGTACCTAGATGTCCAAATTGATAGTAGTGCAACCTCTCTTTGCACAAAATTTGGAAAATTGTTGTTCAAGTCATGAATTGTGGAGTGACTTTTGTTAAATGCACTCCTGTATATGAAATCATTGGTCAATTTAGTTGTGGTTGGCACTGAACTTGCGTGCAGTCCATGGATCGAAGATAAATTATTTTCATTTTTACTCCATTCCTGATTTATCTACAAAAGGATATATAAAAAATCATATTTACAATGAATATCTTGAGAACATGATATCTTCGGTAATCAGCTTGAAATTATATCAGTTACATTCAATTAGCTTGAAAACATGTCATTTCGGTAATAAATCGGAAATATGTCACTACATTCAATCAGTGGTTCTAAATCAGCATAAAATAAGGTGATTACTGTCGAAACAGTATATAAACAAGGCCTCATAACCGTAGGGGCATTTGAAATATTTTCACTCACAGCTACAATGAATGGGACAATCGGATATGTGCAGGAAATGAATAACGACTGCCATGAACGTTAGATCAAAAGGTGCAAAAGCAACAAAAATACGAAAATGATACATCCATCCTTCCATACTTAGCCAAGTAGTGTCTTATGATGAACTATTTTTGCAACGAATGATGAACTCCTTTCTAAATGTTGTAAAAAAACCACAATTTTGATGTTAGAAGACTTAAAAAAAATAACAAGTTGGATTTAGAAGATTTTAGTAGAAAAACGTGCTAATATTCCTTATAAATCCCAACTATCTCTGTGATTCTGGGAGTAAATATGGAACCCGTAAAGCTTATCCAATTAGTGATGCATATCCACAAACCACCTGCTTTTGTTGAGCTTGCAAGATTGAGTCCAGATGATTTGACGAATATGATATTAGTGCATCTTAGCTTCCAGTCTTATCTGATAGCAAGATCACCCTTATTGCTACTAGTGGCAGGTGAGAATCTCAATCTGGACACATTATGTGGAGTCAACTATGGCCCAAACAAGACTGAGGGGTTGCCAATAAACACTTCTTTCTGCATTTAGGCCAAGGTTGTATTCCATTTCAGTAAAAACTTGCTGGAACGTAGGAGAGGTGAAACTGTAAAGGTTACTACGAAGAGTAGTGGAAGTCCTACCTACCCAGTGAATGTAAAGTGATCCTGTCGTGCCTGCAACCTAACTTCAATTCAAAGGATACATTGGCCGCCTGCACTCCATGCCTCTGCTCCATTTGTCTTACCGAAGTCTGAATTCCCATGACTCTGCAGCCCAACTCTAGACTAGGAAAGCAACGAACTGTTGTGCATTTCTGAAACAAAAATAAGATCAGTATGGCTGTGGCAGGAAGGCAGATAGAACGTCATTTTGTTTCACTTACGTTGATCACTAGCTGCAGAAACAGCATCTGAAGGCCTCATCAAAGGAAGCCCTTGAGGAAGATTGTCACTCATTCGACAGGTTACAGAAGCGTAAAAGATCACCGTACAATGAATTGGCTTGTTTAAGAGGCAAAAGTGATGCAAATTCCATCCATTTATTTAACTTTAGTATCTTCATAAGAACAAATAGGCTACACTGCAGAACGCATTATTACATACAGAAGGCATCGGTACAACAAAGCACACTAGGAGTACTAACTGAACTCACGAATGAAACCACCTTGTAATAAGCTCACTGCTTGTGGAGGCTACAGAAGCAGCTCTCCTGGCCTACGTCTCTGGCAATGCAGGGAGGCTGACAAATTCCATCCTTGTACCAGGTCGCCCGCTTCACCACTAACTCACTCAGGAAGTAGTCCAGCTTGTCAATGGTGACACTAGGCATCACCACGACATGAGCTATGTTTCCCTCGCAAGCGAGCTGCCACCTTCGGACAAACTCCTCATCTTTTGGCCTTTCAAACACTACTGTGCTACTAAGCTCGTTAAGCATGGCTCCAATTCCTGCTGCGTTGAGACGGTCTTTCAGATAGTGTGCGTTTCTCAAGCACTTTTGGACTTCCTTCTGAAAGCCTCTATAGCCTTTCCTGTTCAGGGTGTACCAAAGGAAGATAGGAGCATGACCATTCCTGCTCCCCATGATCGTTGCGTCCCTTGATGCAAGATATTCCACATTGCTAGAAAGGGCATTTATGTGCTCTAATCTTGTTATCTGGACACCACATGGCATGGGGCATCCTACAAACTTGTGGCCAGAGACACTGACACTCCCAATGGGCTTCTTAAATGTCACTTTAGCTGCCTGAACAGATGTACAAACACCATATCAGGAGACTGAACTAACAACATAAATATGCAACTGATATGGCACCAGTGTGAACAAGTGGAATTAAGGAGAAATTACCTTCTTAACAAATGGTATCATCAGTCCAAAAAGAGCACCATCACAGTGAATATAAAACCGATTTTGAAAGCCACTTTCTTCAAGGGTTTTAATAACCAGGTCAAGATCATCAACTGCTCCCTTCACGGTTGTTCCTGCATGTCAAATATGTTTAAAAAGCAGCCCACAAAACATAAGAAGGCATTAATCTGAAAGACAGGAATGAACAAGCTCACCAATGTTGACATTTATAATGGCAGGTTTATCTCTGTTTTGCAACAGCTTTCTCTCAAAATCAGAACAATCTATTTCCCCAGAAATATGAGTTTCCACCTTGACACATTCCATCCTGTACATCCTTGCTGCTTTGAATACTGAATAGTGAGACTCACGAGACGCATACAGGATTCCATCAGGGAATACCTCTCTCCTGTAAAAAATTTGGTATAGAAGATTAAGCACAGAAATGACATTTTACAGAAAAAGGTGGTATATTATAGATCAATAGAACAGGGCCTTTTCAAGTACTAACCCGACAAGAATACCATGCAGATTTCCTTCTGTTCCACAGTTTGTAATGTATCCCCAGTACTCATCCTTCTCTAACTCCCAGAGGCGAGCAAACCAATCCAATACTCCCACCTCAAACTGCCTGGAATGGACACCATAGTTGCTCTCGATGAAGGGGTCCCCTAGGTTGTTGATGGAGAAGTGCTGCAGTTGGGCAAGTGCACCATAATCGAAATCCAGATTGTATGGGTAACCTTCATCAGAAGAAAAAGATGCCGTGAGTCCAGATTCATGTCTATGCCGCCCTTGTTTAAATGGAACAGTTGTTGGCACCCCACAAGAATGTACTTGTTTTTAAAACATAAGAATATTTAGACCAATAACTCCATTACGGGCATCTCCCATATTATCTTCTCTCTCTTTCTTTAATTAAATGATAAAACACACAAACGTGTTATGTTATTTATGATGTGTATGGTCCCCAGGTACAGTGGAAGAACTGGAGAATTATCCGTTTCATTCAGAAAATTTGGTTGGGAAGGCTCACACATTGTTAAACAGTAGTACTTTTATCAGGATGCACGGTTTACTAGATTTCAGGATTACCTTTGTAAAAGAGGTTTATGTGCAACCTCGTTAGAGTTCAGCCAATTTCACAACAGATGTTACTTTTCAGAAACAAAAATACAACTGATGCAGTGGCAGTTGAATACTGCTTGCATATATTTGACAATTACCAATTCCACATGGATAGACCTATGGTAAAATATTTAACAGAAGTAAATAGGCATTCCTTAGTTGCACGGGAGCACATATAAAGGAGATTTGGTTTAGTATAGAAGTCAGGAGCGTCCTACAAATAAAAAAATATTTTTCTCTTAAAACAAAGAAAAGAGATGCTTTATTGTGTATGGTAGATATTACTAGAAAAAATTTTAGCCGCTGAACTCGACTTCTGGGTTCCGGGTGTATTGTTGCCATTTTCCTCCAAATGGCAGGTGCGCTCCCATTTGGCAAATGCCTTATGAACAACCTCATTAGAATTTCAGTCAATTTCACAATGCATATAGTCACAGTTGAGCATACTGCACTTGCTAATCTCTACATTTGACAATTAAGAATCCAACATGGATTTTACAATGCTGAGAGATCTTTAACCAGAAGCAAATAGCCATTCCTTAGATGCAGAGGAGCAAATGTAAAGGAGATGATGATAACTGATAAACCAATTGAACAACGACATGGATCATCCTGGTTCTAAATTCGCACTCGGAATAATACGCATGCACACCGAATGGCTCAATTACCAGTTTACCACCCAATCCACGCATTCATGCCCTCCAAGATGACGCATTTGGCAAGGAGGAATGGGCAAAGGCAGCATTTGGCTCAGAATCACAGAAAAGCCTATAGCGCAAGCGAGACCAATAACGTCGCAATCAGGACACCCACAGGCAGCGAATCCGTCCCCAAATCGCCACACACACGCGCACGACACGACACATCGGGTCACCACGCACCACATAGGACAAGGAAGAAGGAAGTGAAACAGGAACTGGGGGAGGCAGGCGTGCGTGTCTACATAGTACATACCGAGGTGGTGCTTGGTGCGCTCAACGAGGGATCGGCGGTAGAGCGCGAGGACGCTGGCCATGGTGGCCTCCCGCTCCCCGGTCTCCTCGTCGTCCGCGTCCGGCTCCTTGACCGCGAAGCACGCAGTGTGGACGTTCCTCCCGAGCACGATCTCCCTCTTCCCCCTCGACCACCTCGGGCTCCACCTCCATCGGGAGCGCCTCCGCCGCTGCCGCTGCAGCCTCCGCCTCCGCCTCCGCCTCCGCCTGCAGGTGCAGCGCCTTCGCGTGGCCGTTAACGACGGCGACCGCAACGGCGGCGGCCAGATCCACCATCCCCGTTGCCCACGCCCCCCACCATGGTCGTGGCCGCGAGAGATTTTTTGCAAAGCGCGGCGCAGATTTGGGGAGGAGGAGGAGGAGGCAGGAGAAGAGAAGGGGTTAGGAGCGCTCTGCGGGGCTGCTCTTATACTGGCCGCGAACTCGCGACTCGAGCCGCGCGAGAAGCCGCAGATCGGACGCGGAGGAGCGCCGCGGGTACGTTTCTGACACGTGGGACCGGGAGTAAGTGGGTCCCCTCTGTCGGTGAGCTGTTTGCACGGGAACTGGCGTGGTGGGCGTGGGTTGGTGGGCGTGGGTTCGACACTGACAGGGACAGGAGCCACGTGGCTGTCGTTTCTCGGGGGAGGCCGTCTCGCGTGGAGCCTACGTGTGGGGCTTATCTGTAAGATTTTTTTTTCCTTTTGTATTCAGCGCTTGGATTTGTGGCTCCTGCTGCCAAGATCTTGTTAATTAGTAGTAGCAGGAAGGCTGATGATACGAGTCGATAACACGTGACAAGATCTCGTGCGATCTCGATTAGATCATGTTGTGAAATCATCATGTTACTCTACACTGCAGTAGCAAATTGCGCTGAGCAAGAGCCTCTCTTTTTATAAAAAGATGGAGACTACGAGTACCATTCTACTATGTCTACACTTCTAAAAGGTTTAAGAAAACACTACTAGAATAATCTTGTATGACTTCTCGTCTCGCATACGTGATATTCCCTTTGTTCAAGAATGTAAGGTATATTTTGATTCGTTAAAATAAGTCTTTGACCAATAATTATTCTATTAATATGCAGTTTATGTGATACAAAATTATAATAATAAGGAAGTACTTTTGAAGAGGAATCTAGTGATATTAACTTTATGTCACATAAATCGTATATAAATAGAGTAATTATTGGTTAAAATTTTGTCATAATCAATTGAGATACGCTTTAAATTCTTGAACGGACGTAGTATCTCACCGTGCATGTATGGATCGCCTAGATGCCTGACGGGTGGGGCAGGCAGCCATGCGGGCCCGGAAAAGGGTAAAATATCGAGATTCCGAATCCCGTGAGGCCACCAGCCCACCACGCTGTCCGCGCGGGGAATCTTTTAGGCCCACCTGCGGTCACGTCAGGATCGTCTTTATCACCACTTAGACCCGTCCACGTGGCCTGAAGCCTGGTGCGCATTTCCCGCGTCACGATCCCAGACGAACAAGCTTGGCCTTTGGCGCGCGCCATAGACTACTCTTCCACAGTTGCACTTCACTCTCGTCTCAGCCGATATAAACACCAAACTGACTACTGAGTAACCTTGCCAAATAGTTACGGGATAATCTTCAGCTCGTCTAGCAGATCAAGCAAAACAGGGAAAAGGATGATCAGCCTCCGTCCCTATTGTTGCTTAGCTTTGCATCTCCTTCCCCCGTTGCATTTTTGGATTTTTGGATTTTTGTTGGGAGAGAGATGAGTGGGATTTCTGGATTTTTGTTGGGAGAGAGATGAGTTGTATTTTTGGATTTTTGTTGTGATACTGTTTCTTTTTAGTGTAGGACATGATTTTTTTTTGCATCCCTCTGATTATTTGCTAAACACATGTCATTTTGGGTTTGTTGGTTCGGACATGCTGCAGATGATAATTTTCTGTTGCATTTGTTTTGGTCTACAAGTTGCAGGTTTTCTTTTGTCTTTGTTGCATTATATGAGGCTTTATTGTATATGCACAAAATTATTATTATTTGTTGCAATCATCAGGTAGCTAAGATCGGCCCCACTTAATTAAGTGGGATCCAACGGCTTGGGAGACAGCAGATCCCTGGGCTAGATCAGGTGGCCGATGCCTAGTGCTCATCAAATTATTATGTGCAAACTCTCCTATCAACCCGTGGGCACAAAATAAGATTTGGAATAACCAAACACTACGATGCATAATGTATAGCTTGAATATTTTTAATTTATGGAAATGTTTATGTTCATACGATTTTAGAAATTCCCACCTTGACCAATCACCACTCGAGCTAACAAACATACCAGTCTCATATTTAGTGCCGGTGGATGATCATTGTTGTTCTTATTGTCGCTGTGCCAGGATACATAGGGGAAAATCCGGTGGATACCATCCTTACTGTGAAACTTCGTAGAAACTACATGTAAAAGTTTCAAAAAATTTCTCAAAAAAATATAATATATTGGAGAGCTGATATTCTATAAAACATCTAAAATTCTAAGTTAAAACTAAATCATATTTGGGAGGTATGAAAAAGAGAAACAGAGAAACAATAGTGGTGAACAGTGAAAATCACTATTCATATAGAATTTGTCTTTTCATAGCTTCCAAACAATTAAGTTTTGAACTTGAAATTTTACATATTTATAAAATAATACCTCATGTACATCTGGTATTTTTGTTAGATTTTTCTAGAACTTATATAGTTGATTTCCACGAACTTTTATTTGTAAGAGTGGTTTCGATCAGTTTTTTTGGGGATACACGGAAGGGACAACAATACATAATGGTGTTTTGCATGTGGTACAAGCATGTCAGTTCGGACGAGAAAGGAGTAGGGCCGTATTTTCCTTTTTTTTCAAATTCTGCCACTACTACCATGAAATCGAGGGTTATTTCTGAGAGTTGCTGTCGGATTTAGGACCGGAGAATGACAGACTGACAGTGTTGCTCTTGTTTCTAGCGGAATAGTAATAATGAAGCAAGAAAGTATAGGGTTTTAATTGACACAATGACACGTGTACATCATATCACTTGAAATATCTTATCTGTGATGCATTCAGTAGCATGACATAGCAGTTGAAGATTAATTATTTTCTGTGATGCACCTTCGGTCACATCGACGTCGACTATTGTACTCCTCGCTCAGCTTTACCACAACGTTGATCATAACAGGTTAAAAGTGTTATTTCTGTAGATTTTGCACTGTGATTTTCTGGTATAATGCTGGACCATGGATTGAGAGCCTTTTAAAACATTCCACCATCTAGGCTGCCTGGAAAGCGAGTGCAACGTAAATCGAATTTTTTTTTAAAGGTAGTACACGAATTAGACAATGCAAAGATAATTTACTCCATCAATATTAAAGAGCCTATTGCCGCATGTGTGTCACGGTGGGCAGCCGGGGGATGCCCGCTATGGAACATGAGCCTGTCGTGGTGGGTAAAGGCGTGACTCGGGCCGGCTTTTCCATGCCAGTCCTAAGCCCGGCTAGCACGGCTCGAAGGCTTGCAAGGCACGGCACGGCACGAAGCCCCGGCCCGGGCTGTGCCGACGTTTGGTGACCGATGGGTAGCACAGCCCGGCACGCTGCAACGGGCCGTGCTTGTGCCGGCACGGCACGGCGGGGCACGGACGGCACGGCGGGCGCATGGGCGGCTCCGGAAGGAAGACGAGGGCCCCAGCCGGCGCGCCGCTGCCCGCTAGGGGGATGGGGGCCTTGCAGCGGTGGCCCCAAGGGGATGGTTGCAGCCTGCAGGGGAGGGAAGAGGTGGGACGGCGGCGGGGTGGGGGCCTGGACGCTTCCGGCGGGGAGGAAGAGGGAGGCGGGGGGACGGGGCCTGGCGGCAGGGGAGGAGAGGTGGGGGCGGGTGCCTGGCGGTAGGAGGAAGAGGACAGGGACGAGGGGGCCGGCGGCGGGAGGAAGAGGCGGGGGCGGGGGGCCCGGCGGAGGGAGGAAGAGGCAGGGAGCTGTGGCCGTGGGGGAGGAAGATGGGGGGCTTGGAGGCAAGGGTTGTTGGCCGTGGCCCGTGGGGTGGAGGAAGGAGGGGGGCTGGCCGTGGGGGGGAGGCTGGCCGTGGGAGAACCGAAGAAGGGGCGGGGGGGGCCTGGCCGTGTGGGGGTGGAAGAAGGGGCGGGTGGCGGCTCGGGAGAGAATGAGAGAGAGTAAAGGGAGAGTGAGTTTAGGTCAAGGAGCCACAGAGCTTGAGGGTTGGGTAAAAGTTTGAATTTTTTTTACATTTTTAGAGAGAGAGAGGGGACAGGACATAATCTATATAACATCTTCTCAATCTTAAACACAAGAATTACACAAACATCTCCCTCTCAAGTCTCAAGTTTCACATATGTTCTCTCGTGGGAGGGAGAAGGCGGCGGAGGTGGCGCATCGACGCCGACCTCCCATTCATCCTACGGTGTCACAACGAGGTCGATCCTCGCATGGCGGGTTGACGCCGCCGCACCCTATTGCTATTTCTGTGGGAGACAACGAGATCAATCCTCGTGTACTCTTCCCCAACATGGAAGACAATTGGATCGATCCTTGTCTACTCTCCCCCGACATGGGAGATTACGGTATGGAAGATGGTCATATGGACGATACTAGTGGCTTTAAGGATGCTGTAAATTTTTCAGGGGAACTAGGGTCAACAGAAATCGACGTTGGATCATCGTGCCAGCAACGAGGGTGGAAGTACGCAATGGGCATGGTGCTGGCAGCATATGGAGCGCAGCATAGAAATGGAAAACAGCCGTCAGGTATTATATGCCACTTGTAAATATTGCAAAGCTAGACTAAAGGCATCTTCAAAAAATGGAACAGGTAGTTTGAGGCTGACATGCCCAATCATGCTTGGAAAAGATAGCTGGCGGGCGGAGAGAAGGAGAAGGTGTCCAGACCCCAGCTTAGCCTTGGCCCTGACGGTTCGGTAATAAGTGGATGTACAACCCTCAGCTAGCTAGAGAGGAGATAACTAAATACATAGTTAGTGAAAATCTTCCTATTAGTACGGGGAAAGCGTGAGGTTGAGAGATTGATCCAACATGCTTTTTGTCCACAATACAACCACGTCACCAGAAAAACCACTATGAGAGATATAGTATCACTTTACAATCGTAAAGTGGTAGAACTAAAAAAACAGTACACGAAAGTGAGTTTTTCTTTCTCTTTAACGTCTGACATATGGACTTCCTCCCATCAAAGGTCTGTCTATTTTAGTGTTGTTGAACACTATTTGGATGATGAATTTAATTTGAATAAATGAGTCATAGGCTTTAAGTCTATAGATGAGGCACACACTGGAGAAGCCATTGCAGAACATCTCTATTATTATGGTATTATTTTGATCCCGGAGAAAGTTAAAAGGGCTAAAGGGGCTTACGAGACATTTGGTGAAGCATTTGGTTTAGATTACTCTGATGCTTACACTCGCATTCATGATGAGCTTTTTGATTTTTTTGATTTGTATTATAAAAAATATAGCAGTACATCACAACCAAGAACAAGTGCATCCGTAACACCACAAGGAAATATCAGTCCGAGCGTTGCCACTATGTGGAAGAAACTAAAAGGCAAACTTCTAGTGAATCATCTGACAGGACGCAATGGAATGCCAGAGTAGAGATCAACCCACTACCTCGACACACCTTATGTAGAAACTGAGTTTGACCTTGTAGAAGGCCAAGATGCCAACCTACTCATGTGGTGGAAGAAACCATCATAGGATATATCCTGTGCTATCACATTTTGCGCGGGACATACTCATGGTTCGCGTATCATATGTCTCATCGAAGCTACTTTCAGTACAGTAGGAAGGATATCGAGCTAAGAAGGTCATCCCTGGCATCTGAGATGGTTGAGGCACTTACTTGCCTCAACGACTGGGACAAAGCAGAGACCTAGAAATAACATCAGCTCGAGGATCCAGAGACCACGAAGGTGATGGCGGGCCTTGAGAATCCCGACATTGAGTAGTATCCACGTATGCATACACAGATAGTTATTGTACTCTTTTCCTTACAAGGGGTACTCCACACTGGAGTGTACCATTTTTAACGAGGCAATAACTGTGTATTAATAAAATTTAGTTTTTCCTCCAAATATATATGTTTACTATTATTTATAATTTTATTTTTATTTCTTTATCTCTATCCTATATTTCCCCTCTTTTTTCTATTTCTTCAATCCCTCTTATTTCTCTTCTCCTAACATTTTCCTATTTTTTATTTTCCTACCCCCTATCCTGCCACGCAGCTCACTCAGCCCCACCATCTAGCCATCCCCCCCCACGCGCCATGTGGCTCACCTTCCCCGCCGCCCCTAAAGCCCCCATTTCCCCTACCCCACCAGGCCCCCACCACCACGTGCCCCTCCCCGCCCCTCAATTTCCCCAAATCCCTAATCTCACCCATCCTCCCCCGCTCCCTCCCATCCCCAAATTCCCCCGCCGCCCCACCTCCCTCCTCTTCGGGCGTGCTGCCACCACGAGCTCCGCCTTCGCCCTCCCTCCCCTCCTCTGTGCATCGTGAGCTCTGCCTCCACCCTCCCTTCCTCTCTGCCGGCCAGTCTGCCGCCACCGCGAGCTCCGTCCCAGCCCTCCCTTCTCCGCCACCGGTGCGCCGCGCACCCTCCTCCCGCCACCACCGCCTATGTCCCTCCTCTCTCCTTGGCCTCAGCATGCGCCACCGCCCGCGTCCAGTCTGCCTCCACCGCATGCAACGACTGGCGGCACTCCTCCCCGTGATTCCTTTCGCCCGGCGACCCAGTTGGCGGCAACGGAGCTCGGGACCTTCTCCCGTGGCGTGCCCGTGCCGACACGGCCCGGAGGTGGCATGGCGGGCCACTGTGCCGTGTTTGGGCCTCGGCTTCAGCTCGTCATGCCGGCACGACATGGCATGGTAGGTAAGGCGGGCAGTGCCAACATGGTCAAACTCCAGCCCGAGGCACGCGGGCTCGTGCCGGGCCGGCCTTGGTAGCCCGAGTCGTGGCTTTAGTGGTGGGCATTGGTCTGCGGCGTCCTTGGCTCTATCGATGGGCGTCCCACATGAGGGCTACTGCTCTGTAGTGGCGAAAATGGGTCCTGCTGCATTGGGTCGGGGATCTATCACGACAGGCATGCTCGTGGAAACATGCTTGCAGTGTGTAGTGGCGTTGTCATGGCGGGGATGCAGGTGGCATTCTCTACCGCGGTGGGCTGCACCAGGGCCCTAACAAGCGCAGGGCAGGAGCAGTCCCCTGCCGCGGCAGACATGTAGGAGGTATTTCCTGTCGTGGTATGCAGTGGCGCGACATACGTTCATGCTGTAAGTGCTGCCGCGGCAGAGCCTCCAATGGCTAGTGCAATAGCACAAGAAGCCATGGCTGCTATGGTTGACACGCAGACCGCTGTGGCAGATACGGTGGACGCGGCAGCCAAGGCCGCTGTGGTTGATGTCGTCGATGTCATCCCAGGATGCACCGCGCACTCGGGGTGTTGCCGCCGTACATGCCTTTGGAACGGTAGCTGGAAAGGGACCGTGTTGTAGCAACTGGCTGTGCAGCCACCCGGACAAGGACCTCGACACCATGGAGCACGAGATGTTGCACGCTAAGGTCAAGAACGTAGAAGCTATGACAGGTACAAATGTTTCTAATGGTACAAACATTTTAGACATGTCAAATGACCATGTTGTTACTAATATTGGGGGCGTGGGAATTTCCTTGGGCACCATGGGTGGTGAAGTAGATAGCTCCATTAATATCCTTAGTCTATTGAGGTTGATCGTTTAGCGACTCATTTTAAATCTAAGGGTGCCGATGGCAGAGGACTTAGGGACACACTTCACGAGCCTCAGGATTTCGATAACAGTGACGCTGATGCAAATGAAGTGGTCACCAAATCCCATCTGAGGCATGCGAAGAAGTTGCACTCGAAGAATTTGCACTCAGTAATTCTTAAAAAGATAAACTCCAAGAAGTCAATCCCCAAGATAAAAAAAATGAGAGGACTTTTCTGGAATAGTAGAGGAATGGGGAATCTGGCAAAACATGGTTACATAGCTAATTTGGTTGGGGAACACTAGCTCAATTTTGTGACCTTCTTAGAGATGGTGAAGTAGACTTTCACATCTACGAGCATACAACACCTCTATGTATGCATATTTATATGGCACTGTAAGCACCCACAGAGGGGTCCGGGGGAATTATAGTGGGTGTTAATAATAAATCTATATATGTAGAATCAATGGAGAAGGGAGAGTTTTATGTCAAAGTTCACCTGTGTAACAGGAGGACAGTTTCCAGTGGTGCCTCTTTGTGGTCTATGGGGCGGCTCAACCCGAGTTCAAAGAGAAATTTCTGATTGACTTAGTTCAAGGTTGTATTGCCAAGACACGTCCTATTTTGGTTGGCGGAGATTTTAATATTATCTACCGATAGGAGGATAAGAACAATGATAAATTTAATGTTAAATGGCCTTTCCTTTTTAGCGTTGTTATAGAAAGTCTTGATTTACGGGAAATTTCACTATCAGGCATAAAATACACTTGGGCCAATTCTAATGATATCCAACTTTTGAAAGACTTGATCAAGTCCCGATGAGCACAGAGTGGGAGGCCAAATTTTCCCCTAGTTACGGTGACCGCCCTCGAACGTTTCTTGTCTAATGATAACCCCCTTCTTTTGGATGTGGGGGTTGCTTCTTACCATGGTAACCAACCAGTTTTCAAGTTCGAGTTGGGTTGTTTGCATCGCGAGGGATTTTTTCGACGTGGAAATAGATGTTTGGCAGCGTAACTTTAGGGAGGTGTCTGTCATGGAGAGGTGGTAGAACAAGATTAGGGCCTTACCTCATTCCTTATAGGGTGCGCGAGTCACACAAGTGGGACAAACAGGGAGGAAAAGAACAACTCCTACCTACCGTGCATAGTTTAGATGAGATGGTAGAGTCTAGGAACTTGTCCAATGTTGAATTGGAGAGCAAGAGGCTTGCCAATGAAAACTAGCCGAGCTACTCCCAGAGGAAGAAGTTAATGGTATCAACATTCTATATCAAAGCATATCTTGGAGAACGATGGCAATACTAGATATTTGCTAGCTAATAACAGCCATTGTAAACAACATATTTTTCAATGAGAACAAGAAGATGGGGGGTCATTAGAAATCATGTACGGTTAAACGGTACATCACGTATTATTATCAAAAGCTCTTTGGGCCTCCGGAGTTAACTTATTTTGCCATGATGGAAGATTTTTCCAATGATATCCCTCAAGTGTCGAGTGGTGACAATGTTGCTCTGACAGAGCCGTTTACTGAGAGGGAGGTTTTTGAGGAAGTGTTCCAGATGGGACATAATAAAGCACTCGGCCTGGACAGCTTCCCAGCTGAATTTTATGAAGTGTACCGGGAAGTAGTCAAAGGCAATCTCGTGGTGCTTTTCCATGATTTTCATAGGGAAAGTCTTCCCCTTTCAGCTTAAATTTTGGCGTCATTACTTATTGCCCAAAAAGGCCGATAACACGTCAGATACATCAATATCAACCGATATGCCGGCTAAATGTCAATTTTAAAATCTTTACAAAAGTCGGGACTAACCGCGTCACTAGGGTGGTCGAGACTGTGATACGTCCCTGCCGAATGATGTGTTTATGTCGGGTCGTAACATCTTGGGGGGGGGGTAGTTATTTTACATGAAACCCTGCATGAATTGCAGAAAAAGAAGTTGGAAGTGTGACTTTTAAGATTGATTTTGAGAAGGCTTCTGACAAGGTCAAGTGGCCCTTCCTTGCTGCAGACCCTATGGCTAAAAGGCTTTTCTTTCACATGGTACAGTTTGATCTCACAATTTTTCCAAGGTGGCAGTGTAGGGATTAAAGTCAATGATGATATAGGTCCATATTACAAAATAAAGACATGTGGCAAGGAGACCCTATGTCCCCTATTCTGTTTAAGATCGTCACCAACATGTTGGCCATTATTCTGAACAAGGCCAGGGATAAGAGCATCATCATAGGGATTATCCCTCATTTAGTAGAGGATGGTTTGTCTATCCTCCAGTATGCGGACGATATTGTCATATTATGAACAATGGCATCAATCAGGCCAAGGACCTCAGCTCATTCTTTTTGGCACTTGATAAACTCTCGAACTTAAGATTAACTTCCACAAGATTGAAATTTTTCTGCTTTGGGAAACCAAGAATTGTGGACCCCCCATACATGCAAATTTTGGCTATGAGCCGGGATCTGTCCCATTCAGATACCTTGGGATACCCTTACATTTTAGGAAGCTCAAGACTATCGATTGGAAGGGCATAGAGGACTAAATCGAGAAATGTCTTAGTTGCTGGAAGGGTAAAAATCTGTCCATTGGTGGTAGATTAGTACTTATTAATTCAATCCTATCTAGTTTGTCGATGTTTATGTTGTCCTTTTTTAAAGTACCTAAGGTGTGTGGAAATGGACTATTATCGATCTCGATTTTTTGGCAGAGTGATAGTCACAAGCACAAGTGCGGATTGACCAAATAGGGAACTGTGTGTAGACCAAAGGACCAAGCGGCCTGGGTATTCAAAATCAAGCAGAAAAATAAATGTTTTACTTAGCAAGCAGCTATTCAAATTATTTAATGAAGATGGAATTTGGCAATAACTTCTAAGAATAAGTACCTACGGTCCATGACATTAGCTCAAGATGAATACCGCGCCGATGATTCCTAGCTCTGGACGGGACTCATGAAACCAATAACCTAATTTTCTAATTGGGGATGTTTGACTTACATAACGGCACCCAATCAGTTTTGGTAGGACAAGTGGCTAGGAAATACGACCCTCGTGGCCAATACCCAATACTCTATAACATTGTGAGGAGGAAGCATGCCACGGTGGCTGAGGTGCTCTCTTTGGCTCCTCTCAATGTTTCTTTTAGATAAGCCATAGTTGGAGCGAAGTTAGTAGCACAAAATGACCTCGTCTCCTGGGTAGCTTTGGTCACTTTGTCTAATGACTATGACAGTTTTGTTTGGAAGTTACATCAGAGTGGACAATTCTCCGTTCAATCAATGTATAAAGTCTTCATGAACTCTCAAAACCAGTTCTGACATAGCTGCTTGTGGAAACTTAAATACACCTTGAAAAAAGTGTTACTTAGGCAGGGGTGATCTTAATAAAAGACAATTTAGTTAAACAGAATCGACAGAAAAGCAAAAAGTGTTGTTTCTGTGAACATTGAGACAATTCAGTGTGGCGTACCCGGTTTTAAGACCGGATAAACCCTTGTGTTTACTGTACCGGTCCTATGATCAGTAGCCGTACACACAAGTTAACCTGTATATCAAGGTTATACACGCACTCATTAGATTATGATATAAAACCGATCTTCGAGATCGAAGATTTATACCTTTAGCCCAATGGCTCAAAATCTTGCAGCGGAAATCAAACGGTGGGGGAGGGGGCGCCATCAGTATGCCGTTCCCGATAGGCAACTGACTGGGGGTTTCGCCCTAGCTTTCGCGGATACCGTCGTTGCTTTTGAGCTGTCGATCCTTCTGTCTGGCCAAATCAAC
The DNA here is from genome assembly GCA_019208055.1 of Stipa capillata. NCBI lineage: Eukaryota > Viridiplantae > Streptophyta > Magnoliopsida > Poales > Poaceae > Stipa > Stipa capillata. The sequence goes on from JAGXJF010002532.1 coordinate 164,295, forward strand.
AAGCCGGGTGAGTACATTGAATGTACTCGCAAGCTTCCCACCGGGGAGTTGGATACGGATAAAAATGCATGCAAGGGTATTCCAAACAATGGCTCTAACCTATGTTTCATATTGTGCGAGAAAGTAAGTTTGCATGAAATAAGTAAATAGATATTAAAGCGATTTTCATAAATTTCCATGGTATTCCGAGATGAACATCTATTCATCTTTTCCTTCCTGCTATAACGGGATTCATTTCTGTGCTTTCCGTTACAATGGAAAGTCTGGTAATCACCCGCTTCAGCGGGGAGCCTCAGCTCACCCGTTACAACGGGGATACTAGGGTTTGCCCGAGTGCACGGGAAAATCCTTCTTCACTCATCCCACACCCGACGGGGAACTTTCAGGTCACCCTGCGAACACGGCGGATCGCGTCCTTAAACCCATAATCGACTGTTGACTATGAAGTTAGTCTACTATAGTGTGGCCCAACCAAGTTCGTCCATGACTGTGGACACGGCTATTCGAATAGTTTGAACCCTCTGCAGAGGTGGTACGGTTTTATCCACACGATGTAGGTCACCCTGTGGTATACTTCGCGATGTATATTGACAGGGGCTATTACAATGAGACTCTTCACGCGGAGTAAACCTAGCCATGAATCCGCCAGAAGGACATGTCCCAAACCTAGCTTGAGTCAGTATCATCGCTTGAAAGGAGATTGGTGTTCCAACTTTGTGGCGAACAAGCCATCGCTTTCCCGCGGAAACTTTTCTCTATAGAGGCTACAACATCATCTGCACACTTCTCCTCTGTCTACGGGTTTATGCTAGTCTCAGACCGGGTACTAGGTCAAGTCCTTCCCATAAAGGACATGTGGACGTACGGTAAGACTTGACCAACGACACTTAAGCTCGGTCCTTATGTGATCCGAGAGGGACTTCACACCTACACCCGTAAACGGGCTGCGAGAACCACGCCGGGGCATTACCTCACATTTAAACAAGCTTCCTGCTTTCCCCCTTCATTTCCGACCCGGATCAAAATCTTCTCCACTTTCATTTCGGTTTCACAAAACCTCTTTACGGTAAAATATCCCAACCCATGGATATACTACCTTCATACACCTTCGGACACGACGGTCCGTTTTCAATCTTTTGTCACATGAAATATGGGAGTATTCCCCTTTTTATTTTGAAAACCTAATTTTGCTACCGCGAAGGCTAAGCATACATACATACTCTACCCTAGATTTTCCGGTACTTTTCCGGAATACGTAGTCCTTAGGGTGACAAGGAGTTCAGGGTTGAATTAGGGTTTTCTAAGCATAGGTTATAGCTACCCTATCTAAAATAACGAGTTTAAAACATAGCATGCATGTTTCATAAACAAAATAACATTTCGT
>JAGXJF010002533.1:0-38077 GCA_019208055.1 Stipa capillata
GGCATACAGTGCAATTAAAAAAACACAGCATCATCAAAATTCCTTTAAATTTCAATTTACAAAAATTCTTATCTTTCGAGTTAAATCGGAATGATGATCTATTTTTACGGTTGAATTTATCATAATGAGAGCTTTAAAACTAGATCACACATCAATATATTTTGATGACTTTGTTTTTATCAATAATTATTAGATTGTAACATATTAGTTACCAGGTTAGTACTTAGTAGCCAACAATTATATATTAGTAGCGAACGGTTATCAGGTAGTACCTGATCTGTTATTAGACACGCGCATTGTTGTGTAAGTCTAGAGAACAAGTATTAGAGTGTTATCAAGTAGAAATTGATGGTATTGATGGGTATCAAACCATGGTAGCACTGTTATGTAAGCTTCAGAGGTGTAGAAGCGATGTTCAATAACCAGGTAACACACTAACTACAATGTGATAGCTCCTCACTAATAATGTGATAACTTTAGGGTTGAAAAAAGTCATCGAAACATATCATGAGATCTAGTTTTGAAGATCTTGTCACAACAAAGCCAACGGTAAAAACCGATCGTCAATCTGATACACGATTTGAGAGATAAAATATTTATAACTTTTTAAATTGGGAGAATATTTTCTTACGTCATTTGTTTTGGACTATCTTGCGTGTGCTCATGAAGATACTTGGATGGGATGGCTCTCTGTCCGTGTAATAACTAACTCACTAATTGTTTCACCATGGATGAGCGATCAAACGTACACCCAAAGACACCATTCAATAAGACTAATCTGCGCTAGGGCTAGACACGAGCTGAGCCGAGCCGGCTCGTGGCTCGGCTCGTCACCTACAACAAGCTTAGAAATCGGCTTAGTTCAGGCTCGCTCGGCTCGCGAGCCGGCTCGACGCAGCTCACGAGCCAAACCTCATCCTCATAGACCGACCCGCATGCACGGACACACCTAGCTCTGTTCTGACTCCCGCACGCTTCCCTCCCGCAGACCGTAGCTGGACTAGGGTTAGGGCGCGCCACCGCCAGCCCGCCCTCCTCCAACCGTTGGACGCCGTTGCTGCTCTCCACCCGGACGCTGCCGCTGCTGCTCCACCCTACCGGCGCCCATTGATGACCCACTGCTGCTCCACCCCGCCGCTGCTCCGCCCCACCAGCGTGACATGGTGTCTTTTTGTGCTTTTGGATGTTGAATTATTCATGCCGAGAGTTTTGGACTTTACATTTGAATTGTTGTTGGACTTGAATTTGGTACATGTATGAATGTTGTTGTTGAGAACTCAAGACTTGAGACTAGTTGACATGTTGAGTGCATGCATTCTTATTTCATATGTACTTGTGAATGGTATAATTGTTCCATATACACTTATTAGTTATATAATTGTTGCATATATACTTGTGAATTGTCAGTTTTTTTTATCAAAGGTCATGCTAAGAGAAATTATGCAACAAGCCCAAACGAGCTTACGAGCGGCTCGTGAACTTTTTAACTCAGCTCACTGAGTTTTATGAGCAAAGAAGGAGGCTCGAGCTCGACTCATTGCGTCTCCGAGCCGAGCGAACGAGTCTCGAGTTATTTGTCCACCCTTAATCTGCGCACGTGCCAGATTAGATTTTCCACTGATTGTTTGTTTCCCAAGTCCGTAATTGTTGACGAAATATCTCTCGGACAGTGAACTTGGGCACCCCGAGTCGGAGGACCGAGGTGCTAAGAGGACGACTTGGGGAACGATGCCTAGTGACCACGGGAACCGCCCCAAACTACCGCCGAAGATTAATATGGGAATTACAGTGGAAAATGGAGTTGGGGTTCGAAGAAGTGAGCTTGGATTCATATGGTGTGTCGATTCGTCCTTATATAGACAAAACCGACTTACAAGTGAAAATACATCGCTGCCCTTAGACAGATCACAATCTTATCCTAAATTGTGTCACCGTACATCGGGTGAATCAGTACTCTTCTCCTTGCCACTACCTACTATATTCGCCGGCATATCCCCGATGCGCCTCGCCGGTACGGCCCGCCACCGTGCTCGCCGCCTTTTCGTGGGCAAAGAGCTGTTTTCTACTTCGGACCGAGCCCCCTCCTCTTTCGCCTCGTCCCAGGGAGATGTTGTCCTCGGCTCTGCTCGGGACGAGCGACTTGGTCCGAGTCCTCCTGGTCACCTCGCCCGGGAGGAGGCGGCTACTCGCTCGGGGCCTCGCCTCCGAAGGACGACGTGGCCTCGCCCGGGTCCGCCGGATGTCCCTGCGGAGCTACATCATAAGTTATCAAGCATAAAATACATTAGGGGTACCTCACCCGGACGACGTGGATGGACTCCCCCAATAGTAATATTTATCGTCAATCACATCAAAGTTGATCTCATTTGGCTACCAGAACCATTTGGTAACTTAAAAGAAATTTTGCATTTCAACCAAGACCTAGTCTCAGTGTTAATTAGGACCAATTCTTTTACTCGATTAAGTTGAGCACTTTGAGCTACAGCTTGGCTTCGATTTTTTTATCTGAAAAGATCTACGGTTGACTTACCTCATTAATACTGATCTAATGGCTGTTATTTCAAATCAAGTGAGGACGCGGCATTAAGAGTCAATTAATTTTAGAATAAACAAGGATAGAAGTATGATCGGGGAAGCACAGCACACAAAGCGAGTGCAACAGTCGGATGGTTAATTCAGTTGATCCATTACACTTCCGTAGCAGTAGCAGCGGAACTAGCAACAGCAAGTCGTCCAGCTTTCTTCAGTTTTTGACACGCCAAGAGCGTGTGCGCCACCAGCGGTTGCTCCAACCCATTACATATGGTGGGTCGTCAAGATAATTATATTGGAGGAGTGTATGGCGATTAAGCACAAGGAAGAAGAATAGTGTGCTCTTGATCTACTAAAATGACAACGGATCTTGTCGGGAAGGACATCGTCGTCGACGAGCGCATGGCCGGGAACGGCCCGGACTTAGAACAGGCTCGTCGTGATCAGGAGCTACCGGCTGCCGGCCATGCCACCAAGGGTCTAGCCATTGGCTGTCTCATAAGGGAGGTACATGCATCAACTGCACCTGTCAGATAAGAAACGAGCTAACTGTGACCATTTATGATTTACATCAGTCATGTAATTAGTATTCATTCTAATCAAGTCTCTCTCTGTTATTTTCTTTTTGCGATGTGTACGTGCACGGGTGGAACCGAATGACCCGGTAAGTAGCTGATATTGGAGGGGTTTGCGTCGTTCCTGGTGGTTTTCTGGTCGTGCGTGGCGGCGCTGATGCAGGAGATGCACCACGCCCTGACGTTCCCCATGGTGTGCCTCGTCGTCGCCCTCACCGTCGCGTTCGTGCTCGGCTGGCTCGGCCCGGCGCACCTCAACCCCGCCGTCACCATCACCTTCGCCGTCTTCCGGTACTTCCCCTGGACCAAGGTGACTCCATTATCTCTACGAGCACGCACGCAGCTGATTTGCAACGGAATCTCGGTAGCTTCCGTTCATCAATCTTTGTATACATATGCATTCATGCGCGCAGGTGCCCTTGTACGTGATGGTTCAGCTTGGGGGCTCGGTGCTGGCGTGCCTGTCGGTGAACGGAATCATGAAGCCGCGCGAGGACAACTTCTACGGGACCGTCCCAATGGCGGGGCATACCAGGCTGCCGTTCCTCATGGAGTTCCTCGGCTCCGCCGTCCTCATGATCGTCATCGCCACCGTCGCCAGAGGCTCCGCAGTGAGTGTATATATACACTCGCTGCCACACTGCCAAAACAAAAGAGATACATACATCAATTCCATTTCGATCAAGCCATCATATAAACTAATCAAATCACGCATCCATGCATGCGATCCATGGAATGCAGAGCAAGCCGGTGGGAGGCATCGCCATCGGAGCCGCCGTTGGCACCCTGGGTCTCATCATCGGGTACTGATCTACTCAACAAATTGATCATATATGGACTCGCTCGTATATGAAGAATCAAAATTTTGGTCGATCTTGTTGTGCGTGCATTGCAGGCCGGTGTCGGGAGGGTCGATGAACCCAGTGAGGAGCCTGGGCCCCGCGATCGTGCTGGGGAGGTACACCTCCATCTGGATCTACGTCGTCGCGCCCGTCGCCGGCATGCTGCTGGGCGCCCTCTGCAACAGGGTCGTGCGGCAGTCCGACGCGATCGTGGCGTTCCTCCTGTGCGGCAGAGGCGCGTCCAACAACAGGGTCGTGGTCGCTCGCTCCGTTGCTGGGTCAGGATCGAACTAGCTGGCCGTGCGTCGTACGCGCGTGCGCCCCGTCTGAAACTGGAATCATGCAGAGGTCGGCATGTAAGAAATGTGGATTTAAACTCCGCATGTAGTATATATATGTGTGTGTGTGTGGTTTAAATTTTGTGTATGCGTAGATCTTTCCTTAGAACTTGTTGCGTTAACGCTATGTTTGAGCATTTCAACATGAACACACGTCGCTTGGGCGTACACCGTGGCCAGACCCATCCGCATGGACCCGTGAGCTTCCTTTCTCCGGCTCTTTGGACACGCCTGTGTGCAGGGCCCGGCCCACTCTTTTCTAGGCCCTTTTGACCTCTTTTTCTACCACCAAGGCCCGCCATGTCACCTCTCTTTCTTCTTCCACCTTAACCACATCTTTTTGGTACCACCGCCATCTGATCCAGCCACCACCTTTTACCGTTTCCTAACCATTTGTACCACCACAGTCTCCTTCGGACATGGTAAAGAACCCCTTGTCAGCTCCACACACCTGATGTCCTCTTTGCCTATGACTGATGGTACTGCCATGTCACTCCGTTGGCTTGATCGTCTTCACTATCGGTCCATCGCCTATCCTGATTCTACCTATATGCTTGGAGGGCAAATGAGGTCCTCCCCACCTACGGTGAACACCCCCACCACCTCTCCGCATGAACCTAAACTTGTCTGTAAGATCGTCAACGATGCTCCGCCTCTGATCCGTGGCCGTTCGGCTCCACCGGAGAGAAGGAAGACCGGTTCGTTCTACGGTGGGCCGGACCGTGCGGTGCTAAACTCCTGCGACGCACGGTACATAGGAGAGAGCCCAATAAGCGAATCGCGGCAGGCCAGACAGTAACGCACGCGGCACCCCCCACTCATTCGCCAAATTCCCCTCATTTCCACCTAAACCCTAAACCCCTCTCCCTCTCTCGCGGGCGGCGCCATGACTCTCCTCGCCGCCATCACCAGCCCCACCCCAAACTCCACCCCGGCCGCCGCCGCGGCCCACCCCATCGTCCTCACCCCCGGCGTCGCGCCGCCGCCACCCACCTCCTCCGCGCTCCCCACCCTGATCCCGCCCTCCGCCTGGTCCCTCGCCCCCGCCGAACCGGCCCTCGCCACCGCCGCCTCCTTCCTCGCCGCCTCCCTCTCCTCTGACCCCCTCCCCCTCCCGCGCTTCCGCGCCCTCCTCGCCTCCTTCCTCGCCGCCCTCTCCCAGTCCCTCTCCCTCCCCTCCCCCTCCCCAAACCTCCCCGAAGCCCTCCGCTCCGTCGCCCCCTACTTCCCCGCCTCCCTCGCGTCCCTCGTCTCCTCCCGGGCGGCGCGCCTCGCCGAGTACGACGTCCTCCTTGCCCTCGCCGGCGCCCGCGTCATCCCGCACCCGCCGCCGGACCTCATTTCCTCGCTATCCGAGGCCGGGCGCCCCGACCTCGTTTGCGCCGTCCTCCGCCAGGCTGCCGACCTCCGCTCCTCCGAGATCCTCGCCGCGCTCCGGTGCTTCCTCTCGCCGGCCTCCGACGAGGCCTACGACTCCATGGTGGGTGTCAAGGGCCGGTGGAAGGACGCCGCGGTGCTCACCGTCAGCAAGTGCCGGGAGAAGGCCGCGGGGAAGAAGGTGAATTCTGCCGCGAGGCGGGCCGCGATGCTGCTCATGATGGGGCACGACGGGTTCACCTCGCCGGAGGTGTGCCTGCACTATCTGTTTGCGTCGAGGAATGTGGACTGTGTGGACTCCGTGGTTCTTGCCGCGGCCGTGTCTGAGCTGGACGGCGCAGAGGTGGCCAGCCTAATGAGGTACCTCGCCAAGTGGATAGGGAAGTATCGGAGGTTCCCGGAGGCGCAGGCGTGCCCTGATGCAGCCAGAATGCTGGGGTTGGAACAGTGTGACAGCGTGCCATCGTTTGGGGCAGTGGCCAGGGCAATGGGGTTGGTGCTGGACCAGCATTTCTCCCACCTTGTGTTGAACGCGGAGGTGCGGGAGGACTTGAGGGCCGCTGAGGTGATGGTTAAAGAGCTGGCTGCAGAGGCTGAGTCTTCTGGTCCAATCCTCGACTTGCTGCGCCGTCTGCAGCAAGCTGTGTGAGAGATTAAAATTTTGTTTACTTTTGGTAGTTGTGATGCTGGTGTCCGAAAATTTTAGTACTGCATTGCAGTGATGAGTTATGTTCTCTAGTATCGGATATTATAGTACAATGTTACATGTTTTGGTTGGAAACAGACATGTGTCCAGGATGATCTTGCTAGCAAAATGTTGCCATATTGCTAAATTGTAATTCCTTTTGTTGACATTTTATATGATGTATTACTATCAGTTAAACTAATGTGTAAAAGTAACATCTTCATATCCAAATCCAAACATGTTCGATAGCAGTGGACCTACTGGGATTTTGTAGGGAAAATTGTTTCAAGATCCTTCCCTTTCTTGTCTGCGGGTAAATTAGAGGTCTCATTCATCAACCATCCAAGTGAAATACTGTATTCAGCTTATGCAGGGCATGGTCTAATATAAGTTTGAATAGTTTATAACCTAAGATAATTATCTGACAACAACAATGTCAAACGTCAGTGTTTCACCGTTACTTTGCACACCTGTGTTGGATACTTGGATGCCTATTTGATTCAGTACATTTCCATTTGATGGATGCATTTAAGGTGATCAAGCTTAACGGATTGAGAAGCTTCATTCTTGTGCATCAGATTGAATAATCATGGAATCAACTGTTTCTGAAAAATTGAGGATTGAGTAAGAGTGATATTAATTTGTTGCCCTGCAGGTAATACTGTGGTATCTTCTAAGTACATTCATCTGATCTTATATAATAGGAGGTGATGGTTAGAGAGCTGGCTGCAGAAGCTGAGTCTTCTGGACCAATCCTGGACTTGCTGCGCCGTTTGCAGCAAGATGTGTGAGAGATCACAGTGTGTCGCCAAATCTGTTTTGGTATTTGTGATGCTGATGTCCGAAATTTTGCTGGATGCATTGCAGTGATGAGTTATGTCCTCTAGTACAACGGTGCATTGCAGTGTTGGAAGCTGACATGTGTTCAGAGTGATCTTGCTAGCAAATTGTGGCCATATTGTTAGACTAAATTGTAGTTTGTTGGCACTTTACATGATGTATTACTATCAGTTAGATTAATAACATTCGTAATCAGAAGCTTCTGTGAATTAACACCTGCCCGAGTTTCTGTATCTGTTTGTTAGATTTAAACATGTCGTAAATGCATTGGTAATCTGTAATCACTGTCATCAATATAATACCTCAAACCGCTATTTAATATATGGTTAGTTCTGGCACAAATCAGACAAGAGATTTCGCAAGTAGCTGAATGATTCACACAGAGCCAGGTAAATGCAACAGCCGGCACACATGTAGAGCTGCTGCCTCTTGGTTCAGATACATGCAAAGTCGATGCATGCAAGCACACACAACCAGCTGCTTCTTGGTTTCAGATACATGGCAAACACTCAAATAAGTCACACTTGCATGCAGCCATGTCGATGCACGCAGGCTACACAGCCTACTGCTACAATTCCAAACGCATAGCAAGCAAATCATCAAGCCACACTAATGCAGCCTGGTGGATGCACGCGGGCATCCACGGCAAAGCCGCTTCAGTCGCAAGCCACATACATCGGCCAGGTCCGTGCACGCAGGACCGAACCAGGCCGCTTCTTAATTATTCGAGAGGAAATTGCCTTTCTATTATCAAGTTTTCTACCACTCTTTAAAATACCACTTAAACATCATCTCTTTCTAAAATATCATTCAATTAACAGATTCCTATCTAAATTATCATTATTGACAAAATAAAGTTTGAAAAAGATATTATTGCCCTTACTTCTTCACACCATCTTTTTTTTAAATGAAAAAAGAAAGAAGGGTCGAATTTTAGACCGCTCACGGTAGTTCTACCCATAGAAAAGATCATGAAAGAGGTGATCAGAATGGTACCCGAATCCATTTATGATCTCGAGTTTCCAGACACATCGCACTTCCGCTCGGATTGAGAAAATATAACACTCTTCATCTCATCCTCACCTCTTCCTCTCTTCCCCTACTTGTTGCTATCTCATCCTCACATATTCCTCTCTTTCCCTACTTGCTGCTATCTCATCCTCACATCTTTCTCTCTTCATGTTTTATATAACACTTGTACCACACTTCTCAACTTGTGAAAAAAATCAGCAGCATTTTGCCTCAGTTTGGCAACATTTTGATAGCAACTAAGTAGAAATACAAATCATAATAAACAACATTATAATTGCATCATACCACCATAACTAGTACTTGTGAACTATGAGCACTTGGATAAGGCTTTTGGTAATGTGGTATGATGTGGTCTAGTTATGATGACATGATGCTATTATAATGTTGTTTGTTATGTTTTGCATTGCTATTTAGTTGCTGTTAAAATGTTGCCAAATTGAGGCAAAATGCTACTGATTTTTTTTCACAAGTTGAGAAGTGTGGTACAAGTGTTATACAAAACATGACGAGAGAAAGAGGTGGAGATGAGATGGCAGCAAGCAGGGGAAGAGAGGAAGAGGTGAGCATGAGATGAAGAGCGTTATGTTTCATGGTGAAGAGATAAGAACAAGAATGTATTTTTTAAACTCCATTTTGTCAATAATGGTAATTTAGAGGGGAATCTATGAATTGAGTGGTATTTTAGAAAAAAGTGATGTTTAAGTGGTATTTTAAAGAGTGGTAAAAAATTTAGTAGTAATGAGACAATTTCCTCACTTGAGAGAGGCAATTCCCTCTTTTGAAAGCCACAAAGGCGAGAGACACCTAACGCAACAATAAAGGGAGAGGCGATCGATCGACTGCCAACACACCTGAATTTTTCCTTTCCATGTTTCAGCAGCTAGCCAGCAACCGAAAGGCTAGCTATCCACGCAAGAACACAAGCAAACCAAACAATGCAGCAGCAGCAGGAGCATCCATCACTCTGACACTGCGACGGAAGCAACACAACAGTGAGGTGCAGTGCATAGTTCACCTGGGCAATATGGGAGACGGAGAAACAAAATCGTGAGCAACTGAATGCAATTAGCAGCAATGTAGAACTAAAACAAAGATGGATTCACCAATTGTACCTGAGGAAAGAGACCCTGGGCAATTTCTTCTTGTAGTAGCTCGAGTGTACCGGCGCATCGAAGTGGCTTCTCGATCTCGACGGTTGGCTTGGCCATGGGCGGCCACGATCGGCAGCCGACGCAGGCACCAGCATCCCCTGGTCTCGATGGACTCAAGCGCGGGTGCCACCATCTTGACCTCGCATATCTGCCGCAGCTTCGGGATGTCGTGCAAGTAGATGTGGGGAATTTTACACCGTGTATGGCTATTACCTCTGGGTGCCATTCGTCTAGCACAAAGACATGCACGAGGTCACCGCAATGGATGATCCAAGCAGGGGAAGGAGGAGACGCGCACCGGGAGCACAAACTGGAGCCTGGGGCTGGAGCGCTGGTGTAAGTGCAGCAGATTTCTGAAAGAAATGTCGGTGTTGTAGTGATTATAGGGTGAACCTTTACTGCAAATCCAACGGGCCACTAGGAGATCCGACGCCCAGAAGGTCTCTAGTTTACGAAATCAAGCTAGCATTCAAAGGGAAGACTATCTATATACCAACTTGAGGCACCTCTCCATGTATTCTTCACGCATAACAGCGTTTGCACTTATCGAGACGTGGTGCACATGCAGGGGTTTGGCATTAGCTCCCATCAATATATATACCTAGTGTTATGTTAGGTTCACTCTCCACATAGCGACTCCCTTCAGCAATCTTGATATGTCGACATCCTTTGATGTCTCTCATCGACATGTTGGTTCAATTGCTCGAAGCCTCTGAAAGTTAGGTAGCCGTCCTTGCAGATGAGCTGTGTACTACTACTATCAACTCCTGACTCCCTCTATATTTAGTTCTCTAATATTTGTCATGAGATCCATTTCTGTTTGTAGATAAAATCACATTCCAGTCTGTGTAACGTAGGTCAAGCACCGACAAGTTATACAAGCATGTCCACTCTGTATAATCCTTTCCTTCACCTGTTTTGCTATCCCTACAGTGGTCCAATCCAAGGAATCTTAGATTATGACACTTTCGGAAAGGAGGTGATGCAAAATCGAACGCACAACAGAGAATTAGCACACCAAGCTTGCTGGAATGTTCAAACAAACCATTTGGTAAAGTTGGTGGGTGATCGGATCTTTCAAATGCCAAGAAGAGAGATGATGTCGCTGCAGTTATAGTTTTCATGCCATGTACTTACGTATTCCTTGATGTCATTAAAATCCAACGGTATGGCCCTTCTTCATAGACACCATCTTTTAACTGCCAGAAAAGGAGGCCTTTCATGAACTTCTTAAACACATTATCAAGCAAAGAAGCATCAGACTCCCAATTTATCCCTTGATGCAATGCATTACTAATATCCCTTGCTCTGTCCCCTTGTATGACCCCATCGCATATCCAATAGTTGGTAGCATGAGCAACCCAATCAAATTTAGTGGTTGTGAGAAAATTATAATGGAGGAATAGCCTGTAGATGCTGGATGCGTGCAACTATGGTAGCAGCTTCTTGATGCAGCAGTTCAAGAAACTGTACAACTTGTTAATTCTATGGTTCGCCGAAAAGAAAGAAAAAGGTGGATGTATCTTAGCTTGACTACTTTCTCAGAAGTGCGGCAATTCATGGACCGAAACCCTCTTTTGAAGGTCCATATCATTATGTTGTTGCCATATGTTGCAAATCGAGGAATACCAACAGGACCTATGTCAACCTCATCGTCACTTCCATTAAGAAAAATCATCATAAACTTGAGTATATGAATAAACAACACATACTCTTGAGTATATGAATAAATAATGGGTGCATCGATCTGTGAACAACCGAATTGGTGTTTGAACACTCATTTGAATCACGCCTACTGCTTATGGCAAAGTAGATAAGTTAAGTTGAGTAATATTTCGCCATTCCGGTCTACCTATCGGCTATCATCTTGCTAGTTATGTACTTAAGTTTTAGTTTTGTTGTCCCAACTAACGACATGCTCTGAGAAGTGACTGAGCAGTTAGAAAGGTAAACTCTTGTCCACCCCACAGGACGTCTAGTGCTCATTAATTTTGTCCTCGGCATTTTCTCCATGTTCATATTATCTTTCTTTGAGATCCCAATGGGCATTCTCAAATGGTTAGATTACTTTAGATCCAGATTCCACTGACAAAGTGATAATATAAGAGGAAATATAGACTCGCTCGATGGAATATCATATATCGTCCTAAGGACCAAGGTGGCTTGGGTATCTACAATCTAGATGTCAAGAACATTTGCCTGTTATGCAAATGTCTATTTAAACTCCTAAATGAGGACGGGGTGTGGCAGAATCTCCTCTAGAAAAAGTACCTAGCCAATAAGTATATGACTCTTGCTAGAGGCAAACTAGAAGACTCCCATTTTTGGTTCGGCCTGATGAAGGCTAAACAGAATTTTCTTCATCATGGAACTTTCCTCTTACGGAATGGGTCTCATATTAGATTTTAGGAGGACACCTGGTTAGGCAATACCCCCTTATGCATGCAGTACCCTAGACTGTACACTATATTGTTAGGAAAAAACATGACATAATGGCGGAGCTGTTACAACAACAGCCACCCAATATGTCATTCATAAGGGCCATAGTGTTGGTCCACACCTGCTAGCGTTGCATGAGCTTTTCACTAGAGTGGTAACGGTGCAACTAGCACCGCATAGGGATTCCTTTAGATGGAATCTCCACCAGCATAGATAATTCTCTGTCCAGTCTTTGTACAACGCTCTGGTCCACCAAAATGTGCCAATTACAAACCAGCTACTTTGGAAGCTCAAGGTGCCTTTAAAGATTAAACTTTTCTTATGGTACCTACACCGTGGGGTCACGTTAACTAAAGATAACCTTTGCAAATGAAATTGACATAGTAGTAAACGGTGTTGTTTTTGCCACCAAGATGAGACAATTCAACACCTCTTTTTGACTGTTAGTTCGCTCGTTTCGCATGGCGGGTCATCCAAACGGCATCCAATTTACCTCCTCCCACTAGTATTGCTAATATGTTTGGGAACTGGTTAAATGGGCTAGGTTAGGGATTAAGGGTCCACATTATGGTGGGGGCAGCTGCATTGTGTTGGTCTATTTGACTATGCCGAAACGATGTGGCTTTTGAACTATTTTTAATCCATTGCAGGCTATCTGTATGTATACCAACTGGCTGCGATCCTGGTCGGTATTGCAATGGGAGGAGGCCCGAGAGGCTGTTCAGTTGGCGTGCAAAATTTTAGAGTCCGTGATTAAATATCTCTTCACCACTCATGAGTAGTGGTTTAGTAACATGCTATATAATTTTTAAGATATGTGCCTTTTAGTTGTCATGGGTTGTTGCTTTTTCTTTTATACGTCGATGTGGTATGCCCTGTAATAAATATTGGCTGCATCTATGTTACGGTATAGAGACGAAAGGCTACTCTTCCATTATTCCAAAAGAATCCTACGTCCTTGATCGTGTGCCAGCGAGTACATTAGGCTACAAAAGGCTCTAGATTCACGAGAGCTACCTGGATCTGTTCTGTTTTCTTCTAAACCTATTTGCATTTCCTGTAAAGAGATGAAGTGAGTTTGCTGAGATACCCTTTTTTAATTAGTTCAGAACCCAAAATTTGGTGCGCTGCAGGAGATAGACTCGAAGGCTTAGAGAAACCGACAAACAACGCATCACCGATTCCACTTTTCCTTTTCAATATATATAGTCATAGAGTGCAACTAGAAACAGAAAAACAACAACTGTGGGATGTGAGATCAGTCCCGCATGCATTCCACAAGTAGAAGAAAAATTAAATTTGATGTATACTCTGTAAATATTACTGTATGTCTGTATGTGGAGTAATTCATTTGCCTGAGAGTGCGCCGTCGCCGCAGGAACTCTCGAGAATACAAAAATCGCCAAATCACTAGACCAATAAAGAGACAAGTGAATTATTATGATGATCTCGTCTAGACCGGGTTTCATTATCATATCAACATAAACTATTCGAGCATTATATTGTTTTGTATGTCTTAACAAGAAAGATAGCAGCCTCATGCTGCATGACAAAATGCTTGTATATCTGCCTTAGACAGAAATAGCGTGAGTACTTGAGTTTGAACAGAACAAGAGGTCTAATCATTTAAAATAAATACAAAGGAAAAGGCAAGAGGCCCTGGAACGAAAGATCTCGGGCCTTGACACCATCTCCGCTCTCTGTTCCAACACCAAGTGGAAATTTGCTGTTATCGTCCCCGCGCAGCACAGCCTCTTTGCCGCAGAAGAACCAATAACACTCAGTGAGAACACGACAGTGGAAGCCACCACATGCGCTTCAAACTAGTGCACAGTTTGCGGTGGACCTTAGTCCCACAACGCCGCACCTCATCACACCTCGCCCGGGAGCGAGGCCACCTCGCTCGCCACTCGCTCCGTGCCAAGCCTGTGCACCCCGTAGCACTCTGCCAATCCGCACGCTGTCTCTGTTCGCAAGCTCGGACCACAACGCAGGTTGGCCATCGGGCGACACCTCGCCGGCCTGACCCGGCCTTGGTTGTGGTGGCCAACTGTGCGGAGCAGCCCGCGGCACCCCGCCGGCCCACGGGCTGACGATCCCGTCCACGAGCTCCATCACCCCGTTGTAGCTCGTAGCACCCGCCGCGCGCGCCTTGGCCCCACTCACTTCGCCGCAGCACACCGCAACCCCGCCGAGGCCCGCGATGGCGCTCACCTCGTGGTACTCCACCGCAAGGCGCACTTCACCTCAACCAATATCACCCCATGCCATCTCAACGAGGAGACACCCCACGCCACCCCGCCGAGGCTGGCCGACGTTGCCACCTTGCCCGCGGAGCCAAGCCGCCGGGTTGTTTACCTCCCTCGGACGGAGGCTGCGCAGTCCACAATACGCTGGGGGCCGAGGCTGCCTTGTCGCCTACCTCGCTTGCGGCCGGGTCGCGCAGCCCACCTCGCATGCAAAGGTTGAGGTCGCCCGGCCTACCCATCACTCAACCCCACCCTGTGCTCATGCGTCGACCCACGCAACTACGTCTGCGCTACCTCGTTGAGCCCTACTTACCTCGCGGGAACCCATGGAAGTTGAGCCCTCCCCTTGCTACGAGGTGAAGAGGATGGAGGCGAGGTCGGTGAGAATGATTGGAACGGGCACTGTAAGGTGGGGAATTTATACCCCTATTCACCACGTGGAAAGCAAACCCTAATAAAAAGTCCCCTTGTCTCAGCTCATGGGATGGAGTAGAGAATTTTTCTTCAACGAAATGGCTAAGTCTCAGGAAAGCCAATGTAACAGCTCACGGGATGAAGTGTTTCTCCGATGCTGGAGACGGTTAAATATCAACACAACCGACTAAAGTGTTGTAAATATTAACATCTAACCCCAGAATGCGACGATTTGGATGTCGTGTCAACCTTGATGGATTAAACCATTAGTCTGGACTGGCGTTTCACAACCGCCCGAAGCGACAAGGGGTTACTGTTGTAAGAAGGGTTACCACCCCACCCTAAATCGACGCATACAACCGAGTGACATTTCAACTTTATGTTAATTCTAGTAAGTGTTTAACATTTGTGTTGTGGTGTTGATCAGTAGGACAAGATGTGCGTCACATATAACGCTCAAGACTGTCAGCGACGTCTGAGTTTGGTCCAACAAGACACACATCTGATGATGGGTTACATTGTGAAGAAGCCTCACATCATGATGATAGGTCGCGGTACGAGGAAAACTTGAAGATATGCTAAGGAATATCCTATAGGGGTAGGGTGAAAATGATAATAATGTCCGCGTTGAAACTATAAGCCTAGGGACAAAACCATAAATTGTCTAGAGGCAGAGACGTAAATGAACACTACTACTCATCCTCCCCTATGAATAAGGAGACACCCTCTCTCATTTGGGGTCTGGATCTACTGGAGAGAGAAATCAATACACGCGTGCCCGTTGTCTCCCAATTTGATATGTGTCTCGTCATTATTACACCCGCCGCAACTTCACATGACACTCGTTTTGCTCTCTGTGCATTCCACTTGGCCGTGTAACCAAACTGGTGTGCCACAAGTACACCATTTACGACTGTATCTATGGTAGGTAAAATATTGAACAAAATAATTAAAGCTATATTGGAAATGTATAAGGTCAAATATTTTGAGAAATTTAGAGAGGAACGGATGGAGTATATTTTAACTTCTTCTTTTTAGAATTAAGAGTATCTTTCGACTGATACGTAGATGGTGTGCTGGCACATTGAAAAAATTGGCCCCAAAGTCCATAGTTTAAACCTTACATCCGGCCCACTCTCTCGGCTCAGGACGTAGCTAAGCTTTTTCTCACTTAGTCAGCCCAAGATATAAAGACCAGCACGCCGATCAAACAAGTGCACAATGTCACATTGCCAATGACACAAGTGCTGCATATCACGGCCCACATAAGTGCACGTTGCCGACTGACTAACTGGGATCGCAGACCAACGCACAGAATAATTTTCGACCCATCCAGTAATGGGCCGGTATTACCTCTAGTATTTTTGCCAGTTTAAACTGCCGCTTCTGTGCTTGCAAATTACGAGCCTCCGGTAAAATACTCAAATGTTCTCACATCCTTTTAAATTTCCATCTGAATTGCGCGCACCCCTGAGAAGATGTGAAGTGTTGAATTCACATTTTGAAGTAGAAAAGGTGCCTAAACTGGGACGTCCTATTCTTTCACATGACAGAGGAGGAAGATAAAGGAATGCAACAGATGGCTAGTATTCCACGATGCAGCAGAAAAGGAAATAGATATGGGGCATAGCAGCGGCTATCGTGTGTCTTCTGGTATCGATGGTATGGCTATCCAGCTGCCCTGTTTATCCCAACTAAGAAAATAGAAAAGAAAAACCCTTCCCATCTAACTTCCAACGGAAGCTCTGCTCTGATCACTCCGTGGCTGTTGATTCTATCTTCAACCAATGGTATATTTGCTCTCCACAGCTTCTCTTATCTATTTTCCACAAATTATGCCACACTGTCATTTTCCCATTACCAACCGGGCCATGTAACAAACGCACCTAGATCAGGTATCACCTCCACCCCGATCGCCCCAGCGATGGCAACTCCACCCCTGGTAATCCGGCGGTTCCACACACCTCTTTCATCTATCACCACATCAGGTATCACCTCCACCTGCGGCAGCTCGGCTGCTCGTCCACTCGCGGTCACGGAAGGCACCTCATCCACGTCCAGTAAGTTTCCTCCCTCAACTTTGAGCTATAGTTTATTTCAATTTGATATAAATGCTAGTGCTAGGCATTAGGTTTTGTTTTTGCAATTTTGAAGATTAAATCTCACATCCCTGAAGTTCTATTTGTTGAAATTAGTATGCAAATCTAGTCTCTTCAAATCTAATACAAATTCTGACACTAGGGACATCTCCCATGCTGCGGCGCTCACCTCTGGAGTGTTAGAAATCATTTAATCCATGCTTAATGGAACGGTAAGCAGTTGCTAATTAGCAACTGCCGGCGGTTCCACAGCCCTTGTAATCCTATATAAGCTTCATACTTCAATAAAGATTCACAACTTGATCTCACTCATTCTTTGCCATTCTCGTTTGCAATTATCAAACTTCAACACGTTATCAGCACGCTCTGCCGAGAGCAATTCGCACAACAGAGAAGCATCAAAAAGAAAAAAAGGTGAGAAATTCTCCATCCCTGGGCGTTTTTCTCTCTGTTCATGCGCTATCTCCGAGTGGCCGGTCACCGCCGCCCGCTTGGCGCAGCGCCACGGCGCCTTGGCGCCGGCGCTGCCTCGCGCGGCCGCCTCCGCCGTGGCCGATGCCGCCGTCGGCGCTGCCCCCGCGCGGCCACCGCCGGCTCCACCGCGAGCCTCCAGCGCCGCTGAGCGGCTCCGCCCGCTTCGGCCTCCGGCGCTTGCGTGCCGCGCCGGCTCCCCGCGCCCGCCGGCCCCGTCCGCACTTCGGTCCTCGTCGTCCGCGGCAGCGCCACGGCGCCTCGTCGCCGGCGCTGCCCGCCCGGCTCCCCGCCCCCGCGCGCTCTCGCCAGCCCCGGGTGGCCGCCATCGCCGCCAGGCACGGGAAGGTGGCCCTCGCACCGCCACCAGTCGCCGGTGAGGAAGGCAGCGGCGGGCTGCCGTCGCAGCCGCCGTGGCCGCCGCTGCCTCCAACCGCCGCGCGCCACGGAGCCGCCGGCGGGCCTCCCCGCCACGCGCCATGGCGCTGCCTCCGCCCGATCGCCCCCTCGCCGGTGCTTGGTCGCCGCCGCGGCCACCTCCACCGCCTCTGGCCGCGCCGGGCTACCGGCCGCCACGGGCCTCCGGCCGCCACGCGCCAAGGGGCCGCCGCCGCTGGCCTCCACACCGCCGCCGCCGCTGGCCCCCGCGTCGCCGTTGCCGCCCGGTCGCCGCCGTCCGGTCGCCGCCGCCGTCGCCGCCCCGCGCGTGGCCGCCGCAGCCTCGGCCGGCACGCCCGCCCCAACCGCCGCCGCCGCCGCCGTCGGGTAGGGGAGTGGGAAACCCTACCCGACCCCCCCCCCAACTCCCCTTTGACCGGTCCGGGTGGGCCTTGAGGCCGGCCCACTGGCCTGCCCTCCTATGCGCGCCCCCTATGCGGGCCCAAAGGCTGCCTGGGCTTCGGCCCAGGTTGGCTTGGCCCAACCGGATAGAAAAGAAAAAAAGAGAAAAATGGTTTTCTGCACTACTGTTTTGCATTTTAACCCCTGGGGTTTCAGTAAATTGCAAAATAGTCCAAAGTGCAGTTTAAGCTATTTTTTTTCTTTTCTCTTTTTTCTTTTCCCTGATGTCTAGCAGTATTTACTTCTGTTTTAGACCTTGTTTCTTACAGTATTTTAATTTTAGTACTGTATTTTCTGTTGAATACTCTGTATTCCAGAAATAACTTGTGATGCAATATATTTCCGTGTTCTTCTACATGTCGAGATTAATTGCATCCAGAAATTTGCAATCGAAATTTAAATTTCTTGCAAATAACAACTGATTCACCTTAATTAAGTCCTTTGACTTAATACGAGTAGGAATCAATTTGTAAAATTCAAAGTGTTTTCCCTCAAATCAAGTAACGACATACGGCGTTAGGTATATGAGTGTCTACTGATTTTCATCAGATTACACTCGAGTATCTACTGATTTTTATCAGATTATACTCCCTAAACATTAAATGGCATCGGGTAAATAAGTATCTACTGATTTTATCAGATTATACTTGAGTATCTACTGATTTTATCAGATTATACTCCCCAATTGCTGCGAGATTTACTCTACAATATGTCATACTTAGCAAATTTGAGATTCACACTAATGATTTCAAGCCAACTTCTTGAATTTTTATTAATTTTGCAAAGTTCATTACAACATTAACCATGATGGTTCTTAATTTACCGAACGTAAATTAATTATCTCTGGTTTGCCCTCGTAGGTTAACAATGACCGCGCAAGAATTTGAGGCGCTTGCCCTCAACGGTCACAACTACCCTACATGGGCTATGGACATCAAGATCAGTCTCGCGTCCCGTGGGATCGTGCGTGCTATCCAGGATCCGGCGATTCCTCTCCCGGACGGAGCCACGCCACTGACAGAACCGCAAAAATATGCTGCCTTATACATCATTAGGCACCATATCCACCCAGATCTAAAGGCTGAGTACTTAGAGGAGGAATCTCCTCGTACTCTGTTTCTGGCCCTCAAAACGAGGTATGAACAGCAGAAGGCAGTTGTCCTGTCCGAAGCACTCCACGATTGGACTCATCTCCGTCTTCAGGATTTCAAATCCATCGGAGAGTACAATCACGAGGTTCATAAGATTTGTTCCAAACTACGCTTTTGCGATAAGGAACCTACCGATGCGGAGAAGATAGAAAAAACTCTATCCACTATGCTTCCCGCAGATAGGATCCTCCAGCAACAATATCGCGCTCACAACTACACAGTCTATTCCGACCTCATTCATATCTTACTTCAGGCTGAAAAGCATGATGAGCTACTCTCTAAGAATGGCTCTCAGCGCCCAGTTGGGGCACAACCTTTACCTGAAGTTCATATGAATATTGTGAATGGACAGCGCAAGCGCAGTAGGAACAAGAAGCCTAGAAACTCAGACAAGGGGTTAGGCACTGCAAAGTCTAAGTATGACACAAGTAAGCTTTGCGACAAATGTGGATGCTACACGCACCCCACTGACAAGTGCAAAACCCCAAAGCATCTGGCTATTCTGTACCAACAATCTCAAGGACGCATGGCACCTCAAGGGAAAAGATTTGAAGCCAACTTCAACCTTCATCCAGACAGCGTAAATGGAGATGGAAGTTCGCTCGATGTTCCTCTCGGTCCGAGCAACGCCATGCCTCTCCATCAGCCAGAGGACCCTGCCGACACGGAGAACATGATGGTTGAGTATGCCTCAACCGACATGTTTGGAGACTTCGATTAGTCTCTCAACCTCCCTTATGATCTATTTTAATTATGTCCATTTGTGATGTTGTACTAAGAACTTAAGTATTGTTGTCACCTTTATATTGTATCAGTACATATGATATAATCAGATTGTATTCTATGTATTTGCATGAGATTTTTCTTATTAAAAATTCTTTTATACATAATTCTCTACGGGGACAATCCGATGGAAGAGGAATTATGCCTTGTGGACAGTGCTACCACAAACTCCATACTAAGGGAGTTAAAATATTTCCAAATCTGAAACAGATGAATGGAGATATTTTAACCATCGCTGGACGCGATATGGTAATTATTGGCACTGGACGTGCCATATTTACCCTCCCAGGGAGTACATAAGTGACAATTGCGGATGCTTTGCTGTATCCCGACTCGTCACGTACTCTAATTAGTTTTGAGATATCCGTCAAAATGGCTTTTCACATTGAAAACCATGACGACAACAATGAGGAGTATCTACTCTTCACTAAAGATTATGGATATGGCAAGCAAGTACTTGAAAGAATTCCTTCTCTATCGTCTGGATTGTACTACACGTACATCAAACCCGTAGAACATGTTGCGTATAAAATAATTTTCCAGAATGTCATCACATTCCAAACATTGGCTTACTCGCCTTGGCCATCCCAGCATAGGGATGAAGTGGAAAATTATCAGCAATTCCATTGGTCATGCCTACAATGATGCTAAATTCTAAAAACAATATTTAGATTTTATGTGCACTATATGTGACACAGGGAAGCTAATTTTAAGGCTCGCGCACCTTAAAACCCAAGCTGGACCACTCAGATTCCTTGAACGCATCAAGTCAAGGCAAGTGGCTCTTCCCAACCATTGATTGGACTATTCAGGTATCCCATGGTTCTAAAAGACACATCTACACGATGGTCTCACGTGTGCCTTTATTCACACGAAACCATGCATTGGCTTATTATCCTGAACATCGATTTCAATCAAATTCAAATGGACAACATGCAAAATTCTCCTTACGAGCCTTCATTATGGCCCTAGGATTGAAGTTTAGCACTCTGTCCTGTATGTCCATATTCAAAATGGTTTGGTAGAATCCCTTATCCAGAGAATTAAGCTCATTTGCATGATCTTTACTTCAAAATTGCAACTTACCAACTTCACGTTGGAGTCATGCAGATTTACACACTCATGACCAAACTGCATAATATTATTCCCCTCTACCTTTGATACGTGGAAATCTACCAAGTATTTCCCATCTGCGATAATTCGGTTACACACCGATATCACCACCCCGACATACATCATTGGCCCCTCACCATGTATTTGGGATCCATGTGAGGAATAACTGTATTTCCATCAATACCTCAAGCCCCTCACATGGGGAGTTATTTCAAGGCCAGTATGCTGATTCAACGAGGGATATTTCCAGGCATTAGGGGGAGATTTCAAGTACCATGTAGAATGCCAGGAAAGTAGTTGGAATGTCCATGACATTTCTGCCTCGCCTCCACGTACTCAAAGAACTGAACCCACGTTCAGTATATTTGCAACACATCGCAAATAACCTGCCAAATTCATTTACTGACTATACAGGTGTCACAAAATCCTATAATCCTGCAGAAATGTGCCGGAAAGAGTGGAGGTACCAACAAAAACCACTCAACTCCCCGTTCAGTGTAACAAGGGGAGAAGTACGACCACACATCAGGATTCTGCTTCCCGCAAGCAATAAAGGATATCGAGGCCTCCAAATCAGTAAATGCAAGTCAACTCCACGTTGACAAGACACCTAATGGGTAGTATACAACCCGGTGGATGGGCAACCTCCACCAACCCAGCTCATAGTGCACACAATGACTGGTACATCGGAATACCCAGACTCAACCGTATTGAGAAATCGCGAACAGTCACCAAGGGTAACGATATTTCCATCAACTATATATATTCTGGAGAAATATATAACCGGTAGTCTACAATTGTCGATATACATTTCTCAACTAGATTGCAAAACAACCTTTCATATGATTCAGATCCAAAGACCATGGCCATGGCAAAGTGTGAACAACACTCGGACTGAACTCAAGCAAAGGGTGCAATCCAAGCAGAAATAATCTTGCTCAATAAAAGGAAGGTATTCACGAAAGCAATACCTACACCAGTTTTCTTCCTAAAACGGAATGAGAACAACGAGGTGGTGAGACATAGAGCAAGTATTGTAGCACAAGGGTTCACGCAGATACCCGAAACATATTCTCTAGAGGTGGAATCTCTTTTCGATACTTTATCTTAATGGCAGTACAAATCATCTATCTTTGCAGCTGGTAGATGTAGTGACCGCATATCTCTGTATGTGTCACTTGATTCAGACATAAAGGTTCCTCATGGAATCACAATGTTGAATCCAAACACAAAACGCAACATATATTGTGTAAAATCAAAAGTCATTACATGGCTTAAATTAGTCAGAATATATTTGGTACAACCGACTTGGTGAGTTCTTTATACAAAGGATTACTCCTACAATGATGATTGTCCACGCGTGTTCATCATGCAATCCTCTACAGGATATTGCGTTATCTCGGTGTATGTTGATGACCTACACATCATTGGCAACGCACAAGATATTGACGATCCACGTGATCATCTAAAGACGGAATTTAAGATGAAGGATTTGGGTAACGCCAAATTTTGTTTGGGATTACAACTCAAGCACCTTCACTCATGTGTTGTGGTACACCAAGCTGTCTATATCCAGAATTTATTGGAGAATTCAATGTGGACAAGAATTATCCATCCGAAACTCTCCTGGTTGTTCGATCTCTAGACGTAGAGAATAATCCTTTTAGACCATGAGACGATGGAAATGAGATATTGGGACACAAGGTCCCATATCCTAGTGCCATTGGACCTACCAAACATAATTGGTTAGGGCTCAAGGATATCTTTGCATATCTCCAAGGCATCAAAGATCTTGTCATATTCTTTCAGTTTCAGAGAAATCTGGATACCAATATCATCGGATATATTGATCAGATCCACACTATGTAAGCTTACAGACAAGCTTCGTGTCCCTACTTGGTGTGATAGCCATCCTATGGAAGTCTTCGAAACAGACTCTAGTGGCTATATCCACCAATTATCCTGAAGTACGATACATCACTTATATTCTTGTGGCTTCACAGGATGATAAATCACATACAACAGTCATGTGAAATTGGTTCTATCGAATCACCTACCATTATCTACAAAGATAATATCGCTTATGTTGCCCGGATGCAAACAGGTCACGTAATAAGCAATATCATCATATTGCCCATCTTGCAAAACTAATCATGCGACAATCTCGCTGATTTATTCACGAAGTCTCTACCAACTTCTATATTTCAGAAATATGTTCATGAAATTGGTATGCGACGACTTCAGGATTTGCGAGAATCGGGAGGAGCGTCTTCCTGAATTATTCATGTTCAAAGCATCATATTACACTCTTTTTCCCTTTATGAGTTTACTATACAGGTTCTCATCAAGGTTTTTAATTGGGTAATATCAACATAAGATCATATGTCATATTTTCCGTTTTCCCTATACGACATTTTTATTGCTCTCTAAACTCTATGAGTCTTCTCGTATTGAGTTCAACGAGACAATAATCATAATATGCTATAGCATTTTCTCCTTATTTTCCCATTGGGTTTTACAGGAGTTTTTAACAACATATCAAACTCTATACTCCTCATATTTTTCCCACAGGTTTTTGGAGGAGTCATTATTCAAGATGAAGTTTTCGCAAGGATAAGCATTGATTAGGGGGAGTGTTAGAAATCATTTAATCCATGCTTAATGGAACGGTAAGCAGTTGCTAATTAGCAACTGCCGGCGGTTCCACAGCCCTTGTAATCCTATATAAGCTTCATACTTCAATAAAGATCACAACTTGATCTCACTCATTCTTTGCCATTCTCGTTTGCAATTATCAAACTTCAACATGGAGAACATCACTGTCACCGACATGCACAATCTACCATGGTGATCAGGAGGAAGCGAGGCCAAGCGCGTGTGGAAGCCGGAGGCACGGGGCGCTCCGATGCTACAATTATTTTTATGTTGCCATATCATGTGATATATTCTTTATTATCGGCAGAGGTAGATGGTATTGTAAATATATAGTGATTTTGTTTCATAGGTTCTTGTCGCAATGATGTTTTGTTTTTGTTTGTGGTAAGAGTCTTAAATTATTATGTATATTGGATGGATTTTTTTCAATAATCCATGCTTCTTGTTGTGTTTCGTACAATTTTTTTTTGCATTGTTGTTGCATCCATTCAAAAAATTATTGCATGACTTAAAAGTATTTTCACCGCACGAGAAAAATATTTCCATGGTGCAGAAAAATTGTTTCAATCACATGAGAACTTACAAAAAAAATGTTTCCATTGGACCCCTTCCTCCCTGATCTCGCTATCGTCGATGATGTTGTAATAGTTTATTTTTTTCTATGGTTCGAGTTGTATGATGTTGTAGTTGCGTTAAACATTTGTTTCCATGATCCTTTGAAACATTGGTTACACAGTGAACTTATGATGTTGTATCCACGCAAAAAAATTATTTCAATATCACAGGAAAAAAGATGTTCACATCACAAAAAGTGGCATGCTAATGAAGTGGGAGCGATTTGTAAAATTGATTAGTTGGAACAAATCATAATTTACAGGTTTGTTTGCTCAAAATCTGGAATTAATTTCTTCAAAATCACATGAACATGGTGTGTTGCAAGCAAGTCGTTGTTGAGTTGCTTTTACAAATTTATGTATTATCAAAATGTTTCTGTATCACGAAAAAATTATTTTTACGGAGGATTAGATGTCCGATGCTAGTCCTCGCCAATGAAAAATATATCTTTTTCTCAAATCCACATGTAGGGCACATCTTTTTTTTTCTCAAAATACATGTTACTCTACAATTCCGATGCATTTTTATCCACTCTTTTTTACTTTGCCCTTCATTAATTTCTCTTCTCTATTCCCAACATTCTCTATTTCCCATACATCTAGTTGAGACAATGAAGGGTATAGACAGTATTTTACATACACTTTTAGTTCTGATGTTCAACTCTAAAATAACATGTATTGTGATACGGAGGAAGTATCTTCATGGCTGGAGCTCTTTGAAGCACGAACAAAAGAGATAATCATGTTGTGCAGGAGAGAAATCTAGCCTAGATCGATCTAGCTCTGCATAAATTTTTGCTTGTGTGCATCCATTGCAAGTTTCCAGTGCACTGAGGCTCATTTCAAACAAAGAAATTTTATAGAATTGGAATTCTGTAGAAAACTTTCTATGGAACTCTTTGGGAAAATAGGATTGATCTAAATTTTCTATAGGAATCCTTCCTTTCCTCCCATTTTTGAGGATTTCAAACATTCATGCAAAGCTCATGTTTTTTTATTTTTTGAAAAGTTCAATACATCACGCCTCTTATCTCTCATCTTCTTTCTCTAACCAAGAAATATTTTCCTGTAAAATTCCTGTGGAGCATCCAAACAACGATATTATACAATTCTTGTATTAATTCACGAAATATGATATCTAATTCATGTGATTTTTATGTTCTTATTTCTTTTTTTCTATTCTACGTTTTGAGGCAGGGTCTAAATCTAGTTAGGATCCGTAGATGAACTGCAAGCATTTTTCTTTTATTTCTTTTTTCTGGATGGCAAGCTGGATTGCATCTTCTCCAAGGCCATCTTGAGGTGCGCACCGCAAACTCTTGGTATTGATGAAACATCCTCGATCTGGTGGTCAGAATGCATCGACACGTGTGCCCACTGCTAGCTTCCTTCCATCATTCTCTGTGCTGCACGCAGGTTCATTCACGAGTCAGGACATCGCAGAACGTGGCTGCATCACCGGTCGTACTTGTATCGTAGCATGCACATGACATGATCTCGTATTCTCATTTCAGAGAGGGGATCGAGAAAATAAATAACAAAAGCTCAAACATTGATCATGGCTGGCTATATATATCTGGAAGAATTGCCATTAGATACGTTGTAGTATAATTTGCTTCTTTTCTTTTTACGTGGCTGTGGAGTATGCAATCACGGATGGACACCTTTTTTTGCTAAAAAAAGGGTTTTTGTCATGGGAATTGGAGACACTTTAGCACCACCTAACAGCTTGAGGCTTTCTGTGAGTAGGCTGCTTTATTCCTTTGCATGTTTCTTTCTTGCTTTCTTTCACCTGCGCTCTACGGCGCAGAAACTTCGCGGAAACGACGACAAAACTGCATGGCCACGCTGCTAGCTGAATCGCCAAGCTCTAGCTAGCTAGCTGGGAAAACTTTCTTCACTTTGATCATCTCGACGACGAGAGCATCTGTCTGGTATGGTCTTGGCTATGAAGGTGTCAAGTTAAAAAAAAGGCTGCAGTTTGATTAATTGCTCCTCGATTCTCGCGCCCGCCGGTGGAAAGTTTCCGTCTCTAGCTTTGTTTCAACTCCTCGATCGTCACTCGTCAGAGCGAGCTGCATGCAAGCCAAATGAGACTTTGATGTATGACTACGTACGTTTTCAAAGGACTTGATGTACTGTGAGTGATAACTATGGATACTATATATGAGAACTGCGCATGCATGCGGAGACGACGTAGATCAGACGCAAATGCAACTCGATCGTTCAGCGAATACGGCAAGCAAGCAAGCCGAGTTTGACCAGCTAGTATGATGAGTTGATCTCTACTACAATACACACGCATCCATCCATTCATTGCCCATTGCCAAACCAAACCAAACCAAACCAAGCCAATTCCAGTGTCGTTCCAAACTGTCCAAGGAAGAAGAAGCCATTACGATATAGACACGTACTTGGAGACGCATGTATATACGTACGTACGCTGTACATATATATACTTCACTAGCATTGGAGTGCTTCCTACTCAGTGCTCGCGCAAATGGGTTAGCTCTCAACGGTCCCAGAAACCCAACCGAGCGAGCTTTTCATGAGGAATGCCACAGTCCAACACAACCTTTCCCCCTTCCACTTCATATCCGTTCTTTACTCGTCTCGTGCCATCATCAGCGACGATGATCCGGAAGAAACTTTGTTGCAAAATTGAACTTTTTGGAAAATTACTTATGACAAGACTGAAAAAGGTGCTACATACGTACCTTTCCACGTCAAACATTTGTACTTTTGGCAAAAAAAGAAGGTCCCAACATTTGCATGAAGGTGATCAGCACATCGTTTTCTAGCTAATCGTGATGATGTACCAAGTATATATACAGCTTGATTGCACACTGTTTTTAAAAGTCTAGTAAGGCTTTACGAGCGTATTAAGTGTACGTACTACGCGGAATTGAATTGCATTCAATTTCTGCGCTAGCTTGCTGATCAGCGACTAAATTCGGATTTGAATGTGTACACACATGAACTAATTGAGTTCAACCTACAGTGAAGGAACATAGCCAATACTTAATTCGTCCGAACATTTTTATTCACCGCAAGGGTACCAGCTGAGCTGATACCGTGTTTTTTAAAACTTAATTGCCACTGTCACTGTAATGTATTCCTTTGAGAGAATAATTAAAGCACATTTCTGACAAAATATTGAAGAAGCAAACCCGTCAAAAATTACACACACAAGCGTAGAAATGAAGAAAAGAGGCACTGAGAAAGCAGAAGATTGTTGTGATCACTAGTCTATATATATTATGCTCTTAAGAACTAACACTAGTTTCTCCACTACCCAAAAGTAAATTAAGCAATAAGATCGTAGTACAATAATTAATCATGGTGCCTCATTATATATATGAAAATCAACTAAGAACAAAAATAGAAGATGGAGTGCTAGCTAAACATAGTAGTGGTAGCCAAACCAGCAGTAGTTACGACGGCCACCAGGCCAATCGCCGACCACCCCCTCATCGCCGACGTCGCTGCCGATGACGACGATGGCGGCGGGGACCTGTAGTACCAGGGGTACCACGGCAGGATGGGGTTCGGCGGCGGCGGCACCGGGCCGTAGTTGCTGGAACCGCCTCCGCCGCCTCCGGCGGGAGGCTGGTAGTAGGGAATATAGCTACCGGGCGGCGGCGGGTAACCCCCGTACGACGACGACGGCGGCGTGTTTCGCGGAGGACGGCGGCGGGAACGGGTAGATGGACGGGGTGTTGGACGACGACGAGGGAGGTGGCGGGCAGTCGGTCACGACGGGCGCCGCGGGAGGGGGCAGGCACGGGTAGGGGCAGTCGGCCGGGTAGGTGTCAGCGGCGGAGATGGTGAGGAGCGTGGCGGAGAAAACGAGGATGACGAAGAGCCTGTAGGACGCCATGGCCGGCGGGCGCGAGCTCGCTCGTTGTTGCGTGACTGAGAGAGAGAGAGAGATGCGCGCGCGAGATGGTAGTGTAGCTAGCGCGGTGGTGTGTTTGTGACTGTGTACGTGTGATAGAAATAGAAGGTGGCGGAGACGCGGTGGAGGAGAGGAGCCGAAAGGTATTTGGGTTGGGTGGTTTATAATTGGGGATGCGAGCGCTTTGTAAGTCTACTTGCTAACACCATTATGGCAAAGGTTTTGTCTTGGTAAAATAATCCTGAGAAAAATACTTCTTCTTGATGGAATCACATGTAGCTCGTTCTCATGTCATGTGGACAAGATTATGTACGCTGCATCCTATTCTTTTTCTATTTTAAAAAATCACATTTGAGATCACACCACTTTTGTTACGTTTATTGACAAGTTTTTCTTTTTGGCAAAATTGGTATAAAGTGTCTCCGTAATCAGGAATCCATCAGATATCTGAGCATTAGACTCAGTTTATGGTCGCTAAATTATGATATGTTCCACTTATTTTATAATTTGTTATAGAAAAATGAGTATAAAAATAGAAAAAGCCTATTAGTCACACAGTGTAATAAGCAAAAATTGGTGGACAAATAAGAGTATTATAATCCATTGTAACGACAGACGCAGCTTAATCGTTCCTAAAATTCTTATCGTGGTGCATTTAATTAGGCGCCTCACTAATATATCTGCGCACATATCCTATGGTACATAGATAGAGTGGGAACGATTAAGCAGGACCGTAGACTGATCGATCGACAAAAGACAAATTGACAAATGGTCTCTCGCTCTTCCGTCCACTTTGCACATTGCAGGATGACTCGTCGTATGCATTTTGTTGTTCCTTTGTAGGTCAGGCCTAAAACAATGCATGCACTAGTAGAATTGATGTCTTCCAGGGATATCCCTGCGTCGTGTTATTCGGTGATCATCGGATCTATGTCACCAAATGCACCATGCACAATTGGAATCGCATGTATGGACGATCCAAACTTGGATTTGTCTCACCTGCTTCTCTTTTACTGTCTCAGGAAGAGTATGTGTATAGTAGTAATGCTAAAAATGTCATTTTACTTGTATGTGTGCGTCATCATATTATCTCCATTACTGCTATCGTGTTACAGATTCGTGCTGAATTTTTATTAGAAAAACCCTTCAAATCCATCATTTTCACATGGTGTAGTCTCTTTCATTTTATAAATACCCCTCTAACTCCACATTCTTCGATTAGTAGTCCTTATTTAAATCATTCATTCTCTCTCCATCCATATACCTATTTCTTCACAATCAAACAAATCCATTTATTAATTTTTCAAACATTTCGTCATTAAACAAATTCTAATGCATTATTTCTTCACCATTTTGAATCATTCATTCATAGTTCTTCACTTTTTGAATTACTGACCAGAAAAATCGTACATATCTTTCCATGACCAAACAAAATTCATGCATAATTGTATTTTCATGGACATTTCTTCACCATTTCATATCACAAACCACAACTTTCGTCATCAAACAAAAATTCCATGCATTATTTCTTTCCCTTCCTCTCTCATGAACCATTTATCACATAGACGATTCCAATCCCTTCCTCTCTCAGGAACATGAAATCAGAAACAAAGATCAACAAATGGTCCAGATTTGGATATGAATTATGAATAAAATTACATTAAATTGCACGAACAAAACTTTTTTTGGTCATCAAATGGCCCAGATCCATGAAACTTAACGGATCTACATCACCGCATGCATCAAATCAAATCAATTTCATTTGGAGCTTGAACATTCACATCATGTTTCCATGTTTTCACGAATGCCCATCTCACTAACATGTCACCTTTGATCCACTAGCAGAAAAAAGATCAGCAAATAAAAACTAAAATATTTGCAGTAGTCGGATCAAGAAGGCAATCAACAAACATATAAACCTAGAATTTTGCACTATTCAGATCAAGAAGCCAAATACCTAATCAAGGACATTTTCACATCTAGATTAGGGCCCAAAAATGCATGAACCGATCATGAACCAATCTTATTAGCAAATTGCATGAATCGCAAAACATTCTACATTCCAACAAACATATTTCTTCGACAATCCAACCCTAAAATCCGTGTCCGGACTTACAAATTCCAACTCAGAACAAAACAGAAGCAACAAATTCAGATCTCCAAACACGAAAAACTCCAGAGCATGAACAATTTCGGATCTACAAGCATGAAAAAAGGGGCATGTCGCCGGCCGCTGCCTTGGAGCCTGCTATGGAGGGTCATGGTGGCCGTATCCGGTGGCGGCGGGGCACGATTAGGCCAGATCCGTCGACGGAGGTGCTCGGGGTGGCCGAAATGGCGGCGGCGTAGCTTGAGAAGGGAATGTAGGAGAGAGAGAAGAGGTAAAAAGATAATGTAGATTGGAGGAGAGAGAGGACGGGGAGAAGGTATAAAATTGAAGGATGTAAATATAAAAAAAAATTAAGTGTCTCGCACTGTGTCTTGAACACTCTGACAGTCTAGATAGTAGAAGGACCCTGAGTGACAAAACTGCATTGAGTAGTATGTGTTTGGAGAGAAATAAAAGGAGAGGAGAGACAGGTGAAGGGATAGTGCTATACAAATACCATCGAATCTTGTTTATGGACCCTCTGTTCTGTACCGTACGTACCGACGGATTCATCCCGGCCTGATCTACGTCCAACAGAAATAAAAGCCTCGAGAAATTAATGCCGCCCCTTTTGTACTTGTGGAAATCAAGATTCGATCGATGCAATACCTGATCGGTTTATTCTGTCATCTTTTGGAGAAGAAACCTTTTTTTCTCCCCTCTCTTTCTGATCGACTTTTAAGGTAGCTTTTGTGCTATACAGCTCTCTTCTTGCTGGCCGGCCGCGTGAGCGTGCATGTATTGGAGTAGGACGAACATTGTTACTTACTCACATATTCTTCTTCTTAAATACATTGAGTAGTGAAAATTAGGAGTAGCTCTCAGTGCCACATGACAGATGGAAACGCATGGAAAGATGAATCAAGAGTATGCTCTTTTTTTTAGATGGAAATGGAAGAGATGAATCAGAGCGTGCTTGGTAGGTAGGCGTGTGAAATGAATAGCTA
The DNA here is from genome assembly GCA_019208055.1 of Stipa capillata. Lineage (NCBI taxonomy): Eukaryota > Viridiplantae > Streptophyta > Magnoliopsida > Poales > Poaceae > Stipa > Stipa capillata. Next base: position 31,195 of record JAGXJF010002533.1, read on the forward strand.
GAATGGGGCCGAGCTTCCAATCTGCCGCCCTGAATGGGCACTGAAGCAGAAGATCCAAAGTTATATATATATATATATATATATATATATATATATATATTATATATATATATATATATATATATGAATGTCATCACAAAACTCATGGGCACAACAGGAGTAAGGAGATTCCCCACGCCACTCGGCTGCCACCAATTGCACTTTGGTATGTTTGTTCCTATGAACTAGAACAATGTCTCGTATAATTGTGCAGGGAAACCTTTTTAACTATTTTTATCTTTTTATCTGTACGTGTGATATTAGATCAGTATGGGTAATAAAAGTTCAGATCGCGAGCCGGTACGTCATCTATTTAGGTACAGTTATGATGATCTATCAATTGTGCAATTATAATAATATATCAGTTGTAATCTGTTTAGGTATAGTTATGAGATCTATTGACTATGATCTGTTTATGTATAATTATAAGAATCTATTGGCTGTGATCTGTTTAGGTGCAGTTATGAAGATCTATCAGGTTGGCGATTGGGTGTTTTTGTTTTATGGAAATTCTTAATTTTTTTTGTTGTATTTATTTTAAGTATATAGTAGATGGTACGACAGAGAGGTGACAGAGGCACTGATGGTTCTTGCCCGCCGGGTACGTGGGTTGTCAGAAAGAGATCAGAATGAGAAGCTTCTCTTGAGTGTCTGAACCACAACTGCCCTACTTGCCTGTCGGTGCTGCACATGCGCTGCCTAATTTTGACTCCTGCGCTACCTGATCGACGACTGTTGCATGTTCTACTTCCTCGGCACTGATTACCATGGGTAACCGGTGCCCAGTCGTTCACTGTTGTGAAAAGCAAGTAAGTCACTGTGATTAATTGGTGATTGCTGAGGCATTCAATCAGAAACCATACACCCGGGATTCAGGTCCCCACTTGGGGAAGAGGACAGAAGAATGTTTATGTCATCAGATTTCGTTTGCCTGGTTTTGAGAGGCTTCTAGTTGGCCTAGAAATGAAGTTAAGCTTGGCCCACATAGCAGCATGAATAAGTCCATTTTCTCTTGATAACACTACTGGGGATTAGGCAGCTCATGGATGTTGGGTTGGGCCATCTGCGATCCATCACACGAATATGGATTCCGTTCTTTCTTTGATTTGTCATCTCGATTTGCACTCAGGCAAAGGAGTACACGAGAAGAGCAGCAAAACCTGATCGATCTTTCAGTGATTAAAAGCCATATCATGACAGTCACAACTCACAACTAGTTAGTTACTACCGAATCAGCCCGTCATCATCAGTGCAATCTCCTTGTGACCATGCTACATATCTTCTTACCCGTAGCTCGTTCCATCTCACGGACTGAGACAAATCGGTTACAGCCATGGCGAAATTAATGTGCCCACGGCAACTAAACTGAACTGAGCTACCTAACATTCTTTCTTCTCTGCTCATCACTTGTTTGGTGCTCCTACTTGTTTGGTGGCAGAAAGCAGCCTCTGCTTTGCCTAGCCTTCTACCGTAAGGATACAATATGTACTTGAAAAATACACGCGCCAAAAGTGATATGCAAGAGAAAACGTACGAAGGGATGGCAGGTCAGGGCCAAGCGGACGGAGCAAGGGAGCGCAAGTAGCAATGGTGAGGAGTTGGAACGGGCGCAAGAAGTGGGAGAGGGAAGAGAAGAGGAAGGGCAAAGGGGCATCGGACAGCCACTCCTCGCACACAGTGGGTGCCCCTGCAGAATGCTTCGAGTGACCGAACATATGTTAGTGTTTTCTGTTTACTAGTCTACCTATTGGAAAAACAATATGTGCTAGTACGGGTGAGCGCGCATGATTTTGCCAACTCACACTTATGCATCCAGAAATCCAAAATCATGCAAAAGTATTATCAGATGCGCGCTGTAGAAAAAACACTACAACAAACCGGTCACAACCAGACTTGAATGTGCGAGGCATGCAAGTATGCAACCAGCCAGGACACTACCGTACTACCTAACATGCTTTCTTCTCTTCTGTCCTTGTTTGGTGGCAGAAATAACCCATGACTGCGTGCCCTTTGCCTTCTGTTGGAAGGGCCACAACACAAAATGTAGTACATAGATTGAGGTCAAAAAATACATGCCAAAAATGCTATGCAAAATAAAATGTACCACATTTCAAAAGACTCTATGCTTTTGTAGAAAGATCAGGAGTAGAACAATTGGGGGATGACACGGAAGCTTGACTTGCTATGCTCCTCTTGATTTGATTTGTCAGGTATATCCATTTCACCTTTTGGCTTCGCCAGGTGTACGTGCCTACGCGTCAGCGAACGTTACTACTTACTCCAGTTTATTCAGTGAGCGACGAAAAAGCATGCAACTTTGTTGCTCCAAAGTTCAAAGATTTCTTAGGGATCATCACCTACATTTGCACGTTAAACTACTGCAACAGCGAGGGAATTGAAAACATGCATGGGTGGTCGCGCGATAGCAACGTCGCAACCACCGATCGATCGAGTGCGACTCCCTTGACATCGACACGTTCGCCGTTGCCGCACACATTTTCTCACATTCCTGGCCATTGCATTTGCCATGATAAACCTGTTTCAATTTGTTCTCCATCTCATCGGTGAACTGTCACTTGTTCATGGAGATATGCTACTTCACTTAAGCTAAGATGATAGTTTATACATGTACCTGGTGCAGAGCATGTGTATAAAACATGCAGAACAATAGTAGTGGTGGTTAGTTCAGAGACCTAAAATAAGGTTAGGTTGCATACGTCCAGACAGAGAAGGCATACAATTAGGAAAGAGCCCCAATGCACCATGTGGGTGAGCTAGGTGAGATCAAAGGTAATTGACACATGAAACATGTTAGATTTAAGTATGATCAGAGACATATATATGTATCACATAGTCTGATGAACATGTTTCCTTCCTATGACCAAATTAAAGAGATCAACGTACGTACGTAATACATGACAAGAACATTTAATTCACCGACGGCAACGACAACAGCATCAACGACAAGATGACCCCAAAAAAATTACTATTATTACGACCGAATTTTTCTTCTCTAATCTTAGTATGAACACGGAATTAACGGGATTAAACGCCATGCGCTGATTACCATGGCAAGCGAGCTCCATCGATCGATCGGTGCAGGTTCGCTCCCGGCAACACGTGTACGACCCACTCGCTGGCACGATCACAAAGCCAGGACTCCGCCACCGCCGCCGCCACCCGCGAACGCCGCGCGCCACGACGCACCGCAGCCCGCCGCGGCGTTCGCCCGAACCCAGGGTCCTGCGGGTAGAGCGTCCCCGGCGGGGTGAGGTACGAGTACGACGGCATGTTCGGCGCGTGAACCAGCCGGACGGCGTTGGGTTGTACCCGCCGGACGGGGTCGGGTTGTACCCGCCGGACGGCGTCGGGCTGTACCGGCGTGGGCTCGTAGCCGCCGCCTCCGCCGTACGGCGGCGGCGGGCAGTCGGACGAGGGCGTCGGCGGCGGTACTCCACCGGCGGCGGAGGAGAGTACACGGGCGCCGGCGGCGGGTAGTACACCGGGGGCGGCAGCTCCGGCGGCGGCGGGCTGGAGTACGTACACGGGACGCCGCAGGGGCTGTCGCACCCTCACCGTGCACTTCTCGCCGCTGTCGTCGGCGATGACGGCCGTTGCCACTCCATGAAGAACACGAACACGAGCAGCAGGGTGCAGAACGGCTGCACGCCACCGGAGTGTCATGGCGGCCGCTTCTTCACACGCTGCCAAGAAAAAAGAAGCTCAAGCGTTCTTTGCAAGCTGTGCTCTGTATGCCGTCCCTTCTTCTTCCTCTCCTCGTTTTTTTGCTCGGGTTTTTCGGCGACATTATGTGTGGTTTTAATGGATCGGCTTCGGCTTTAGCTTTTTGGAGTAGAGGTCGTCGTCTCGTCTCTTCATCTCCTTTCATCCTCTCTCCTCCTTTTTTTTAGTGTTGTTTTCCCTAGTACTAATCACCATAATTTTTCTGTTGGCTAAGATTCAGTATGGGTGCTTATAATTATGAATCATGGACTGGACCAGTGTTTGTGTCATTGGAGGTGATGTATTTAAACGTCTCCATTGCTAGCTGCTGTATTATCTCCTCTAGGCTCCTACTACTCCAACTTTCTCTTCATCTCTGTCGACTGCTAAGGTGATCCGGAATATTTCTATTACTTTCTGTGTATCGATATTAATTTGTTTCTTAGAATCAAATTTGAATGTTAGATTACGAGTTGGTGCTACCATTATTTTCTGCATAGATTAAAGGTGAGTGTCGCAATTATTAGGTTCTTCTGAACGTTTGGAGCCTACTCCTTTTGTTGTTGTTGTTGTTGTTCTCTTGTGCAGTGGAGAATTTGGAAGAGGCCCTGACGCTTCGGTGATGTCCTCTCTCTGAAAACGCACGCTTCTACAGTAATTCGTGGACGCGTGCGGATTGACAAATGGGCAAGCTGATCCTACTAGTACCTTTTTTTTGTTAGAAACTGTAGTTATTCATTAAATTTATTAATTTATGACGAATGTTTCATCCTTATAAGTTCTTACACATTGGTCCTTAATGACCCCTAATTTTCTTTGATGATATTCATTGTCTAGCCACAGGTTCTCCAGAATCTGTGAAGCGCCGCGCCTTGATAACAGGAGTACAGCAGGCTGTAGTAAAAGCTTGTACGACAACCCGCACTAACTGTAAGTCTAGCAGTTTTTTATCGTAGGACTTCATTCTTAACGTTTTTTCATGCAAAGTACGCATGATACTTCCTATATCCAGACAGTAACAAAGCTGGAGATTTGCTGTAGAAAATCACTTATTGGCAGGGTTACGGCAATAACATTTCTTGAGATGAGAACGTCAACATGTTGTCAAAACCCTTCGTAGTAAGAGAATATCTATGTTTCAACCTATTTCCTCTGATCTATGAAGCACAGCCATGCAAACGAGTTAAACTTGATATTTATTCATCTCCATGAACTAAAGGAACAGAGCTAGCCTACTAGAACATATGGAACAAGAGGAGCTCAATTCGTAGATTTTCACGTAGCTTCCATATGAATCGAAGGCCTAATTATGTAGATGTAAGTTTACAAACAGCGCAGCACAGCTGCAATATTTCAGCTCAGTGTGGAGCCTGAAACTCCAACTACATCTACTGATCTAACAGGATTTCATAGAGTCACTGAAAAAGCACCAGAAAGCAGATCGCAAAGAGAACCACCGGCAGCCATGCCGCCGCTGCCATCCTATACAAACCACGGCCTGCCACCGAACGCAAGGAAACCCCGGGTCCTGACGGTCTACACCGTCCTCGGCGGCGCCGGCGCCCATTGGGTAAAGGGCACTTCGAACCACTTCCCCAGACCGGCGCGCCGCGGCTGGCAGATACGGACTGTCGTGGCGGTTGGGCAGCGTCGTCGCTGGCGTCGGCGGGCCATGGCCATCGTGCGGCGTGCACTGGCGGCCTGTGCACGCAGGCACGCCCATGTCGACTGTCGTCGGCCGCACGCCGGCAGCTGACCACCAGAGCGACACGACGGTGCTAACGAGCAAGATTGACCGCAGCAGATGGCAATCCTCCCCCCGGAATCGTCTTTTTCATTGTTGCATTTTTTTTTTTTTTCAGATAATTTTTTCTTGCAAGCTAGGTAGGTGAGGCTGCACTGCAACCGCAGAGGATGTCCCTACTCCGGCATGTGAGGTTGGTTAAGTCTTGACATATTAGGGACTGCTGCCGGGAGGGAGATGGTGGTACAAATCATCGGAGTATAATTACGCGCGCCATTAAGTGCGTAGAATGATGTCACATAGTTTTTCTACTTAAGCCTCCGATTAGGTTCTGGCTTCGATCAAACTGGGGTCGGTGGCGCGTCTCACTTGCAACGCTAAGAACTTTCTTGCAGGCTCGAAGTATGAGGACTGTCTGCAGTGTCAAGTGACAGCTACAGCATGACACAGTGGAGAGGGTACTCTCACAAGATTACTTCCAGGTCTATGAAATTTAGACACTAGCAAGTCACGGTAATTGTTTTTCGATTGACGAGTGTGCTGGTACATTTTATAGGTACTGTCTACCAACGTCAGTTCAGCTTCACGTAATGATCTGCAAACAAAAGCATAAGCAGCTTACTTCGTGATTACTTGACAAGTCGGAAGTTGACGATTCAACATTCGTTCACAAACTCTCAATTATGTTTGAGATACCAGATATTGACAGGGAATTAAAAAGAGGCCACTGTGAAATTGCTTTTATGCTTCACTACTCATAACCTAAGCAAAGTCTCTTTTCGAATCTGGGCATCCAGGACCCCCAGCCTGAAACCAAGCTCCACAGAAAAGATGACAGCATCTCAGATTCAGGTTACTGTAAGCAGACTGTTTTACTGCAGTCCTTTAACAGATTCACATGCAGACTGCAGCTCCACTGTGCAGTGCTACACCATCATCTGAGAGTAATTGGTTGGTTGTGGTTGTCAAGCACTGTGCTTGACACCACACCAACAATTCTCTCAGATGATGGTGTAGCACTGGGGAGGAGAGGGGGAGGGAGGGGGAGACAGTGATGCTGCATGTCTGCATGTCATCTTTACAGGACTGCCTAACCAGTCTCTTACAGTAAACCTGAATCCTTTGAGATGCCTGTCACTTTTCTGTAGCTTGGTTTCAGGCTGGGGGTCCTGGATGCCATGGATTAGGAAAGAGACCTTTGCTCATTTAAGGATGAGTAGGGAACTCAAGGCAATTTCAGTGCCTCTTAATTCCCAGTCACTATCTGGTAATCTCAACATGATTGAGAGTATTTGTTGACAATGTTGAACTCGTCACTTCCTTATTGCATCAAGTGATTCTACGGCAGGTAGCTGCTTTGCTTTTGTTTGGCAAAAT
>JAGXJF010002534.1:0-215174 GCA_019208055.1 Stipa capillata
ACTTGATCATGAAGAATACGCAGTCCCGCTTGTTTTGCACGAATAAACACACAGACAAATGAAAGATAAAGAATGCAAAGAAAATGTACTACAGAAAAATATCATCTTGAAAAGTGAATAATAAAAAAATGAACAAATGCTCACATGTTATCTTGTTTGGGCATCTTAATACACATCAACTTGTATCCAGCTATTCGTACTTTAAAACGCCCATAATAAATTAGCCACGCTTCCTTGATTTTCTCCATTATTTCAATGACATGCTCCATCAAGACCTTATCAATTCCATCGCGAAGTGAATCAAGAATTTCAAACCTCCGAGCTACCAAATTTAACACTAGAACATACCAATGTGATTGGTCATTCTTTCCTTTCCCTAGCTTCTACAACATTGGGAACATAATCTCTTTTCATGAAAAAATAAACACATCAAATGATTTCACCAGAAAAAACACATAAAAAGTTATTCAGGAAGTCAAGTTACCACACTAAGGTAATTCAATTATCAGGATGATATAAACTAGTTACCACAAAAAGAACACATAGCTACCAGCTAAAGAAAAGATTAAAAAACATATATTGCGCAAGTGCCAAGGGTATACAAATTGAATAACCAATCTGAGCGGTATTAAGAAAAAAGTTAGTAGGACTTACTAGCTCCTGACAACTTAGTTTCTCCCCTGTCCTTTCTCTTATAAATTCATCTTTTAAAAATCTCTTACCCAGATTCCCTTTGAATAGGTACTTTGTAATTAGGTACGAAAATACAATCTTCTTTTCCTTCTTATGGTGATGACTTACATAAGATATCCCAATTTCACCGATATTATTAGAGAATTCACTCCTCGGCTTGACTGATTCTACAAATTCTTCTATGTATACCCACATAGATTCATACTGAATGATTTTCACCCTATGAAAAGGAAACAAAAAATTTAATTCATAGAAAAAAGTATGACGTCCAAATGATACAAAAATAGAAAACAAAAAATGCAACTTACTTCTTGATCCTTGACCCTTTAGCATTCTTACAACTGCCAAAAGCTTTCTGTATACATCTTCTTGCTCATTGCTTACACTAACCTTGTCATATGGCGACAAATTGTACTTTAATGGCATCTTGACTCTCTCCTTACGAGGTTGGGCCTTAGGCGTGCTGCTCCTGCCATACACCTGTGTCATGGGCAATTACCACCTCCACAACTGCAGCCTTTGAATCTCTCACTTCTTCTTTTTCCCCTACTAATTCCCTTACACTTGCTTGACCTACTAGTCTTTTAGTTTCCTCCACAACTTGCCAACTACTAATGATGCGGACATCTCCTGCACCAAGGGTGAAGATACCACGGCTCATCCCAACCCACCAAGCCCACCTCCAAACCCTCGTGGTCCAATGACAAGAGCTCGAGCTAAGGCTATCCAACACGAGGTGTTTCTATTCCTTGACTCCTTCCCACTTGATCTGAGATCGAATGGTATACTACCTGATGCTTCAACTCTTTGCTTGCTTAGGTATGAAGGAGCAACCAAGTGGAAGAGGCCACCGACGAGCAACGGGACTGAGGGAGAGACGCCAAGGATCAAGTCCCCAAGCTCCAAGCCGAATCCCAGCCGGACTGCTGCTTCGGAACCCCCGGACGTGCATTAACAGTGAAGACCCGGACTGTCTGGTTGGGGCCCGGACCCTCCGGATCCGAGCCGGACCTCAGCCCGGACCCTCCAGGTGGGTGTCCAGATCTCCTCTGGAAAACCCGGACCTCAACCCGGATACTCCGGCTGAGTGTCCGGATCTCCTCTGGAAATCCCGGACCTCAACCCGGACACTCCGGCTGAGGGTCCGGATCTTCTCTGGAAAACCCGGAATTCCGCCCGGAGGTCAGCCCGGACACTCCGGCAACCCGGACAGTCCGGCCCCAATCCGGACAGTCCGGATCTGCCTGCGCGTAGGAAAACGGGCCACGGCCCATGTAATCCCTTAAGTGGCGGGTTAGACTATAAATACCCCGTACCCCTCTCTAATTAGGGTTTAGACTTGATATTAAGAACTTAAGAGAGCTTTGCTCCTCATCTAGGGTTAATCCCTCTAGATTAGGAGTTCCATCTTAGGCCTTGTAATCTCTTTGGATTGTAAGGACCGGCGTGTGCCCCCGGATGGTAATCGAGGCATTCATTGAGAGGAGGAGTTGATTTGAGTCCTAGTTCCAAAGGCTTGCCCGTTGGGGTTTTGTTGTTGGTTTGGGATTTCATCTAGGCCCTTCTAGTTATCCCCTTGTCCAAATCATGAAGATCGGGAGCCCTCCGTATCAACTTGGTATCAGAGCTCAAGGTTTCCATGATTTAGATTTGTATCCCTTCTTCTACCCCCAATTTCTAGCCTTCTTTTGGATTTTCTTACCTATTCGAAAACCCCATAAAAAGAGCCCGATTTGAAATCTTGATGCAATTTGGAGTCTTGAGTGAGCTTTGGTTGGTTTTGATCCATTAGATCTTTGCTATACTTATTGATCTAACCTTCCTTTGCGTTGCTTGAGCCAATTTGATCGTTTGCCCCTTCGATTTCGTGATTTTCGGGCCGCCCAGTTTTTAGATCTGCTCTTCTGTTCTCCACTCGGACAGTCCGGATTCCAGCCGGACAGTCCGGGCGGCCGGACCCTCCGGATTCAACCCGGACAGTCCGGATTTGCCAGAAACAGGGCGCAGCACTTCACCATTTGGGGCATAACTTCCACATCCGGAGTCCGTTTTCGGCGATCTAGGACTCGTTGGAAAGCTGGTGATGAGCTCTAGATCATCATCATCACCACACACTTCTTCGAGCAAGGTAAAAACTCCAGCAAGTCCATTTTCCTTGCATTTTCATTGTGAGCCAACATCTTCCATTTGCGAAAACCTTGAACCTATTAAGACTAGCTCCTTGATGATTGCTAGGGCCTTGTGCACTCGTGCTATCTAGAATACCTTCGGACCCAAGCAATTTGAAAACCATTAGTCTTGTAAGGTCTTGGCACAAAGAAAAAGAGGAAGAAAAGTAAGATTAAAAAAAAGAGTCAAAAAAAATTGCCATGACCATCTTGTAGGGAGAACACAAAAGCTTGGAAGAGAATCTAAGGAAGAGGAATAGCTGAGTATGCAAATCTTTTCCCCTACTTAATTGCAATCGAGCTAGCGTATTTCTTTGTATTTGTGCAACACGAGCTTATAGTCTTCGCTAGGAACATCTTGTACTAGCTCATTTCTTTGGTTGCACAAATCCCATTATCTTTGCGCGTGAGTTGTCTTGTGCTTCGCTTATATCCTTGAGATCAACTCTTATTGCATTGTTTCATTGTGGATTACTACTAATCATTGTAAAATCTCATTATTCCACTTTGTTTAGTATATTGTGCTAATCCTTCTGAGATCCACTAAAAGCTTTGTTGAGTTAGTGCTTTGGGACTTGGAACTTTTTTAACCCACTCTTGAGGAACACTTTTACCCTCCGAGGGCCTCCGAACCTTCAATCCAAGGAGGCAAGGACTTCGGTGGTAAGTGAGGTGAGAGATTTCCAAATTTCCACATATTTCACTACCTTGTTGCATTGCTAACCATGTCTAGGGAAGGATCACACGGAGCGAGTGACAATGAAGATTGTGTGACTCGAGGGCAACATTTGGCCCTCCAACGGAGCCTCCATGACACTGTGGACAATTTGAGGCATGATATGACCCGGCAGATGGAATCAATGAAGACAAGCATTGTGCAGGAAGTTGTTCAAGCTCTTCGAGGCCGCATTCCTGAAGTAGAGATTGAAGAGGAAGAACCTCTTGATGAGACCAATGCCGAGATGGCGGCAAGACGTGCCCAAGCTCGAAGAACAGCTAGACACCGAGCATCCCTTCCTCCATCAGGGATCCGAGGCCCAACCTATGGTCCACACAGTCATGATCGGGCAAGGAGCCATCAAGGGCGTGATGGGCATGATGGAAGTGCGTCAGAAGGAGGATCAAGCTTTCATCAACCTAATGACCGAAGACCTCAAAGATACCCGGATAGAGACCCAGGGTTCAGAAGGCGTAATTATCATGATGAGGATACAGAACACCGGCAGAGGGGTCCACCAGGAGATGGGAAAGAAAAGTTTGGCAAGCTTAAGTTCACAATGCCCAAGTTCTCCGGTGATGCAATGGATTCCGAAGAATACCTCACATAGGAGCTCAAGGTGAACAAGGTCTTCCGGATGCACAATTACTCCGAAGAGAAGAAAGTTGCTATGGCCTCACTTGAGTTCGATGGGTACGCCCTTATTTGGTGGGAACAAGTGCAGAATCAGCGAGGCGAGCATGGAGAGCAGCCTGTCATGTCTTGGACAGAGATGAAGAGAGAGATGCGGGCCCGCTTTGTGCCCAAGTACTACAAGCGAGATCTCTTCAAGAAACTCCAAGACCTCAAGCAAGGCAGTCGGTCAGTTGAAGAATACTTCAAGGAAATGGAAACCGCCTTGATCCGAGCTAATGTCCAGGAGACCGAAGAGCAGACTTTGGCCCGTTTCTTGGCCAGGTTGAACCATCTAATCAAACGCATCACCGACTACCAACCCTATAACACCGTTGTGGAGTTAGTGCATCAAGCTATCAAGGCCGAGCGCCAAGTGCAAGAAGATGCTCGCTACTCCAAATCTTCAACATATGCCGCACGTTCCACTCCTTACACCTCGCGTGCCACGGCAGTTGCTCCTCGCCCCACTCCGAGTGCTAAGTTTGCTCCAAGGCCAACCTCAACTAAGTCAGAAGGTCACATGGGAGGTGGAAGTACAAGCGTGCGCCAATGGTCAAACACAAGTCGTCCTACCACCTCATCTTCAAAGGATGCCCCAGCTCGAAGCAATGCTTTCTCAATGGCTTCAACGGGCAAGACCCGTGACATTGTTTGCTTCAAGTGTGACGTGGCCATATGCAAAGAGAGTGCCCCAGTGCATGTGTTATGTTGATCACTGAAGAGGGCGAATATGAGTCGGCAAACGAAGGCGAGATTGATGCTATCCATGAGGTAGCAAGGCTTGAGCAAGAGGGAGAGGATGAAGATGGACAAGAGCAAATCTATTGCGAGACCAAGTCGGGACCATCACTCGTCGTCACCAAGAAGATCCTCACCGTCCAGCTACAAGATGAACCCGAGCAACGATGCAATCTCTTCCAAACCAAGGCCACAATCGACGGTAAAACCATCAAAGTGATAATCGATGGCGGGAGTTGTCATAACTTGGTGAGTCAAGAATTATGCTCCAAGCTCAATTTGAAGTACAAGAAGCACCCTCGTCCTTACCATGTGCAATGGTTGAGTGATAGTGGCACCGTCAAGATACAACACATGGTGCAAGTCGCCTTCAAGATTGGAGCCTACCAAGACACCGTGGAGTGTGATGTGGTGCCAATGACGGTATGCCACCTCCTCTTGGGCCGCCCATGGGAATATGATCGATCGGCGCGCCACGACGGGCACACCAATGAGTATATCTTCCGGTGGCAACATAAGGAGTATGTGCTTCGCCCCATGACGCCAAGCCAAATCATCGTCGATAATGCTCAAAAGTTGGCAAGGCTTCAAGAAGAAAAGAAGAGAGATGAGCGAGAGAGCACAACTTTGAGTGACTTCCACCATTCGGTGAGCGAGAGCCACAAGCCCAAAATGAGAGAAAAGAGCAAGGAAGAGAGTAGAGGCTTAGTGATGCTAGCCACCAAAGCCGAGATGAGAGGAGTGAGGAATGACCCACCTACGCTACACTTTGTACTTGTGTACAAAGATGCAGTTGCTTTGACTAACGACTCACCTCCACTTCCTCTAGCTATGTCTTGTGTTTTGCAGGAATTCGAGGACGTCTTCCCTGATGAGATCCCGGCGGGCCTTCCACCCATTCGAGGCATCGAGCACCGCATCGACCTCATCCCGGGAGTGCCTCTTCCCAACCGGCCGCCTTACCACGCCAACCCCGAGGAGACTAAGGAAATACAACGTCAAGTACAGGAGCTACTTGACAAGGGGTATGTTCGCGAAAGCTTAAGTCCTTGCGCCGTTCCTGTCATTCTTGTCCCAAAAAAGGATGGATCCTGGCGCATGTGTGTTGATTGCCGAGCCATCAATAACATCACCGTGCGTTATCGCCATCCCATTCCTCGTTTAGATGACATGCTTGATGAGCTTAGTGGCGCGACCATTTTCTCTAAAATTGATTTGAAGAGTGGCTATCACCAAATAAGAATGAATGAAGGAGATGAATGGAAAACTGCTTTTAAAATCAAATTTGGCTTATATGAGTGGCTTGTCATGCCTTTTGATTTATCCAATGCTCCTAGCACTTTTATGCGCCTAATGATTCATGTCTTGCACCAATTCATCAGAAAATTTGTGGTAGTCTACTTCGATGACATTCTCATATATAGTAGAACGTTGCATGATCATGTTGTTCACATTAAGCAACTTCTACTAGTGCTTAGGAATGAACGTTTATTTGCTAATCTTGAGAAATGCACCTTTTGTATAGAGAAGCTTGTGTTCTTAGGCTTTGTTGTCTCTACTCATGGCATAGAGGTAGATGAATCTAAAATTGAAGCAATTAAAAATTGGCCTACCCCTATCAACGTGAGTCAAGTGCGTAGCTTTCATGGCCTACAAGTTTCTACCGTCGCTTTGTCAAAAAATTTAGTGCTATTGCCTCCCCTTTGAATGAAATAACTAGAAAGAATGTTCCTTTAGTGTGGGGGCAATCTCAAGAGAATGCTTTTCAAGAGTTAAAGAAACGCTTAACCGAGGCACCCTTGCTTGCTTTACCGGATTTCACTAAAACCTTTGAAGTAGAATGTGATGCTAGTGGGATCGGTATAGGGGGGTGTACTCATGCAAGAAGGTAAACCGGTCGCTTATTTTAGCGAGAAATTGAATGGAGCTCAACTTAACTACCCGGTTTATGACAAAGAATTGTATGCTTTGGTTCGTGTTCTTGAAGTATGGCAACATTACCTTTGGCCAAAAGAATTTGTTATTCATTCCGATCATGAGTCATTAAAATATCTTAAGGGCCAAGCTAAATTGAACCGTAGGCATGCAAAATGGGTCGAATTCATTGAAACATTCCCCTATGTAGTCAAATACAAAAAAGGTAAAGAGAATGTTGTGGCGGATGCTCTTTCCCGTAAAATGACCCTTTTGAATCAACTTGAAGTTAAGGTTTTGGGTTTAGAGTGCTTGAAAGATTTATATGCTAATGACCCTGAGTTTGCTTCCCCTTTTGCTAATTGTAGAGAAGGAAAGGGTTGGGACAAATATCATGTGCATGAGGGTTTTCTCTTTCGAGCTAACAAACTATGCATTCCCGAGTCGTCCGTGCGTTTGCTACTCTTGCAGGAATCCCACGGCGGCGGCTTGATGGGACATTTTGCGCGGGACAAGACCTACATGATGCTATCCAACCACTATTATTGGGCGAAAATGCGAAGAGATGTGGAGAGATTCGTCTAACGATGCGTCACATGCCACAAAGCTAATTCAAAGCTAAACCCTAATGGCCTTTATACTCCACTTCCTGTTCCTAGTGCCCCTTGGGAGGATATTAGCATGGACTTTGTTTTAGGGTTACCTAGGACCAAAACGGGGAGGGACTCGGTCTTTGTGGTTGTGGATAGATTATCAAAAATGGCACATTTTGTTCCTTACCACAAGACCGACAATGCTTCACATGTTGCTAATTTGTTTTTCAGGGAAATTGTGAGGCTTCACGGTGTGCCCAAAACCATCGTCTCCGACCGCGACGTCAAGTTCCTCAGCTATTTTTGGAAGACATTATGGGCCAAGTTGGGAGTCAAGCTTCTCTTCTCCACAACTTGCCACCCACAAACCGATGGGCAAACCGAGGTCGTCAACCACACCTTGTCAACTCTCCTCCGCATCATGATCAAGAAGAACTTGAAGGAGTGGGAAGAGTGCATTCCCCATGTGGAGTTTGCCTACAATTGAGCGGTCCATTCTACTACAAGCATGAGTCCATTCAAAGTGGTGTATGGCTTCAACCCCTCTACACCACTCAATCTTCTTCCACTACCGCTACACGAGCGCGTCAACATGGATGCTTCCAAGCGAGCCGCTTTCATCAAGAGACTCCATGAGACAACAAGAGCTACAATCGAGCAACAAGTACTTCGACACGCCAACAAGGTCAACAAGAGCAAGACAAAGATGGTGTTTGACCCCGGTGATCTTGTGTGGGTTCACCTCCGCAAGGAGCGCTTTCCCGAAGAACGCAAGTCCAAGCTCATGCCCCGCGGCGATGGACCCTTCCAAGTGCTTCAACGCATTGGCGACAACGCCTACAAGATTGACCTTCCACCGGACAAGTACTCGGTGAGCAACACCTTCAACATCGCGGACCTCTCACCCTTCCATGGCTACAATGACTTGGAGTCGAGGTCGACTCCTTTTCAAGAAGGGGGGAATGATGCGGACATCTCCTGCACCAAGGGTGAAGATATCACGGCTCATCCCAACCCACCAAGCCCACCTCCAAACCCTCGTGGTCCAATGACAAGAGCTCGAGCTAAGGCTATCCAACACGAGGTGTTTCTATTCCTTGACTCCTTCCCACTTGATCTGAGATCGAATGGTATACTACCTGATGCTTCAACTCTTTGCTTGCTTAGGTATGAAGGAGCAACCAAGTGGAAGAGGCCACCGATGAGCAACGGGACTGAGGGAGAGACGCCAAGGATCAAGTCCCCAAGCTCCAAGCCGAACCCCAGCCGGACTGCTGCTTCGGAACCCCCGAACGTGCATTAACAGTGAAGACCCGGACTGTCCGGCTGAGGCCCGGACCCTCCGGATCCGAGCTGGACCTCAGCCTGGACCCTCCGGGTGGGTGTCCGGATCTCCTCTGGAAAACCCGGACCTCAACCCGGACACTCAGCCGTCTGGAAATCCCGGACCTCAACTCGGACACTCCGGCTGAGGGTCCGGATCTTCTCTGGAAAACCCAGAGTTCCGCCCGGAGGTCAGCCCGGACACTCCGGCCACCCGGACAGTCCGGCCCCAATCCGCACAGTCCGGATCTGCCTGCGTGCAGGAAAACGGGCCACGGCCCATGTAATCCCTTAAGTGGCGGGTTAGACTATAAATACCCCGTACCCCTCTCTAATTAGGGTTTAGACTTGATATTAAGAACTTAAGAGAGCTTTGCTCCTCATCTAGGGTTAATCCCTCTAGATTAGGAGTTCCATCTTAGGCCTTGTAATCTCTTTGGATTGTAAGGACCGGCGTGTGCCCCCGGATGGTAATCGAGGCATTCATTGAGAGGAGGAGTTGATTTGAGTCCTAGTTCCAAAGGCTTGCCCGTTGGGGTTTTGTTGTTGGTTTGGGATTTCATCTAGGCCCTTCTAGTTATCCCCTTGTCCAAATCGTGAAGATCGGGAGCCCTCCGTATCAACTAACCTTTGAACTTCTACTTTCCTTTGCTTCTGCTACCTGACTGCCCTTTGTAGCTTTAGTTTCTCTTTCAATCTCATCAAGCACCACTGCAACAGCCTCATTCACCTCACATGCACCATTCATCTCATCATAGTACCCGTCCATTGATGTACTTGATATTACTTCATCACCATCAGCACTGAATCCTGTGTGAAAAAAAACATAAAACAAAAAATTGAGTGTAATTATCACAATTATCAGATGTTCTCTAACCAAATCTCACGCTGGTCAGTAAAAAAAATTACCTATTGGAGGTGCCCATGCAAGCGATAGAGCTAACACGGCTGCTTGTTGCGGGATGGTACTATGTGCTGGAGATGAGAAATCAATTCCCAAATCAAACCCTGGTGGTGTGAACATACTAGGTCGATGTTCCACTTCATTATTTGTATGCATGCATGGGGGTGCACCTGGTTTGATTGCATCCACCATAGGTGTTGTCATCACATGGCCTTGTTTTGTAGAAACTGATGGCAGCCCTTTCTTGATGTTAAAACCATCACCTCTATCTTCGGCATCTCTTCTTGCAGTAGACATTCATTTCCTTCATCTCTCAAGGGCATACTACTACTTGCTGTCATGCTTCTCCTCTCTGTAAAATTTGCTGTTAGTTGCTGAATAACTACAGGAACATCAACACCACAACTTATACTCGATCATTGCAATGGCGAGAAGCACCATCGCTACTCATAGGGGGAGAAAGAGGTCCATCAACTGTAGACTTGCCATTACCATCACCAATTGCATTGTCTACATTTACTGTAGGTGAAACAACAATGGGCATCCTGCTGCTCCCAGGTCTGACCGTGCAATCTTCACCAGTGCTTGGTGAGGCGATGATAACAGGGTTCTTGTTGCTTCCACCTTGCGACATCATATCCTCAACTGCAATTGATGAATTAACAACAATGAGTTTCCCTAACCTACCTAGTTCAAATGCTGATTGCAAACCTGCAAGTCATGGAGAAAACCTTGTTGCCTGTCTTTTAGATGCACCTTGCTGCACCCTAGGCATGTCTTTCCAGCCAAAACGAACAAAAGCTAATTAACACAAGGATAGGACACGGTGCTTCTGCTATCACACACTATTATGAAGTTACCATGCAACTAAATAATGAAAAACTATAAAAACAATGAAAAAGAAAAGGTATGGAATGTTGAAAGTGCATCTAGACCCCCTAAGTGGGTTTTGATGACTGACAACAAGCGATTAAGGGACTAACGTGTTTACTCAGAATATGAAGATGTGTTAGTCCCCATGATGATTTCAACGAGAATCGACGACCCTAAAAATGAAGAAAAGAAGTCGGCATTGTAATCATACTTATATGCAATGTATCGCATTTTAATTGATTAATATGTGTGCTTTACTATTAAGAGCGGTGCGTCATAGATACTAGTTGATGTGCTTAGTGCTCTTGAGATCATTAGTCAGTATCTTTGTGAGAGACCAAGTCAGCTACATCAAAAGTTCCGGTTGGAATATCAAATGTTCCAATAGTTTTGGAAGTTCCCAAGTAGCCCTGGTTTTGGGGCTTCTGGAAAAGTTGAAAGGTCTGATTTTTGATCGAATGTTCCGGTATGCCCGAAAGTTCTGTAGTAACCCCAGTTTTGTAGTGTTCTACAAAAACAGGACCTTCCGATTTGAATATCGAATGTTCCGATATTCTCAGAGGTTCCGGTGTATCATCTATTCTGAGTGCTTTGGAGAAACCAAAACTTTCGATCGTGGTATTGGAGGTTCTAGAGTAATCTTGTTTTTTAAGTCTCCGGAAATATTGGAGGTTCTGATATCAGTATAGAAAGTTCCAATATTGCCTTAGCGCTGTGTAGTTCTGGGCTGGAAAGTAGCCGTTATATTTGAATACATCGGAAGTTTTGATGTTGATATCGGATGTTCCAATGTGGGTTTTTCAGTGCATAACTACTAGTTTTGAGAAGGGCCATAAATGGCTCTCCTCTTCCACCCACAAGTAATTTTTGCCTCATTCATTTCCTGCACACCTTGAAGAGCCATTTCCTCTCCTCTCTCAAGCATAAGCTAAATCTTTGACAGAGAAAAGAAAGAAAGAGGGATTTGAGGTTTTGAGTGATAAAGAATAGATTAAAGTTCTCTTGAGCACTAGGTTCATCTCGAAGCATTTTCAACTCCGAAAGGGAAGAATCACCAAGAGGAAGTCGAGGAGATGCAAGAGCATCCTCAAGGGATAAAGGCTTGAGAGGAAACCGGCTCTTGATTATGAGCAATCGAGCTCCCCGAACGGAGACGTATAATTCCCTCAAGAATTCGAACTCAGGCAACAAACAACTTGTCTCCTTTGGTTATCTCTTTCCACTTACTCTTCGCAAGCCTAGTTCTATTCATTAATATTCAACTCGCTTGTGTGACTTATTAGTGTTTATCATATTTGCATTGTTCTTGCTCTAGAAGTATTTAATTTCCGTACATTTGTGAATAGTCTAAAAGAAATTAAAAATGTCTAGTCTCTTATTCACCCCTCTCCTCTAGGCCGACATCTTGATCCTTTAATTGGTATCAGAGCAAGTTCTATCTTGTTAGGGCTTTACCACCTAGAGAATACAAGATGTCGCGTGAAGAGTCATATATGGGTAGTGATCATGCTAGTGGTAGTGCTCACACATATCAAAAATTTTGTCCACCGATGACTTACGACACCCATGCATATAGTAGTGGATCATCCGGTAGAGCAATGTATTTTGATGGAATCCATTATGCTTCTTGGAAATATAAAATAAAAATGCACTTGATATCACTTAACCCGACCATTTGGCGCATAGTACGAAATGCTTATGTTATAGGAAATGAGGACAACCCCCTGGCTGATGAAGATCGACTCATCTACTACAATGCTCAAGCCTTCAACATGATATTTGGAGCCTTAAGTGGAGATGAGTTCAACTGGGTATGTTCTCTTGAGAGTGCCAAGGAAATTTGGACCACCCTTATGGAGATTCATGAAGGAATTTCAATCATCTGAGAGTCAAGGCTAGAGTTGTTGAAAGGGAAGCTTGATCTTTTCGTGATGGGTAATCTAGAAACACCAAGTGATTTGTATACTCGTCTCAACAACCTAGTCAACGAGATCAAGGGTCTTGGGAGCAAAGAGATGACCGACAACTATGTGGTCAAAAAGATGCTTCGTGCCATTGTTCCCAAGAGCCGTACTTTGGTCACGCTCTTTTGGAGAAGAACAACTACAATGAGCTCACACCACACGATGCACTTGGGTGAATCCTCTCTCATGACTTGATGGATGAAGAAGCTGATGAGATCCGCACTCTTAACACGCCAAGCCCAAGCTCAAGGAAGAATGATACTGCATTAAAGGCTAAACAAGTGGTTGATAGCTCAAGCAAAGATGAAGAGAAAATCAAATGGAGCAAGTTCAACAAGGAATGCAAGAAATGACACTTTTTGTGAAGAGATTTGGAAAAGTGTTGAAGAGAAGTGGCTTTGGTTGTCAAGGTGATAAGGGTAAGTCTTTTGGCAAGACAAAGACAAGGAGACCAAAGAGAGCTTGTTTTGAGTGTGGGGAATTTGACCACTTCATTGCAAGTTGTCCCAACAAGAAAGGGGACAAAAATGAAGAGAAGGAAAAGATGTTCAAGAAGGAGTACCGCAAAAGAGCAAGTTTCACCAGGACTACAAGACTCAAGCACATATAGGTGAAGAGTGAAACTTTGACTCTTCTCCGAAGAAGATGATGATGGTGTTGCGGGCATTGCAATTGAAGATTCAACCCCGCCAAAATCACTCTTCAACAACCCAAGTGATGAAGAATCGCTTATTTTCCTAATGGCAAAAGCTCTACGGTATCACCTCTCAAGAAATCATCCCTTGCATTATTAAATAATGGTAGTGATTTAGAAATTGATAGTGAGGACGATTTGCTTGATGATGGATTGTTAACCTCACTAGACAAGAATACCATGATTAAAATATCTCATTTGCTAACAACCATAGATGAACTTGAGGTAACAATAGATAAGCAAATGGATACACTAGACAAACAAGAATGATTGCTTATTTATGAAATGGAAAAGAATATTAATCTTGAGAAGAAGCTCACTATGGAAAGGTTGAAAAGTGATGCTATGATAAACTTGTTGAAGAAAACAAGATCACAAATACGAAACTTGAAAAATCTCATGAGTGTTTAAAACAAGGTTACTCTCAATTGGAGATTGGATATCTAAAAACTAAAACATTGCTTGAGAATCTTGCCGCCACTCATGAAAACTCAAAGCTTCTTCTCTCATTAATAAAGTGACAAATGCTTTTATTATTGACACAAATATGCTGTGCGAGTCTAGTTTCAACTATCAGACCCTCCTTGTGTACATCCTCGTCGGTCCAGGATCATGCGGACGGTACACAAGCAAAATGAATAACATTGCATGCATTCAAAGATAAAACATAGATTTGGTACGATATGCCACATGGCTTACAAAGTACCATGTCTTAACGACATTATTACATCAGAGGAAAATTGTCACGGACCCGGAATTGCATATGATTAGGGGAACGCGAAGTCGCCAAGGACCAAAGGACTCGTCAGCCCGGTGGCACGGTACCTGCGCCGTACGCACCAAGGTAGAACGATCCGACACCCGCCACGTGCGAGCCGGCCGGAAGCGACCAATCTTCCCAAAACCACATACGATTCCATAATCCGGTGAAGAGTCAGAGTCGTTCCCGAATCCTACCGCGACAAGCAAGGTCGGAGGAGCCCGGCAATTCTACCCACACCCTAACCTAGCTCGGAAGCTAGTGGGTCGCTCGAAAGCCCGGTAGAACGCCCACACCCTGCCTGGCCGGCACAGCATCTCAGCCAGCGGGTCACTCAACCAACACCTGCTCGACTTAGTAGAAAATGGTACGGCCTCGATCCTTCACGGCATACCCATACACTTCATATCATTCACGCATTGTGCAGGGGCAGCCTGGATCAACAACTCGGATATCATCACAAAGCTCTACATTACGATATTAATAATAACAGTCCATGATGGGACGATATATTACATCAGTCGGTTATCACCGGAAACATATCCGAGTACGGAGAAATTTAACAACAGCGGAAGCAAAATGATTAGACCCACAGCGACATAGTGGTCGCTGAACAAAACACCAACTATCCCACAATCGAACACAACCGAGGAAACACACGTTCAGGCATCATCAAAATAATCTTCGACCACTGGCTCACCTGCAAGCTCTAGGAATAACCTAGGTGAGTACGAACGTACTCGCAAGACTTATTCGTGCTTGATTAAATGTCCTACTCATGCTAGTGCAACAACAATTAAACATGGATGCTTCTCAGAGTAACAATATACAAGTTAAGAACATAACATTAATAAGGTGAAGTAAAGACAGATTAAATAACAGACTAACTCAGGACACAACATATCACAGCTAATTTACCACGAGATCAAGTTATTGAATCCAAATCCATTTGGGGCAACCCCTGAGTCCAATCCCAAACCAATCCATTAAACCTCATCCAATTCGATTAGGGCAGCCCCTAAATCCAATCCAAATTGATCCAATCCTCGACAAGTTCATTTTGATCTCTCGAACCGCTACCGACAACTCAACCCCTGCAGGCATAGTGAGTGCATAACAGTTTGGAGGTAGCGAGCCTCCAAAGTGCATGCCTACCCCCAACTATCCTTAGTGTTGGTTCTCGCTAGCGTCCACGTGTGATAAGGGATGGTGACACGCTGAAGATAGGGTTGGTGTGGCGACTAAATCTCTACTTACTCCCGCGTCGCCATCAAACTACGATGAACACCAACCGTACCCATTGTGCACGCCCTCGGCTCTCACAACTCACTTAACCATTTAGTTGAAGAGCTATCAGATGTTCTCGACGTAAGACACATCCTACACATGCTAGTGTACGCAACTTGCGACAATTCACAGATAAACATTCATACACATAGCACATATAACAAGGGCATACACAAGAGTACGGAAGGTAAAGATGCAACAAGCTCTGCTTGCCTTGTTCGGGTTGTTCCTGATCTTGCGGGGAGCATGCGGGAGAACTCCAGAATACTTGAAACACCAATAAGAAGCAAGCGACCTCTAAAAAGGAAAAAAGCAACCCTAAGAACTAATTCGAAAAGGACGAAGATGCATGAATGCCAGCGATATGGATGCAAAAAAAGCAACCCTAAGAACTAATTCGAAAAGGACGAAGATGCATGAATGCCAGCGATATGGATGCAACTACGGTGGATTTAAAATAAGGGTATACAAGTACATGAATAGGTTGGCGTTCATTCCAGATTCTGGGTTTAGTTTTAGTTGTGATATAGCTTTAATGGTGGATGAACAACTACATGGATGCATGCATGAAATGCTAGGTTTTCGCGCGGATTCTAGGTGAGTTATGATATTGAGCATGTTGGTTTGGCTGTTAAGCTAGATTCTCTAGCATATATGTATTAGGAGTTCGTTGACATCTTCTACGAGTTCTACCAGTTTAATAAAACTTAGCATTTCCTGTCTTCTTCTCAGTAAGGAAATAAGCTTACATTAATTTAGAATGTCTGAAATAATCAACCACTAATTGACTACTCACTTATCAACGGGTCACTAGTATACTTCAAGGTTTGAGTCCTCTGACCAGATATATGGTAACTCACGATTTGGTTTGTGTGTTCATCAAATGAGCTACTCACTGGTTAACGAATAATTGGACATTTCAAAATACCTAGGATTAACTAATTGAGTCAACCATCAGATATTAGGGTAACTAAAGAACCAATCAGACATAGTTACGCCAACTAGTGATTAAGGCTATGGGTGCGTTGATAGGTATGAACCTTACTAATGGCTAATGATTAAGCTTATTAGTTTTGTCTCTATGGCAAGACACACTGATTAGTTGATTCTGTATCTAGTAATTTGGATTAGCCAAGCATCTCTAATGTTAGGTATACCAACCAAGCCTAGCCTTAACTGATCCTGTCTTAACTACGGTCTTGTCTTTGGGTGTGTATGAAAGCCGCAATATGTCAGATGGCAGCCAACATCCCGGGAGATGTTTAGGGTTCAATAGTCAGTGCACTTAGTTAGCCTTTCCTAATGTCTTAGTAGGAGTCACGGCGCACGGGTATCAGTTAGGACCTTGGATGGTTAAACATCTAAGTAGGAATAACTAGATCGTTAAATAGGATCGAATGCGTCATTCGGTTGGTTAGTTCATTAACTAAAGTAGTGAGAGTGTCTGAACAAAGATACATTGGGTCACAGACCAGCTGATCATGGTTGGCTATCCCTTAACCCATCCTTAGAGTAATTAGCAGTGATCAGCAGTTAGCTGAGGCGAACACTTGAACCAACCTAACTAACAGGCTGAGGTAACTATGATTACGGTTAGATAAGCAATTACTGGAGTACTAAGCAGTGGTTAGTACCATTATTATTAGCAGTTAATTTGGAAGCAATGCATTGATCGGCAACTAACCGTGGTTAATACTTAGACACAAGGGAAATTAGTGAATTGATCATAGAGGTCATTAGCTTAAGTTTTCATCACACGATCCTATGCTGCTTTAGGACAGGTAGGAAATCACTTTAATTAATGGAGCGAACAGGTTCTAACCGACATGGATTCCATTGTTTACAAAATGTTAATCGCTGATTAGCTGCTAGCACATTAACTACTAAACATTGGGTTCACCTGAACACACATACAAATGTATATCAAAACCAACCGAGTAGACATCAGCATGGGTATATCGAGTACAGCCGGTTGCGTTTACTTATACTAATCAATGTTTACAATTTATCTGGATCCGACATGCTTCCCACGAGTGAATTAATTGTGCTGGTGAATGGTTAATTGCACTAACCGGTTAATTAACATGCATCAGTTGAATCCAATGTGTACGTGAGCAAAGCTCACCCAGGAGCAGAGGAGGGTTGAGGCGGAGGTGCCCGCCGGCGACGGGGTTGCTGAGGGGTTCGGGCCTCGGGCTCGACGCAGTGGAGGAGGTAGGCGACGCGGCAAGGCAGCACACGGAGAGGAGGCGGCTCGGGGGGTGGAGCTCCGGCGTGGCGAGCTCGGGCTGGAGGGAGGCGGGGAGGACTGCCGCAACACCGGTGCTTGGGCGCGGCGGAGCGCAGCTGGTTGCCGCGGCACGGGGGAGCGCGCGGCAGGGCGTGGGAGAGGGGCGGCGTGGAGGAGGCGTTGGCCGGCGGCGCGGAGGCAGTGCGCGGGGGCGGCGCACGGGAGCTGGCCGGCGGCGGGGCCCAGGGGAGCCGGGCCCGAGCGGGCTGGCGCTGGTATGAGGCCGGCGGAGGGAGGAGTGAGCTAGGGGAGGCCGGAGTCCAGGGGAGCGGCGGAGGCGCGAGGCGGCGCTGGGGGTCGGCTCGCCGGCGGCTGAGCTAGGGGAGGCCGGCCGGCGAGCTCAAGCGGCGGAGGTGCGGCCCGGACAGGAGGGAGCGGCGGCATGGAGATCCGGCGGCAGGTCTAGGGCGGCTCGGATCCGGCCGGTGATGGCCCTGGAGAGTGCGGCATGCAGGTGGAGGCGAGCTGGGGGATGAAGAAGATGGGGCAAATATTCCAAGGCTCATGCATGTGAGTGATTTTTAGCTGGATGGAAGGCTCAGGAGGTGGGGAACCTGGTGGAATAACATGCAGAGCTTCAATCTTTGGTTTTGGATGGAATTTGGAGGGGAGAAGAAGACATTTGGGAAAAGCTTGAAGAAGCAAGAAATGAGGAATGGCTCCTGTTGAGCTGCGTGGAGAAGAAAAAGGGCCAGTGCAGTGGGTTGTTTGCTACACGTGGAGGTTAGGTGCTGCTAGTGGGACCCATGTGGCAGGGGAGCTGAATTCCTCTCTTTTTGTTTTTGGCAGTTCTAAAACTAAATTAACTAGTGTTCTAGCAATGGAATTGGAGTTCTAAATGCTAGACTCATTTCTTCAACCATTTTCAAAATGTTAGACTTGGGATCAATATGATAATTAACTTTTAAGTATTAACATTTCATTTACAGAGAGAGTGAACAACTACAGAAAATTATTTGGTCTTAATGTACAAACGAACTTCAATTTAACTTGTTAAAGTTCTTGAGATAGCTGGGAGGTTAGGAACATGTACGAATTTTAGAATCATAAGTTTTAGTGGTATTGGTTTCACTGTTTTATTCCATATTATTCGTAGAACCATACATTAGGGTTTTTGATCTGAGTTGTGTTCGAACTAACTACATGCATGCATGCAAAAGAAAAGAGTCGTTTTTGTTCGCGATAATTTACGCTTCGCGATAATGGACACTGACCTCACGTTCTGAAAATAGGGTCACTGCAAAAATAGTGGAAACAAAAGCGAAGCGGCTCCATCCGTGCCATAGGCAATTGACGGAGGCCACGCGTCCTACTCTTTGGGATCATCGAAGAAGTCCTCTTCGGCAGCATCTTTAGCATACTCCTCTGCACACCACCACAACAAAACATGCTCGATGAGTACTTTGCGTACTCAGCGTGCCCCTCGTAGGGAAACACCTAAACCAGTGTACATGAGGCTTCAAAGGATGGCTTGATGGCTCTTTTTGCGTAAAAATAGTTTTAGTTGTAATATTAAGGTAGATTCGAAGGCATCATTTTGATATAAAATAGTTTTAATATCAGGGGTAGTTTTCATCATGTGTGGTCCATGATCAACACATTCAAGCAAGGAACTCCTGCCTTAGCTCGTCCATAGGTTCCATCAGCAAAGAGGTAGAGGAAAATAGCAAGGGGGAGAGGGACAAGTCATTTTCATCAAGAATGAGTCATGTGCTGTCCATAACCGTGGACATGGCTAATCGATTAGTTTGAACTCTGTAGAGTTTATACACTTTACCCACACGACACGATCATCCCCTTATGCCAAGCTGCGCAGGCTTGTACACACGCCCATCGGTGTGTCGGCAGGGTGACCGTGACGAGATTTTTTAGCCAGATCCCCTAAGGTGTGACATGCCCACTGGGTCTAGCTCGGAGTTTAGAGCACGTCCCCACACTCCGATCCTCCCATCTGTGCCGAGGGTCCTCGTAGCTACATCCACCCCTTCTGCGGTACGGCAACAAATGCTGACTAACCTACTTGACCAAGCCAGTGCTCATATAGCATGTGGTTGTACTGTTTTCATAATTCTCGGGTTCAAGACTTCGGCCTTATTCAATACGGATGACTAATGGCTTCTTCATCTCATAAAGAACGACAATTGCTCCTTCATCACGTGATCCAGCTGTCGCCCGCACCTTATAGATGGTAAGTTTCACCCAGAGTAAAATAGGAAGAATAGAGAGAAGGAAACATCGGGTATCCGGCCCTAGCTCAGCGAGCTCAATAAATAAGTTTCAATTTCAGGGATAATCGATCCATAGATCATTCCTCCGTAGAGGCAAATCAAAACAACCTAAGGATATATTTTAAGCATGGCTAAGCATTTCTTTACTCTATTCAGATTAACAACCTATTAATCTACTTAGGGTACCAAGTAACAGGTGACAAGTGGATAAAGGTAAATGTGTGTCAATCGACACGCTAGCTACTGGATTAAAACAGCATGCATGTTTGTAAATGACAAAATATAATGACTTTCAGAAATATAGGATTAAATATGATCAAGAAAGAGGGGGGCATACCTTCGTGGTAGTATTCTTCTTCTTCAGCTGCTTCGGTCACCATGTCGGTCCCTTCACTCCCTAACGTCACAACGTAGCAAGAGCGAAACAAATAAATACGAGAGCGAAACTCTAGTAGAAACATTTCAGAAAGCAACACGAGAGAGAAGCACGACGAAGGTAAGATATAGATGGAATGGAACGATGGCGTGAAAATGTCATCACGATGAAGATAGAAGCAATGTCTATTGCTAGAGAGTCCTTAGTATAGATCTTCTAAGGTTAGGCCATAACCATATATATACACACACACACATATATATTACAATATCATATTCACAACACAAGCATAGCTACCTTTTTGCTAGCATGACATATTCAAATAAAACATAAGCATGGCATAACCTAACATGTCAAATGATCAATTGCTTAAACATTTCAGAGAGTAATATGGTTTGTTTACTGTTATAATATTGTTCATCAATTAATTTACAGCATAAGAACACAATAGAGTTACACATGCATTTCTACCATAGTAATGACTAAGACTATAACCATATGCCTATTCGATGTTATCAGCATGTACTAACTAAGCTTGGATCATCTTTAGGGTGTGTTAACAGTATCAAAACAGTACCAAAATGATTTAATAATAATATTAAATCTGAACATTATTTAAATAAAACAATTTCTATCATTTCTAGTAAAACAACTATATAGAAAATAATGATTAACATTATTAAACCATACAAATGGATTCAAATGACATAATATCAATTCTAGAGACATTTCATGATTAAAAAGGTTCTGAAAATTTATTTTAAATGATTAAAACTATTATTCCAAGCATGAAAACTACTCTAAAAATATTGTAAAACATTATTTAATTATGCTAAATGAGTTCTCATGACTTGACACATTCCTAGAACATTACATGATTTATTGGGTACTGGACATGTATTTTTAGTTGCTAAAACAGATTTATAAAGGGATTATTGCAAATAACAACATTTAAATATACATTTTAAATGAACACTTCCTGATTTTTCTAGCTCAAAAAATTACAGGAAAAATGTTATAAATTATTTGGTAAATTAGTTCTAGGGTTCTCTGATCCTAAGCAAAAATTAGATATTAAAAACAGAGAGCATTTCTATTTTTAATAATTAAAACATAGCTTATTTTAATTCTAGGAAATTCTACACAAGTCCAAAAATTATGAAAGTTTACAGAGGAGTTCCTACACATATAGTAATCTACTGGAAAAATAATAATTTCAAAATAATCATCCAGTACAAAGTTAGCGCAAAATTTGGTCGAATTTCATCCAAATTTGAATGGAATTTAAAATCTATTGGTTGGATTCAAAATCCGATTGCTTCAATGGGTTCATTGGGTCCCAAATACCCCATTTTACTACTAAGATCACAGGTTAGACATGGTTTGCATGGATGTAGAAAAATGGTAGAGGTACAGTACATGGGCTACTGTACATGTGAGGAAGTTGATCGATCCCAATTCATGGCTGCACAAAATGGGTGAACATTGGCCGAAATTGGTTGGGAGAAAATGTTCCAAGGGTTGGTGGGAGCCTACCACAGAGAGGGATTGAAGAGAGGCTCACCGAGTGTGAGGAAATCGAGGAGAGAAGGAGTTCGCCGGAGTTGGAGAAGATGTCGCGGTACGGTCGGTGTAGTGGACGAAGCTCCCGATTGCTTGTGGTAGGAGGTTCGCGATGGCATGCGGAAGCTCCTAGCAGCAACGTCTCAGTGTGGGGTGCACCGATGGTGCCGGAATTGCTCGCCGGAGTTGGAGAAGAAATTGATGTGGAGGAGAAATTTGGTGGAGGGAGCAAAGGAAGAAATCACAGGGGAAGGGGTTCCTTTTAAAGGGGAGAGGAGGCAGGGGAGATGAGAGGACAGACGTTGCATAGAATTAAGAGAGGGAGAAGAAACGATAGCGATTAAGCCACCGGCAGCAACGAACGCGTGCGGCGCGCGCACCAGCCGCCGCTTGCTGCAGCGTTGCAGCCAGGCTGCATACATGCATGCATGCGCACGAGGCAGGCTGGCCTGCTGGGCTGACTGGCCCACTAGGCTGGCTGGCCCTTATATGTTTTTATTTATTTATTTTCGGGTTACAAGCTACAGAAAAAGAAAAACAAATCAAAACAACCTCAAAAATGGTCCAAAAATTATGGAAAAATATTCCAATAAATCAATTTGGACATGGAGAATCCAAATAAAATATTTTTAGAGAGAGATTCCAAAAGAATTTGTGAAATAAAAATCAGAACATCACTTTATAGCTATCAAATTAATTCATAGCCTTGAATTAATTTGAAATAAAAATCCAAATAAAATACACATAGATAAATTATACAGTTGCACATCCTCTTTTCCTGAAAAAAATTTCAAATCCGTAAAATTTGAGGATGTTACAACTCTACCCCCTTACAAAAAATCTCGACCCCGAGATTCGAAGCTAGAGAACAGATCTGGAAACTCCTCCTTCAGGTCTTCTTCTCATTCACACGTTGCTTCTTCCTCCAAATGGTTGCTCCTCGGAAAGTGTTAAGACTGAGACTGGTAGGTGTCACTGTTTGTGGTGGGTAATTGTTTGTGTTTTGCATGGCAACTGCCTCATATAGTGGTCAAGGAGTGTTGGTAACTGATAAAATTCAGAGCGATAAGTGTTACTATCTATGGGGGGCAGCTGCTAGTGTTTTGCATGGTAACTGCATGATATAGTGGTTAAGGAGTGTTAGTAATTGATAAGATTCAGATTGGTAAGTGTTACTGTTTATGAGGGGTAACTCATATTTGTTTTGCATGGTAACTGACTCCTATAGCTGTTAAGCGATGTTGGAATAAAGTTGGTTTGTTGCTTGAGAACTAAAAATTCCTTTTATAGGATAGCTTTTCATTTTTTTTCTTTTTGTGATGTGTATGTCCAAATTCATTAATATTGCAATTGAGATCTGAATTTTCGATAAACTTGAGTTCATTTGGGGGAGTAGCTGGTTTTGATGAATGGATGAAGTTGAACACATACGCCAGTTGCTCTGAAGAGGTAATTTAAATGTTTTTATTTGAGGTTGTGTCATGCTTCAATAAATTAATTTTGTCACAGTAGTTTTTATGTACTATCTTATATTAAATAATTCACAGGAACGCATCAAGGTGTCAAATCTCATGCTAAAATTTAGAGTTGGGTTAGGCAGCTTGTTGTGCAATCTTGTTCAAGGATTGACAAGATTACACCTGTGTAAGTGGATGGACAGAACATTTAGTTGGTTAGTTCAGTGGGATTTATGGAAGAACGCAAGGTCAACAATGTAGGAGTTCACAGATTAAAACGGCAGATAGTTTGATGCAGGACGGTTGTGATGATGAGTCTAGCTTTGAGGATTCAGTACCTGTTGAGGGTGGTAGTCACCATGATTCATTGGACACTGATGATGGCAGAGAATCCTGATGATGATGAGTCATTTGGGTCTAATGGCAATGAGGGTAAAAATGATGTTGGGTTACGAGATGCCAACTCACCTGCTGCTGTAGGAAGGACTGAGGTCTCGGATGATGTCATTGGAGTCTCTGGTACAGTAGGCAGCAATGCAGTTTTTGACTATTCAGCTTCTATTTTTCCATTGCAATTACCTCTAGGAGAAGCTAGTCAGGTGCTTATGTCAGACCCTAGCTTGTTGTTATCACCTCAGCTTTCAGGATATGTTGAGTCAGATGATAAAGATCAGGATGTACATGCTATGATCAGGGATTCAGGAGCTGATCTTGCAATACGCCTTATTGACATGGAATGACAATAGGGAGCAGTAGGGATAGTTGTGGAGAAATATTTGATGATCATACAGTAGCTGCAAAGCCAAAAATGTGTTAGTTCCCAAAGATTCAACGGCATCGGTGAAGAAAAATTTAGAGGAAAGCATAATCCCAGGCGGATGCTCTTGCGTCTCCTCGACTTCCTCTTGGTGATTCTTCCCTTTCGGAGGTGAATCCCGACCTTCATAAACTTCTCACGGCTCACCACACGTGTTAGGAGCTTGTGAGTGACTCCTAACCATCCAGGAGTCCTCAACCTCCAAGAGTAACAAGCACAATAAATATGCTTGGAGATGAACCTAGTGGTCAAGAGATCTTCAATCTATTCTTTATCACTCAAAACCTCAAATCCCTCTTTCTTTCTTTTCTCTCTCAAAGATTTAGCTTGTGCTTGGGAGAGGAGAGGAAATGGCTCTTCAAGGTATGCAGGAAATGAATGAGGCAAAAAATACTTTTGGGTTGACGAGGAGAGCCATTTATGGCCGTTCCCAAAACTAGCCATTATGCATTGAAAAGCCCACATCGGAACATCTGACATTAACATCGGAATTTCTGATGTGTTCAAATATAATGACTACTTTCCAACCCACAACTGCACAGCGCTAAGGTAATATCGGAACTTCCGATACTGACATCGGAACCTCCGATACCACGACCGAAAGTTCTGGTTTTTGCAGAGCACTTAGAACAGATGATACACCGGAACCTCCAAGAATATCAGAACATCCATATTCAAATCAGAAGCTCCGATTTTTACAGAACACTCAAAACTGGGGTTACTTTGGAACTTTCGGGCATACTGGAACATCCGATCCAAAAATTAGACCTTCTGATTTTACAGAAGCCCCAAAAACAGGGCTACTTTGGAACCTCCGAGACTATCGAAACATCCAATATTCCAAGTGGAACTTTCAATGTAGCTGACTTGAAAAGATTTTTGTGTTCGTGTAGATTAAGTGTCTCTCACAAAGATATTGACTAATGATCTCAAGAGCACTAAGCACATCAACTAGCATCCATGACGTACCCTCCTAATAGTGCGGCACACCTATTACTCAACTACAATATGAAATAAATTGCATATAAATACAACTACGTTGCCGACTTCTTTTTTCATTTTTAGGGGTCATTGATGCCCGTTGAATCAAATCATAGGGACTAACACCTTTTCATATTCTGAGTAAATACGTTAGTTCCTTAATCGCTTGTCATCAATCATCAAAACCCCACTCAGGGGGCCTAGGTGCACTTTCAATCTCCCACTTTTTGGTGATTGATGACAACACGATTAAGACTTACAAAATATTTATAAGAATTTGATTTTTTTAAAAAATATTAGAGTATATAGTGAGCACCTCCTAAAGATATGCGTTTGAAATTTTTTCTTTTGATATGCAAACGCACATTTTGGAAGGAAAAATGTCGAGATCTCCCCCTATATCTTTAGTATCCATGGGGTGCAATGAACATATATAATAAAGCATGGAGCACAATTTGTTCAAGTCCTTATATAGAAATGATAAAACACATTATGAGTAAGCATATATGACTTGGCAATCAAATAGGGCGTCCACATATTCATACATAAATAATATGAAAATGTTCATACAAGATTAAAAATCAACCAAATTAAGAGTTTACAAGCCCATAAGAATCAAGTGAAAGAAGCATTGCTTGTAACTCAACAAAAGATAGCCCATAGCCCTTAGCATATTTTTCTCCCTTAGCCCCCCCCTTGCCCTTCTACTCTTCTTTATACTCTTCTCTCCCCCTTTGGCATCAAGACACCAAAAAGGAAGACAAGAGAGAAGAAGACAGCACACTACTCGTCGTCTTCTCCTTCATCAACATCATGATCTTCATTCTCGGATGGAGACAACGGGGCGAGTTGAAGGGGTTTGCAACTTCTTCATTGTCACTAGGGATGCATTCGGATCCTTCACCACTATACTCCATGTCTTGCTTCCCCATGATTTGCTTTTGCCTCAAAGTGATCTTCTTTTGAGACTTACAGATCTTCTCAATCTTGACGGAGTTCTTTCTACATATGGTAAAGATGGCCTTGAGGTACTCAAATGTGTTGCCAATCATGCTAGGGCAAGAAGACTCCTTTTTCTTATCTCCCGGGGTTTCTTTGAGCGGCCTCAACTGATATCCCAAGTGCCAACTGGCATCTATCAAGCATTGGATATATGGAGTATACCCACAACACTTCTTTGGGTCAGCACTAGAGAGTCGGATTTCTTCCCAAATGAAGTCATCGACATGAAAGTGGTGATTGGTGCTCTTCATGAAGTGGACGAGGTTCAAGGTGTATGCAAGAATGCCTGTGGCATCTCCTTCTTCGGATGTCAAGGTCTTGCAAAAGATCCTATTCAAGTAGGTATAAAATGGTAGCAAGCCCTTTGTCCCTCCCACTTTTCCTTTCTGGTTCTTATCATACATGTAGATGAGAAAGTTTGCATTGATCACCTTTTCATCATGAATTATTTTCTTGCCATGAAGCTCTCCTACTGAGAATCCCAAGATTTGAGAGTTGTATGTGACTATCCAATGCATGATCTTTGCTATGTCCTTGTCAAAGTATATGGTGGCATAGAATTGTGCATTAGCTCATCACACCATCATTCTTGGAAGCCATGATTCTAGTCAAGCCATGGGCTTCACAAGCTGCTATTACTTCATCAAAAATAGGATCTTCTTGCTTTGCCATTTATTCCAAGTCTATCCATTGCATCAGGATCACAAGAGTTTTCCTTGGGAAAATTACAGTCTCATAAAAGTCTTGTTGAAAGTAGTTCCAAGACCTATTGTCTGAGGAGAGTTGATCATATTGTCTGCTTGACTACCTCCTCGATAATTTTGACACTCACGGCTTCACCTTTCACGACGAGGTGGACGAGTTGATTCCACCCGGGCAATCTAGCACAAATGCAGCAGACTTAGCCACCGTTGCCCACGCAGGATACATAGGACCACGAGGAGGAAGACCCGACACTACGGGTGGGCAGGGCTCATAGAGCGGGAGCGGGATAACCTAGGCCGAGGTACTCACCGTCGGTGATCAGGAAGAGGGTACGACGAGGCTAGGCGTCGACGACTTTCGTTTTATCCTTTCTTTCACCACATTATATTGTACCGGCATTTCGTACTATATGAAATAGTACACTTCTATTACTTCTATTCACTGCTACATATTACTACATAGTGATTGACGATCCATAGTAGACTAATAAATTAATATCCAAATCCGATTACATAAGCATAGGTTACAAAGCCACATTACACTGCCACATTAATAGTTGGCTACACATATCGTAGGTAGATCAAGCAATTATTCGCTACCACTTCTAATATTCCTACATGAAATCACTTCGCTATCACTTGTGAAGAGCCCTGGAGCGGGGGCTTTGAAGCAAAATAGCTTCGAGAAGTCCTCATCACTCGACGAGCACTCGATACACGCCTTTTTCGATGAACTGCATGCGCATTTATCCTTTGATGATCGAACATCTTTTTTAGATGTGCGCCCACATTTTGCCAAAGGAGGAGTCTGGCAACTTTGTGTTCATCTTCTTCAAATGTTGTCTTTATGAAGTGTCTTCTATTAGCAAATGGGTCTCTCCAGAATTGGTCCACATGCCTGAAGTTTTGGATCTCGCAGTTGAGCAACCCTACATCCTCCGGATGTGCCTACACACCGAGAATGTGATGTATCAAACAAAAACGATACATGAAATTCTTACGAATTAGGAACAAAGGAATTGTACTAACCCTTATGTGCTTATTGTACTGAGATTGCGGGATACTTATCGTTCCTTCGCAAAAATCGCCTTTCGTGTACTTCATCCCGGGTAGTTTTCTAAGCTCGTTCACCCTCTCCCACATCTTGTGGAACTCTCTCAAACGCTTGCACATCTGCTTGTAGGTAATTTCAGGGAAACCCCTTCTCGCTAACACCTCTACAAGAGCACACGTATGAACCTACTCAAAGATCTGCGAACGCATAATTTTACAACTCCACCTTCTAATTTTCGCACCAGTAAGAAGTTCGTAGTCCATTCTCGGTTTCCAAACAACATCACTGGCATCTAGTAATTTGCACGAAAAATTATTATTGCACAAAACAAAAATTGTAGATCTCAATGTTTCTACGCATATGAGGAGAAAAAAAATATTACGAGACTTATCTCTATCATCGCTATCCATCCGCGAACTACTTCTTCTCCTCCCAAATCAAAACAATCTACTCCGAGAGACCAACAATCAGGGAAGATTTGCTACCTGGTGGGAGCGTCTGCTCACCCCTTTAAATAGCAGAAGGGGGTGCAGAGGGGGCAATCGCCACGGGTGGCGGCGATTACTGACAAATCACCATGAGGTGTGATTCCATAATAAATCCTCCTTCCTGCTGGCGATTAGGCCCTATCACCATGGGTGGTGGCGATTTCCCCCTAATCGCCATTGGTGGTGGCGATTGAGGTTAGTTTTGCAATTTTTTTGGTTGAGATAATATTTCTTAAATTTCTAGACAAAAAATAATATTAAAAAAAAGCTCTACCAGGAAGCCAGTCAGGCGTAGTAGATGCACGGGACATTCCTGCTAATTTGATACTCCATCGCCGGGCCGGATCAACATCTCCATTAATCCAATAACTTTTTTTTTGCGGAAAGGACTTGGATTCATTCAACAATTCATCAGAAGTACAAGGACCCCGAAAGTAAAGAAAATTACAACAAGGTCCCTAGACCTCCAGGCGACCACTACCACTGCCTGAGCGAGCCGAAGACGCGCCGGCGCTGCCGCTCCTCCACCGGAGCCGTCCAAACATTTTTGACGAAGACGCAGACAGCCGGGAAGTCCTCGGTCACGTGCCTCGAAGGGCCAGCGCCTAGGAGCCGAAGCCGCCGCCGACGAACCGAAGAGAAGAAACCCAGATCCAGGCAAGGGAGAATGCCGGCGCACACGCCCGACGAGAACCCCTAGCCCCGCCGTCCCTAGGGAACAGCAGAAAACTACGCCATCGGAGCTCCGTCGAGTCCAACCAGCCGGAAGAACTCGAGGAGGAACAGAGCCCGGAAGAACTGATGGGATTCGCAGCATAGAAAACAAAAAAAAATTTCCTACGAGAGAGCGAACAAAAGCCAAGATCTAATCTAGGAAGATGTATGTAACGAGAAGATTAGATCTACATACCCTTGTAGAACACGAGCGGAAACGTTCTAATGAACGTGGTTGGTGTAGTCGTACTTTCTTCGCGATCACGTTCCCTTCGTGATCCAAACCGATCAAGCACCGCACGAACGGCACCTCCGAGATGTGCACACGTACGGCTCGAAGACGTCACCTCCTTCTTGATCCAGCAAGGCGGGAGATGAGGTAGATGAGATCAACTCCTGTAGCACGACGGCATGGTGGTGGAGGTGGTGGGGTTTCTCCGCGGACAGGGCTTCGCCAAGCGTTGCGCACGAGAGAGAGGAGATGGGAGAGAGGGAGGCGGCGGCTGGGATGGATCTCTCCGGAGGGCTGCCCCTCCCCTCCTTTATATAGAGGAGGAAACTTGGAGGAGGAGGAATAGTACCCGTGAACAGTACACGCGTGAACAGTACCCTCCCCCAAGTAAAGCCTCCTCTTTTGATCTTATCTCCTATCTTTAAGGGATTTGATCTTATCCCTTGGGGGGGTTACTGTTCACGTGGCACTATTCACGTGTGTACTGTTCATGCAGTACCCTTGGTCCATGTGGACCCTTCCGGGATAAGTGGGCCCTACTCTAGAACCCTCCGGAACCTTCTAGAACTTCTCCGGAACTCTGCCGGAAAATTCCCGAACCTTTCCGAAACCCTAAAAATACTTTCCCATATATGAAATTGTATCTCCGGACCATTCCGGAGCTCCTCGTGACGTCCTGGATCCCATCCGAGATTCCAAACAAAATTTCGGTCTCACCATATTAATATCTCATTTTATACCCTAGCGTCAACGAACCTTAAGTGTGTGACCCTACGGGTTCGGGAATATGCGGACATGATCGAGACACCTCTCCGATCAATAATCAATAGCGGGACCATAGATATCCATATTGCTTCCCACATATTCAACGAATATCATTTATCGGTTGAACCACGATGTCGAATATTCCATTCCCTTTGTCTCGCGATATTTTACTTGCCCGAGATTCGATCGTCGGTATCACCATACCTAGTTCAATCTCGTTACCGGCAAGTACTCTTTACTCGTTCCGTAATGCCACATCCTCTGTGACCAACTCTTTAGTCACGTGCTTGCAAGCGATACAGAATGTGCTTTACCGAGTGGGCCCAGAGTATATCTCTCTGTCACATGGATGGACAAATCCCACTCTCGATACATGCAACCCAACAAGTACTTTTCGAAATACCTGAAAGACACCTTTATGATCACCCTGTTATGGCGTGACGGTTGATGCCCCCAAAGCATTCTTCCGGTACCAGGGAGTGGCATTATCTCATGGTCTAAGGATCGAAACATTTAACAATGGAAAGCTATGCAATATGAATTTTGTGACGTGATCGAATTGCCTAACTTAATTTGGGTCTGTCCATCATGTCATTCTCCTAATGACATGACCCCGTTATTAACCGACATCACATGTCCATGATTAGGAAACCTTAACCATCATTTAATCAACAAGCTAGCCAGATAGAGGCATTGCTAGGGACACGGTGTTGTTTATAAAACCACACATGTATTATGTTTCCGGTTAATACAATTATAGCATGGAGTATAAACATTTATCATGAACAAGAAATATAATAATAACAATTTATTATTGCCTCTAGGGCATATTTCCAACAGTCTCCCACTTGCACTAGAGTCAATAATCTAGTCAATAAGTAAGCACTTAACACCTATGGCATTCCGGTGTTATTCATATGCTTTGCATGTGGTAAACTTTATCAATGGATCTGACATGTTCAGGTCCATGTATTTGCAAATCTTTTGCGTCTCCACGCATCACTCATTCTCGAATGAGTTGGCATTGTATATGTTTGGTCACTTGGTGGGACCTTAATTCCTCGTCTTGAATTATGTTGCCACCATTGTCGCACAATAGAGCTTCATAGTACTGGCTCACTTGGAACTACACCAAGTTCGATAACAAACTTCTTGACTCAAACATCCTCCTTTGTCGTTGTTAAAACAACGATATACTCAGCCTTCGTTTGTGGAATCCATCAAAATGTTTAACTTTGGAATTCATCCAAATCCAGCATGAAACCTCCTTCCAGCCCATTGTGCCACCTTTTATTAAACACATAGCCTAATTGAGATAAATTGTTTGTATCTGTAACAAAACTAACACCGATGTAACACCTTACAATGGACCGTTTGTCACCTCTGCATACAAAACATATCCTTAGTTCTTCCAAAGTACTTAAGGATATTCATAGTATTGTTCAAAGATCAACATGTGATCATTCTGGTATATGCCCGTAACACTCAGAGCATACGACATATCTGGTTTGTGTGCATAGCATGGCGTACATGATTACAAAAAAAAATGCTCATGCGTTTAGCTCATCAAGTGTTTGTAAAACACTGAGTCTTGCATCAACCTCTTCCATGCGACAAGAACCCTTTCTTGGCGTTTCCATACTGAACCAACTCAATATCTCATCTATGCACTTTGGCTTAACCATATTCGGTGCCTCAATCTATCTCCATACATTTTGATGCCCAATATGCTGTTTAGCCTAAGTCTTTCATCAAAATCTAATTTTAATGAAATCTCAACCGTATCAAGAAAAGACACATAATTTCCAATCAACTATATGTCGTCTACATAAAGTATTAGAAATATGTCTTAGCGCTCCCACTTACTTTCTTGTAAATATACAAGCATCTTCACCGTCCCTGATGAAACCAAACTCTTTTGACAATTTCATCAAGTGAAAATTCCAACTCCGTGATGCTTGCTTCAGTCCTCAAATAGAACGCTGAAGTTTGCATACCCTTTCTAGCATTCTCTGGATCGACAAAACCCTTGGTTGTATCTCACATACATCCTCGGTTAGCTTCCTGTTAAGGAACTTAGTTTTGACATCCAGCTGCCATATCTCTTAATTGAAATATGCAGTGATTGCTAGAATAATCCTTACAGACTTAAGTATCGCTACGGGAGATCCAATCTCATCGTAGTCAACTATTTGAACTTAGTCGAAAACACTTTGCGATAAGTCGAGCCTTTTAATGGATGGACACATCCACGTCTGTCTATTTTATAGATCCATTTACGTCCGATAGGCTTCATGCCTTCCGGAGAGTCTACCAAGTTCCAAACTTGATTTTCGCACATGGACTCTATCACGGAATTTATGGCGTCCAGCCATTCAGCGGAGTCAGGGCCCATCATTTGCTTCCTTGTAAGTTGCAGATCTATCGTTGTCACAACAACAATACTTCATCCTCAAACCACACGCTGGTTTAGTACAAAATCTGCTTAACCTACGCGGTTCAGCTGCAATCTCGACCGAAGTCTCTACAACACATGTAGTGGCTTCCATTTCAGTCATAATAGGAAACTCCAGAACAACTTCCGGTGTTGCGCTACTCTGACCTAATGACAAAGATTCTCCAATCTTGCCGAGCTGCACTGTCCTCCCACTCACCTTTTCGCAAGAAACACTTTCTCGTGAAATCCACCTTTTGTGACAAACACTTTGTCTTCAGTTCGGTGATAGGAGAAATACCCAAAAGTTTCTTTGGGATAACATTTGAAGAATCTTTAATCCGATTTTGGTTGTAAACACTTTACATATGCTATGCATACCAAAATTTAAGAAAAGACAATTTGGGTTCCTACCCATGCCATAACTCATATGGTGTCATTTCAACGGATTATGATGGCACTCTATTCAGTGTAAAAGCGGTAGTCTCTTAAAGCATAATCCACAAAAATATAACGGCAGTTTTATTTAATTACATCATCGATCTAACCATGTCTAACAAGGTTTGATTACATCTCTCGGACACTCCATCACTCTATAGCGTTCCGGGATGCGCAAGTTGTGGAACAATTCCATAACTCTTCAGATGTTCGCTAAACTCGTAACTCAAATATTCTTCTCTACAATCCAATCATAGACATTTGATTTTCTCGTTACGATGATTTTCTACTTCACGCTGAATTTTGAACCTTTTCAAATATTTCATACTTCTTTCTCATCAAATAGATATATCCATATATATCCACTCAAATCATCGGTGAAAGTTTATGAAGTAGAGGAATCCACCATACACGGCTACACATATCGTACTTCATACATCATTATGTATAATTTCCAACAAGTTAGTCGTCCGTTCAACTTTGGCCTATAAACGGATTTTTAGTCATCTTCCTTTCAGACAAGATTTGCAAGTGTCAAATGATTTAAAATCACATGACTCCAAAAATCCATCAACATGGAGTTTCTTCATGCATCTCTTTCCAATATGACTTAAACACAGGTGTCACAAATAAGTGAAATTCAAATCATTAGCCTCGCGGCGTTTTAGCGTCAGTGTTATGGATGTTGGTATTACCATCAAGATTTAAATGATCCATCCATTATGGAGCATGGCCATAATTTGAACAACCATTGTTCTCATAAAGCCGAAACAAAATAACAATTACTAAGCACTTATAATCAATCTCAAAGGCTCGAAAGGATGCAGACGGTGAACATAATAAACCCTTTTATTTAGTTCCCAATGTGCATCACTACCACATCTTTTGCTAGTCTTTTAGGCCATTGTAGTTCTTGTATCGTGTTGCATTGTATGACACTCATACCAACCGATCTAGTATCACATACCCATGAATTACATTGTTTACTAGCAAAGAATACATCTACAACATGTATATCATCTATATACTTGAGCTGGACTTTCCAGTCTTTTCTTTTCCTGCCAAATATTTTTCAGATCCTCTTCCAGCGTCCCCTCTCCTTTTAGAAGAATCTATCAACATCAACAATGGCACCAGTCACATTGGCACATAGTCTTAGGATTTTAGTCAAGTACTAGCACCCTTAGACTTGCACTTTGAAATTGATCACCATCATCACATGATTGGCGTTCTTTCGGATTCCACTTTTAGCTATCTTTAAGTATGGTAAATAAATTACCCATACACTTTATCCATCCCATCATAACATTTTATGATGAAGCTACTATAGCTCGTAGGGAAGTATGCGAGAATAATTTCAGTGCCAAACTATTTAAAAATCAAGACGCCTAGCGTCTTCAATCTTTGCATATACTCATACAATATGAGCACACGCTTTCTCACTAGATTATACTCAGTCATCTTGCAGCAAAACAAGGTTTTAGATATCACATATCTGTTACTCCTTGCTCACTTCTGAAACAATCCTTTCAGCTCCTAGATTATCTCATAATCTCCTCAATTCTCAAAACAATTTTGTAGATCAAGTTTCACGGAGACAAACATGACTTTAGACACTAAATTGGAATCATTGCTCTTGGATTAATACAACTTATTAAATCACATGGAGCTAGGTCAGGTTACCGAAAGTTTGCAATAGGACTTTATCTTAACTTGGCACTAATATGGTACCATTCCGTATCATTACTACCAGATCATTCAGTTTTTCTATCTCAATTAACAAGCTAAGTGTAAGGTAGATAACGGATGCCAATGACTACTACGAACTATGCAAATTCACTTTGATTAGTTGTTCATGATAATAAACTCCCACTAAATTCAACATCCCTCATAGTTGTTTTAGTGGTACATGATCCAAATCCACTACACCAAGTCCGATCATCACGTGAGATGATGTAGTTTCAATGGTGAACATCAACATGTTGATCATATCGTCCATATGACTCATGTTTAACCTTTCGGTTCGCTGTGTTCCGAGGCCATGTCTGTACATGCTAGGCTCGTCAAGACAACCCCAGTATTCTGCATGTGCTCCGAGGTCATGTCTGTACATGCTAACCTCGTCGAGACACCCGTCGTATGTGAACGTAGAGTCTATCACACCCGATCATCACGTGGTGCTTCGAAACGGCGAACTTTCGCGACGGTGCATACTAAGGGAGAACATGAACATGATATTACTTTGTGAGGGATCATCTTATAATGCTACCGTCGTCATACAAGCAAAATAAGATGCATAAAAAGAATAAACATCACATGCATAGATAATGTGACATGGTATAGCCTTTTTCTTCTTGTGCCTTTGATCTCCATCTCTAAAGCACCGGCATGATCTCCATCACCACCAGCATGGCGCCTAGGTCCTTGGGCGCCGCACATGATTGTCACCACCACGCGTTGCAACTACAACTATTGCTAACCATAGCGATAAAGTAATGCAATTACATGGCGTTTGGAGTTGACACGCAGGTCATACAAAAATATTAAAGACAACCATATGGCTCCTGCCAGTTGCCGTACTCATCGACATGCAAGCCGTGAAATATTACAAAACTTGATCATCTCATACATCACATATATCACATCACATCTTTGGCTATACCACATCACATGCCCCTGCAAAAACAAGTTAGACGCCTCTACTTATTGTTAGCAAGTTTTACGTGGCTTCTAGGGGCTGCATACAAGAACCGTTCTTTACCTACGCAAAGCCACAACGTGGATTCAAGTATTGCTATTAACTTCTTCAAGCCTCCCGTTGCAATTTAGATCTCACTATAGCAAGAGAGACAGACACCCGCCAGCTGCTTATGCAATACAAGTTGCATGTTGATCGCAGAACCGGTCTCATGTGCGAGGACATGTAAAGTTGGTCCGGGCCGCTTCATCTTACTATCCCGCAAGATCCAAAGTGCACGAAAAGAGGTAGCAACAAGAGAATCAACGCCCACAATCCAATTGTGTTCTACTCGTACAAAGCATCTACGCATAGATCTAGCTCTGATACCACTGATGGGATTCGCAGCATAGAAAACAAAAAAATTTCCTACGAGAGAGCGAACAAAAGCCAAGATCTAATCTAGGAAGATGCATGTAACGAGAAGATTAGATCTACATACCCTTGTAGAACACGAGCGGAAACGTTCTAATGAACGTGGTTGGCGTAGTCGTACTTTCTTCGCGATCACGTTCCCTTCGTGATCCAAACCGATCAAGCACCGCACGAACGGCACCTCCGAGATGTGCACACGTACGGCTCGAAGACGTCACCTCCTTCTTGATCCAGCAAGGCGGGAGATGAGGTAGATGAGATCAACTCCTGTAGCACGACGGCATGGTGGTGGAGGTGGTGGGGTTTCTCCGCGGACAGGGCTTCGCCAAGCGCTGTGCACGAGAGAGAGGAGATGGGAGAGAGGGAGGCGGCGGCTGGGATGGATCTCTCCGGAGGGCTGCCCCTCCCCTCCTTTATATAGAGGAGGAAACTTGGAGGAGGAGGAATAGTACCCGTAAACAGTACACGCGTGAACAGTACGCGCGTGAACAGTACCCTCCCCCAAGTAAAGCCTCCCCTTTTGATCTTATCTCCTATCTTTAAGGGATTTGATCTTATCCCTTGGGGGGGTTACTGTTCACGTGGCACTATTCACGTGTGTACTGTTCATGCAGTACCCTTGGTCCATGTGGACCCCTCCGGGATAAGTGGGCCCTACTCTAGAACCCTCCGGAACCTTCTAGAACTTCTCCGGAACTCTGCCGGAAAATTCCCGAACCTTTCCGAAACCCTAAAAATACTTTCCCATATATGAAATTGTATCTCCGGACCATTCCGGAGCTCCTCGTGACGTCCTGGATCCCATCCGAGACTCCGAACAAAATTTCGGTCTCACCATATTAATATCTCATTTTATACCCTAGCGTCAACGAATCTTAAGTGTGTGACCCTACGGGTTCGGGAATATGTGGACATGATCGAGACACCTCTCCGATCAATAATCAATAGCGGGACCATAGATGTCCATATTGATTCCCACATATTCAACGAATATCATTTATCGGTTGAACCACGATGTCGAATATTCCATTCCCTTTGTCTCGCGATATTTTACTTGCCCGAGATTCGATCGTCGGTATCACCATACCTAGTTCAATCTCGTTACCGGCAAGTACTCTTTACTCGTTCCGTAATGCCACATCCTCTGTGACCAACTCTTTAGTCACGTGCTTGCAAGCGATACAGAATGTGCTTTACCGAGTGGGCCCAGAGTATATCTCTCTGTCATATGGATGGACAAATCCCACTCTCGATACATGTAACCCAACAAGTACTTTCCAAAATACCTGAAAGACACCTTTATGATCACCCTGTTACGGCGTGACAGTTGATGCCCCCAAAGCATTCTTCCGGTACCAGGGAGTGGCATTATCTCATGGTCTAAGGATCGAAACATTTAACAATGGAAAGCTATGCAATATGAATTTTGTGACGTGATCGAATTGCCTAACTTAATTTGGGTCTGTCCATCATGTCATTCTCCTAATGACATGACCCCGTTATTAACCGACATCACATGTCCATGATTAGGAAACCTTAACCATCATTTAATCAACAAGCTAGCCAGATAGAGGCATTGCTAGGGACACGGTGTTGTTTATAAAACCACACATGTTTTATGTTTCCGGTTAATACAATTATAGCATGGAGTATAAACATTTATCATGAACAAGAAATATGATAATAACAATTTATTATTGCCTCTAGGGCATATTTCCA
Organism: Stipa capillata; assembly: GCA_019208055.1. Classification (NCBI taxonomy): domain Eukaryota; kingdom Viridiplantae; phylum Streptophyta; class Magnoliopsida; order Poales; family Poaceae; genus Stipa; species Stipa capillata. The sequence continues at coordinate 37,679 of JAGXJF010002534.1, forward strand.
ACAAGAACACCCCGGCAAGGAAGCGCCGCCAACCTCCAGGCGCCGCCCCAGCGAGGACCAAAAACTCCACTCGCCTCCCGGCAGAACGAAGCTCCACCGGAACGAGGACGAGACGGGGAGACCTTATTCCAAACCGATGGCGCCGCCATCGCCTCGCCGCCGCCGAACGGAGAAGAAAACCTGTGCAAAAACAAGAAAAGGAAAGAAGCCACCCCCCAGCAAGCCCGGGGACTGGCTCGCCTCGCGAGACCTAACAGGTCACCGGAGGCGAGATGGGCCGGCGAACTCACCGGAGGGAGGAGATGAAAACCAAAACACCCTCTTTTTCGCCCCTTGTTCCTGTAGCAGAGAGAGGTTTCGAGAGAGAGTTAGATAAACATTATTAATCCAATAACTTGACCGGAGCTAATATAATCTTTTCCCGTCGAGGAGAATCTTGTAGTTGATTCAGGGTGAGTTCTTTAGTGGCATATATTTCAGTGCTTGGTGTTGGTGGCCATCGGTGCAGGGATTAAATACATGGTTGGGCAGCCTCACACGGAGATATACCGTGTGCTTTGTCTAAGAGCTACAAAAACCTGCAATATGAGATAAAAGAGAAGTGCTTCTATGCTGTTCTAAATTATTTTTTGCACAAACCTCAAAGCACTGCATGAATCTCAAAGTTGTCTTGATAATTTTTGAGTGCGGATGTATCAAAGCCCAAAGCCCACATCCATACCCACTCGATCCACACGTCAGAGACCATCGCTCAGGCCCTAACCATCGCCCCATGAATTCACCAACCTATACAGCGGTGACGCCGGCTGCGACAACCGCTCTGGCCCTAACCATCGCCCCATGAATTCATCAACCTGCTGCGACAACCGCTCTGGCCCTAACCATCGCCCCATGAATTCATCAACCTGTATAGCGGTGACGCCGGCTGCCGACCACCACTCTCCTAGACCTACAGCCGGAGGAAGAAGGGTGAGTACAAGGAGAGCCACGTGATCGCTGGGGAGGAGTTCGTCGAGATCGTGGCCAGGTCCGCCCGTGTACCTGGGGTTTGCTTCTTCACATACCTGATGAACGGCATCCCTCTGATCGTGGGCCACTACATGGAGCACACGAGCTGCCTCCAAGAGCTGCTGATGTTCACCACTGCCAGGACGCTGCCGATGAGGTTGGTGCTCGTGAAGGAGCGATTCCTGGTGGCGGCAGCGGCGACGGTGGAGGAGGAGGCTGAGCCCGCCGCGGCGGGGGTGTATAGGTCCGTGGTGCAGTACGTATACATGGACAAGCGTGACATGGAGGACGACGAGTTCTTGGAGTCCGTCGTCCCTACGCTCAGGGAGGTCGCCAGCAGTGCCGACGAGACCGAGACGAAGGATCTCGTGAGCAGGAGCGGGGTGAGCATCGTGATCGGGAGGACGATCCTGGAGGTGGGTGGCGGGCACAGCCGGTTCAAGCGCTTGTCATCGATCACATGTACAGGTTCCTTGAGAAGAACTTCAAGTCCAGTGTCTCGGCTCTCAAGATGGGTCATGCTAAGAACCTTCAGGTTGGAATGCGATATAAGATAGATCGAGAGATTGAGTTAGCATGTGCTATTTGGGAGTAGCTTGTTAGCTGATCTGTTCCAAACTGTTTTTACAGTGGGTGCTAGATCAGGTGCTTTGATCAGGAATTTTTTAGACAAAGTTGTATATTGATTGGTGGAGCTCTTAAATTGTATTCGTACCATGGTTATTTGAACTTTAACAGCCTAGTTGATTCGCACAACTCTAAAAATACAGAAAAATAAGCATAGAAAAATGGTAGAAATGCCTGTGTAAGATGGAGGATTGAAAAACACAAAATTATGATAGCTGTTGTAAAAACACAAAATTATGATAGCTGTTGTGTACAAGGGGTTCAACCGAGCCGCCGCGGACGGCCAGCCTGAAGAGCCATTGATGCAGCCCACACTGGCACAGCCGTAGCCCTTGCTATTGCACAGGAACCTTGACCTCCTATGGTTTGATCTCTGCTTCTTGATGGAGATGGCCGGCGAGATGGGGTTGGCCTGGTCCGAACTGCTACTGAACCTGACATTGGTCCTGATGGTGAGGAACTTGGTAGTGATGGGGATATCCTTGGGCACATCATGAAGAAAGTTCAGAGCTTTTTGCTCCTCCATGGCTACCAAATCACAGAGCTCGGCAGTCTTGCTGGAAAGCGCTACATGATCTGGTGTTCCTCATGCTCCTATCAAAGATTCAACAGAAGGGGAATCGAAATATCAGATTCTTATTACAATCAGAAAAAGAAAGCATGGAGTTGCCACATCCCATTCAGAAAGATAACATACAAGAATACGTACTGTTACAAGAACCTGCAGCAATCTGCAGATTCTGCACTTGATTCCATCCAAAAACGTGTAAAGGAAACTGAAGTTTCAAGAAACAGGTCAAGCAAAACAAAACTTACTGATAAAATAAGGTATCCTTCAAGAATCCAATGGCACAGTAAAAACTGGTGATTCTCTCTCTCTCTCTCTCTCTCTCTCTCTCTCTCTTCAGAATCACTTGCTGTTGCTGAGGCTGCAAGAAACAAAAATGGTAGGAGGACCTGGACTTGGATTTGAAAAATGGCCTACCTTTCCCACTCGAGCCATTGAAGCCATGCATCGTGGCGCACGATCGGCAGGATGCTATTCATCACGTCCGTGAAGAAGCAAACCCCAGGCACGCATGCGGACCTGGCCATGATCCTAGCGAACTCCTCCCCAGCGATCATGTGGCTTACCTCGTACTCGCCCTCGTAGGTCTAGGAGAGCCATGGTCGGCAGCCGGCGCCGGTGCCGTACAGGTCGACGAATTCATGGGGCGATGGTTAGGGCCTGGACGATGGTCTCTGACATGTGGATCAAGTGGGTATGGATGTGGGCTTCGGGCCTTGATACACCCTCCACTCAAAATTACTAAGACAACTTTGAGATTCATGCAGTGCTTTGAGCAAAAGATAATTTGCAGAAGCATAGAAGCACTTCTTGAGATAAAATTGCAGTGAGATTCCCATAAAATGAATTTATACTCGTAGCCACCATGAATTTGGTCGATGATCGACCCGACGCCTTTCCAGCCATGCATGTCACGGCGTCAACGCTACCGTGTCGTCTGGGCACCATGTGCAGGCAGTATTAGACTGGCCGGTGGATCGTGTAGCACTACTACAAAATATTTCATTGGAGACGGTTCAAAATGGCACCCGCAGACAGTTTCAGCGACTGCTATGGAATATGTCGGTTCAAAATGGCACCCGCAGACAGTTTCAGCGACTGCTATGGAATATGTATTATGAATAATCAACACTTATTCTAGATAGTTTCTGAACTGTCTAAGGTAAGTACGTATTCGAGACGGTTTAAGCGTATGAACCGTTTGGGATGTATATGTCATTTAAGACAATTTACATCACCGAATTATCAGGGACTACATGTATATCCTAGACTCTTCTCTGTTAGTGAATTGTCTCAGATTGTTCCATAAATGTTCTATTGTTATTGATTTCTAAGACATTTCCTCGTGTCTAGACCATCTGGGATATCAATAATAACATAACTATTTTTTCTTTTTTTTTGCTAGCCATGACTTTCCAAAAAGCAATTTAAGTAGAATAGATACATTTTGCATTCACACATGTAAAAATTTCAATTAAAATGATATAACAATTTTGAAGAATAAATTAACATTTTAATATCCACATAAGTACATGAAGAACAAATCAACTTGTCGATATCCACATAGTAAACATTTTAGTTTTGTCTAGCTACGGTTGATGGTACTTGCCCTTGACGTCTAGTACATGGCTCACGAAGAAGAACATGAATTGGCCTCAAATATCCCTGAGCTCGGCCCTGGTGAGCATCTTTGTATCGATTTTGGCCCTACACCATAGCAAGTAAGATTAATTCTATGCATATATGTAAGAAGAGATGTATGAACAAGTACTAGACATATGATTGACAAACTTTAGGATCTGGGTTGCTCGAAAGGTGAGCTTCTACATGTGGTAGTAGACATAATAGCAACAAAAGTTTGTTCCCTTTGACTGCTGGTAGCACTGCAGTGTAAGAGAAAGAGTCTTAGTTCTAGTTGGGATTATTATGTAATGAACATGATGATATATAGTACTATTATGTATTTGGAGTAACCTTAAAATTGAACTTGTGTCTCGAAGTGTTGGGGATTGTTAACTTGGATCTCCCCCACGGCTCACTGACGTGGCAAATGATCTGTGTGTTTTCAAAAACTTAGGCAATTGGCAAAAATAAAAATAAAACAACAATTTAATGAGAAAATGTGTTAATTAATGACTAATACGTGTGAAGTCGTGGTTGACAAGGTTGTAGGAATCAAGTTGTATTACCTTATTCCATTTGGGTATAATCACAATCAAGACTTAGTGAAAGCTATTAAAGTAGGTTTCCATGGTCATAACTCTGTCTATATTGTGTATAATTATAAAACATGAGGTATGTAGTGTATTGATCACTTACTCTTGATTAAAGGCAAGGCGTATGAAATCTTTGTCCTTTTGAGCCTTCGATGGATTTGTCAGGTATTCCTCGACAAATTGTTCATTGGACTTCATGCTTTGCTCAGAGACCAAGTGTGGGTCAATGAAACCTGTCTGTTCTCTCCTTACCCTGGCTTCTCTGAACATGTGCCTAGATATATGAAAAAAAGTTGTTATATGATCAAATTTAGCCAATTGCAAGAGAATGTAAAACTACATTGAATATAAACACTTACAATGTCTAGATTCTCATCAAGGAGGTATCCAGTTAGCGTAGGTTGAAAAGAACGAAGATATCTACTTAATCAACTAGACAATCACCTATTGCGTGGTGAAAATAGTGGTCCTTGAACCAAACAGTTACACCTGTTCCTCATTCTGAGCCCAGACCATTGGAGTGGTCCATGTACTTAGAATGAAATGTTTGACAAGCAAGCCCTACATTATATAGTTTACCAATTGGGAGTATAGACTATCCTAGAGCAAACTGGTTGGCTCTATGAACGGGAGATCTTCGTTGTTGATCTTCTTCTATTTGCCATTTGTGCTCTTCACGCTCTTTAAGGTCTACTTTTGATATGTTGCCTTCACCGGAAATGGGACTGAACACTAAGTTATCAAAGTGTTCTCTGGTTGGGGCAACGACGGAGGTGCCGCTATCTCCATCTAAGCAGTGGGCTGAGAAGGTAGCTCCATCGGAGCAGTTTGTGATTGCCTGCTAATGTACATGATCAATGTAGCATCTTTTTACGGAAGTATTTGTGCTTTTATATCAGACCCACCGAGAACATTTTAAAATGCTGTAGGCTTTTACACAACTACAACTGATGATGGGAAAATGGGGCGGGAAACTGCATCCAAGTCATAGAGATAGATTAAATAAAATTTAAAGTGTGTATATAAATGAGATGAAAGAAATCAGGTATTGCGAGTCCATTACTTTAAGAACTCTTACATTTATATAAAAACTCTGTTAATTACATCTCTTATGAGAAAATCCCTGATTAAGAATTCCAACATATCTACTATAACAAACTACAACATATGAATATTATAAAAATGTAAAAGAAAATTCTCCTCACCGTCGATGACTGACGCCTACTCGAGGAAACTTGGATTTACTCGTGAGTATTTTTTAGCATCGTGCTTATGTTTTAGAGTGTATATTTTAGCATGTGGCAACATGATGCTGATGTGTAACTGACATGAAGGTTGGCTTTGATTAGTTTTGAGACAAAATATTTTAAATTTATGACACATGTGTGCGATATGGAGCGTATGTTTTTATATAGTTTAGCTTCACCTTTATTACTACTAACACCGGGTAGTGTTAATGTGACGCTAGAGAGTAGCGTAATCAAAGTGAAGCTTTGTGATATAGTTTAGTGATTTTTAGTACCCATTACATGACAAGAATCATTTCTACGAAGTTTTGCTTCACCTGTATTACCAATATGGCATCTGCATGTAGTGTAAACGAAATGAAGCTAAATTGGTCTTGGCGAAGCATGGTGTTTATGATTTTTAGCCTATGCATACTATATGTGCCATGTATTTTTTTTAGTGACATCGCGTGGCGTTAATCTAGTGCCCGTGTATAGTGTAACCAAAATAGAGTTTGTGGCATAGCTTTTACAATTTTATTAAAAGCCTATGTACACTACATGAGCATATTTTATTAAGTTTTGCTCCACATGTGTTACTACTAACATCACATAGCACTCTTGTGACGCCCGTGTGTAGCGTAAACAAAGTGAAATTTGGTTTTCTCCCTGTTTGTATTACTACTAACGCCTCGTGGTGCTAATATGGCACCCCGTGTAGCATAACCGAACGCAGAGTATATTACATGTTATTTTATATTTTGCCACTACTCATGTTATAATATTTGCGAGTTAACATATTTTTATGCTCAACTTTCCCCGCTTTACCTTTGCAATGCATATTGTATACCTATCTTGATTTGTATCCATTTCGAGGACCAAACCAAGAATGAGGCCTTCATTCATCCCAATCTTGGTTTGCACCCATTTTGAGGACCGAACCAAGGAGAAATTCATGGGGACTTCACACCTATTTACCCTTGATTTGTATCCATGAGTAGGAACTGAACCAAGCAACGAGGCTTGAGCGCTCATTTGATCTTGATTTGTATCGCTAATGGAACCAAATCAAGGGAGGCAACAAAATCAAAAGAACACCGCAACAAATGGGAATGGCTAGGCTCCTTAGATTGTACCACGATGGCCGAACCAAGAACTAAAGCATCAAGAAAAGATGAAGAAGACTCTTTGGTTTGTACCACCATGGCCAAACCAAAAAATAGAGAGAAGCCATAATCTCACCTTCTTGAAGATGCCAAACTTTCTCTTCTCCTCTTCAAGCTCTCTTCTCACATTATATGCTTTGTTTTGGATGAAGTAGAGAGCAGCAGAACTTGGACGCCAAATGAACTAGAGACCTACCCTTCCTCCATGCTTTTACACCTATTTATAGATGGATGGAAGAGGTGTTGAACAGCTCAAGATTGGAGTTACGACAACTTTCCTCATTTTCTTTTTCTCTAGAATTGCTTGCCTTGTTCGATTAGTCGAGCATGTTCAGCTTCATGGGCAACGTGGGCATAGTGGAGGTCCAGCCAATGGCTGCATGCAGGCCATTTAAAAGATTATTAGAGAGGAGATTAATGTATTCTCCTTTCTCTTTTTCCTTGCTCATTTATTATTATCCGCTATTACATTGCTAATGGGTGGTTACGACTTCCTTTTGATCACGCCTCTATGAATGGAGACATGCAGGACACGTTGTAAATCAGTTAATGAAAATGCCCGGCCGTTTTCTTTATTTTGGTAGTTAAAGAACTTGCTTAATCTCTATCATGCATGCATGCATGCATATCTCACTCTTTAACTTCGTACTGAGTTAATCATTGGTGATGTACGTGGACCATGAACCTCCTCTCTCCTTTCTTTTAGAACTTGATTAATCATTGAGGTATTTAACACCTATATGCATGGAGTTAACGTGTATAGAGGTGGTATGATTTTATTTGACTGACATGTGGACCAACTGGTTATCGTTAGTTAGTTAATCAAGTTTTGATATAATAATTATTATTAATTAATCCGTAGTTAGAATGATGTTTAACTATTTTATGCACGTAGCTTATTTTCAGTTGCTTTTCCCATAACTTAGGAGCAAGCTTATTTGAAGTGCTACAAGGTCCATATCTTTTTTAAATGCACAAAGATATGTCCTCCACGTGACTATGCGTTACTAATATTCGGTTGATGATCCCAACTTATACTTACCCACGCCGATCTTTTATTGTTAGTGAGACGTTTGATCAATCGTTATTGGCTAATGTTAAAATAATTATTTTATAATATTTTGGTTATTTGCATAGTAACAAAGTTTAGCCATTAAAATCAATTTATCATTATGTCCTTATATAATTGTAGGCTTACACCAAAATCGATGTCAACAGATGCCCACTCGAGATCCGGATTTGAAGATTATTTTTATTTCAGATCCGGAGCTTGACATGTGTATGCCCATATTTCGATACATGTACATGTATATGTAATTATACTATATAGGAAGCTGAACTGGGGCTCCATGGTGTGTGGGCTCCATGATTTCAAAATCATGAATTCAAGCCAAGTTTGATATAATTTTTGGAAGTTTTTGTTTCTAGATATATACCTAACTATAACAATAATTCAAATGAGATACATACCTTTAAAAAAATACAAAGATTTTAGTGTATGTTAGGTCACATACCTAGAATTCAGCGTATGTCAGATCACATACCTGGGATTCTCAATATGTGATCAAATATACATCAAAATATTTGAATTTGAGTAGTTTTTTTGAAAAGTATGTATTTTATTTGAGTATATATCTCTGGGTATATACCCTTAAACTAAAATTTTCGAAAATAATATTCAAGTTTGCTTTGAATTTGAGCATTTAAAATCATGGAACCCAGATGCCATGAAGCCCCAGGTAATTATACTATATATGTATACATATGTATATATATAATAAGCTAGTGAGCTGAGGATATCGTGCGTGCGCCACTTGCCTATAATTTTGGGTCTGCAGTGTAACAAACCGGATTTTAGGGTATGTTAGTTCCGCTTAACCAAATGGCTATTTATTTGTTATCTTCTCAGTCATACGGTTTCTCATCTTTTCTTTTCTTTTCATGGTCTCTTCAAGAACACCAACGTGAGTCAACCTCAGTTTAAATTTTTCTGGCCGTTAGTGCTTCTCCATCCGTTAGGTATGTATGGCTATGGATTACACACTCTTATCTCCTTTACTAAGATTTTCTCTTAATTATCTCGTTTTCTTTATCAGAGGGTGCAGGGGGGTCAATCTCGACCGGACGTCGCGTCCGATCTCATTGCAACAACCGGTAGATGCATATTTCTATGTTACCTCAAGTTAAAAAGCAAGATGAAGATACGTCTATATATATGAGTACTCGCTTGATCTTTTTTATAGTGCAGGGACATTGGGTTACGATCTAATACAAAGGATCAATCCTGCACAGTAAATTCATTCTTTGCAGCGGTACCAATTTCTCCTTATTTCCCTACCATTATTATAATTCCATAAGCATGCATGTAGCAATAGCATGAGTCAGAATACTTGCTTATTTCACATCTTGGCAACTTGTTTAATCGACATATGTAAATCACGCTGTATGTAACCACCTTTTCTAAAAGAAATCTTCGTGTAGAATTAGTTAATCGCTGTTGAAGTTTCAGGAAGTTTTCAGCGTAGACTTATCTAGTGTACAATTGTAGAGTTGTAGATTTTTTTTCACGTACAAGAAATAAAAGAATTCCCTCACAGTTCGTGTACCGGGAAGCCTTGATATAGGCTTGGTCTGTGGTACAACTTGGAGCTGCTATTTATTATTATTTTTTATACGGGACGTGAAAGTGATAGTCTCGCGGTTTGGCGTTCCGGGAAGCTTTGACATAAGCTTGGTTCATCGTACAACCTTGGAACGATGTATGCATATAAGAGATGAACAAACACTTTCGCAGTTGGCGTTTCGGGAAGTCTTGATATAGGCTTGGTCTGTCGTACAACCACGGAGCGGCACATGTTTTTTTATATATAAGCGATGAACAAACACTCTCGCAGTTGGCGTTCTGGAAAGTCTTGTTATAGGCTTGGTTCGTCGTACAACTTCGGAGCGACACATATTTTTTTTTCTTTTGCATATAAGAGATGAACAAACACTCTCGTAGTTGGCGTTCCGTGAAGTCTTGATATAGGCCCTGTCCATCGTACAACTGCGGAGTGACATAATTTTTTTTATGTAAGCAATGAACAAACATTCTCGTAGTTGGCTTTGCGGAAAGTCTTGATATAGGCTTGCTCCGTTGTACAACTGCGAGGCGACACATTTTTTTTGTATGTAACAGATGAGTAAACACTCTCGCAGTTGGCGTTCTAGCAAGTCTTGATATAGGCTTGGTTCGTCGTCCAACTGCGGAGAGATGTATTACTTTTATATATAAGAAATGAATAAACACTCTCGCAGTTGGTGTTTTGGGAAGTCTTGATATAGACTTGATTCGTCCCACAACCGCGAAGTGATACTTTTGTTTATTACGAAAGATCACTTAACACGTTTTTTTAAACAAGCTTTTGGTCGCTTTAATTCCTTATAGCAATTCCCTATGGTTTCCCATTCCAATACTGCTATTGTATTTGCCCGAAATATGTAATGCGTCCATGAATATTATCTCCTTATTCACCGGTGCAGCATTATTTAACCAATACCATTTTCTTTGCATGCATATAGATGGCGCAAGAAGTTTCATTTTTGTCCCACAAGATGTCTTTTTGCCAACTAGCCAAGCGACAAATGTTCGAACCAGAAACTAGCGAAATAACCAATCCGGTGAACAAGGAATTAGAAATACCACATGGCAATCTAGATTATGATAACTGTGGTTGGAAATCAGGGCCCTCCTTTTCAGCACGCTGCTACTACCCCCTTGCGCCTTTATCTAGGCTTGATGAAGCCTTAACCTTGGGGACTATGTATAGTGTCCAAAGATTTAGGTTGGGAACATCGTCGAATATGTTGTATCTCCTCATGGATATATCAGATGGGGTACACAAGTTTTTAAAGAAGTATTCCATTCATTTAAAAGGAAACGAAGAGGGTGTGGATTACATTTGTGGAGCTATATATTGTTCCTTAGGTGATTACTCTATCTCCCCTCCTCTACTGAGGTCCTTATTGGAGAAGTGGAATCCCAACACGAATGCATTTTTATTCTCGTGTGGCGAGTGCACAGTCATGCTCTTGGACATGCATAAAATGGCTGGGTTACCTTCGGAAGGCAATCATTTAAGATCCACCAGACCAAAGCATTAACACGGTGACACATGTGGTTCCTCAAATTTAAGCACCTAAAACCCCTCACCCTTGACTATCGCTCAATGGGCAGTAGAATTGGCGACAAGAATAAGCATTTGATATTGCAAAGTACTAACAAACAATCCTAGGATCATGTTGCTCGGGCCCTAGACATCAAGCACTAAGCATAGCAATAAACGACGAACAATTAAAACAACATCAAAGTCCAACACAATATGAAATTATCATAAAAATAGCATCAAGACATCTCTCTACAATTCACTAGTCCTCGTCCATCCCATATGCCTACGGTGAACTCCTCAAACATAATAAAAGGATGAAAACAAATGAATATCATCATGAGATTACAGTGATATACAATAGTAATAACTCCCCTAAATCCACAAGATCTCCAATGATGGATGATGAAGAAACGAGCGTTGATCCGGTGGAGAAGTGGCAACCGATCTGAATTCTGGTGGATGAGAATGTATTCTGTAGATACGAACAGTGCGGCGGCGAAGTTTCATCTCAAAAACTCTTCCCTAGAAATCATGCGTCGAGACGAATAAGTAGTCAAAATATCGTTGGCGAAGGAGCCCTACATAGGCCACATGGCATGGCAGGTAGGGTCGTGGCTCCCCTACCATTTGGGTCGTGTGGGCCTTGCCTGCTGGCCCCCTTTCTCCAGTAAGCCTCCCTTCATGTAATTAGACAAAAACGTAACTTTTGTGAAATTTTGAAGTTTTTTGCATGCACTAAACAGAAGATGGTTTTACTAGATAACAATGATAATCAAGAAATAATACAATAATATCGAGAAAATAGATGAATAGATGGTATGAAAAACATGTGAAATATCAATACATTTTCGACATATCAAGCTCCCCAAAGCTTAACACATTGTTCATCCTCGAACAATGGACGTGATAAAATAGATATGACCAGTTTTGAAATAAATGTCACAACGAATGGTATGAACTAATTAACTTATCTTCGCAGTGTGCAAAAGAAGCAATGTTCATAATTATTCATATGATTATAAGCATGCTATCAAAATTCCATTTCATGATTGACTTAAGAATTAAACTATCTCATGTCACAATAATGATAACAATCTAGTGAAAGAGCATGAGGCTATCATAAATAAACACATTACCAAAGAGGGGATATAATGGTTCAATTAATGATTTAAGAGAAATCAATGATGTCACACTTACAACAATCGGAACTCACCTACTAGAGGCAAGTCACAAGAATTAACTTGTGTACCAATGCAGAGCTCCCCGACAACAGCCCGTCGCTTTTGAAAGAGTAAAACAAGTTTTTATCATGAGCACCATTTGTTTATCAAATAAACCACAAATGTACTTGAAGTCTTATCATCTTATCATTCTGGTCATTGGAAAATAATGAGGGGATAGGAAAGACTCAATCAAAGGAATAGATAGGCCTATGCAATGCAAAGTGATCCCTAGGCCCGATTAATGTCCTGGTTATTGATATTGCACAATAGTAGTGATTTGCCATATGAATGCACAATGATGTGACTAGCCAAATAGCTCAAACTAGTCAGTGAAGAACATCCCCGATGAAGAATAAGACATAGAGACATGATGATATGAAGCTCTCAACCATGATGAAAATTCAATTCTAGAGCTATAAATGATGAAGCTCCATTCTGATGATAAATGCAGGGCATCAAGCTAGTGAGTGCCAAATGAAATGGAAGGGCCAAAATAAATGAAATCATCTCGGTGATTTGAAGAACAAGAGCTCAATGTAATGACAAAAGCATGGCACCTCTCTTCTGCTTTTTATTTATTTATTTTTCTTTTTTCTTTTTGTTTTTTTGCTTTTATTCTATTTTTTTCCGATAACATGTAGTGATTCCATGTAATGATGACCTCTATACAAATGATAACAAGTCAGGTATAAAGGTGGCAACTAGCAATATGCAAAGATACTATGATAAAAAGTGAGCGCTAAATGATATGCAACCGAATGGAAGCTAAAAAATGAAGAATATGCTCTCATAAATGATATGACAATAAACTAAGCACCTCTAGATGATATGTAAATGATGAGTAAATGTGCATGGCAAATCAACTATTACAGAAATGAATAATGATGAAGTGTCATGATAGGTAGGTATGATCGCACTAATGGCTAATAGTGAAGAGCTTTTTGGATTTCTCTTTTTGTAAATTTCTTTTTGCACAGCATGTTCTGTTTCAGCGGTCTTTATTCTTGCACCTCCGTGTCATCTTTATTTTATTTTATTTCTTTTTTAGAGAGACATAACCTATGGGTTGGGATGTACCAATGAAGCATGGAAATATCAATGTGATAAGTGCAAAACCTAGTACTATAGAGGCTAGCAAATAAGATGGAGTGAAATGACCAGCTTAAAGAACATACTTGACTAATGCAGAATCAAATAAAAAACAATAAGTAACTCACTTTGTTACACTTATTTCGCCAAGCAATGATCCCCTTATTTAAGTGCTAACCATGACTTCTCTAAGCAATTAAATTTAGAAAGGCAATGGTTCAAAAATTGTAGATATGCTCAAGTACTAGATCATTAATATTACCACAACTAGTTCAAGTCTATCACTTAAGCAACAAGGGATTTATGATGTCTAGCCTATGAGATATAGACAATATGATCAAAGCAAATCCGTACACTTGACATAGTCCAACTATGCACCATACATTTATTGAAACTACATAAAAGAAGAAAGATATTTTTTTGTATTTTTTGCAATTAGCTATTTCTAAAACTAACAAATCATGTTGGTCTTTTGTTTGTAAGCCTACATCAAACAAAAGCAAACATACTAGCTAAAAAATTTTGGATTTTCAAATTTGAATGCAACAAAGTAAACATGCAAGCTAAAAATAAACTAAATGCAATTATCATACATTTGCCATGCAAACTTACTCCCCCCCAAGCTTAGACTTTTGGCCTATGCTTGGCTCTCTACCCATCATCCGGAAACTCTGGTGGCCAGTAGTCGTACTGCTACTGAACGTGATGGTCCCATGGTCCATGTTGCGGCGATACCTCCCACTCACCTCAACCAGGTAAGTAAGTGGAATGACGTGGTTGCATAAGTGGTGGGTAATGTTGCTTCTCTGCTACAATGATCTCCTCCAAAGAGAGCTTCCAGTTTGCTTCGCCTCTATTTTGGAGGCCAATAAACTCCAGAAAAGGCAACTCAATGAGGCGTTTCTCCGTCTACTGAAATTTTTTGAGATCATACAAATACTCGTTATAATTGCAAGGGGTTACGCACTTAAAATTTCATGGATTTCAGCAAAGGTTCATTAATTGAAATAGGAAGGTAAGCAATAGTCAACTCAGATGAATCAAGACCATAATGCTCAGCAAAAGTATAGTAACAATACCATCACAAGAAACATCACCAAAAGCTCTAGAACTGGACATCACCAAAAGCTCTAGAACTGGCATATTGTAATGTTTTGCAAGGAATATACCACAGTGAGGACGACGCCTAGTGTGAGGGAACAAGGCTGCATTAATCACCCTCATGAGTTGAATTGTCACATTTCCTCTTGGGCCATTAGATGAATGATCCAACATCATTGGTTATGGGAGAATTATCATCCTTATACAGGTTGGCCCATATAATCCGATGTGGTGTCTACGTGGAAAAAAGTCAACAAGTCAACAATTCTTAGTAAGTCAAAGGCATTAGGAGGTGCATGAGGCGGTTAGTCCACCATGGATCATGCACCACCCCTCTTCCTTAGTCCACTATGACTCATGGACCAATTTTTACCTAACTACCCTTCTCTTACTCATCTTCGAAGAGCACCTATGGTCATTTGTCATGGAGCTCTTGCTTATATAAACCCGCCCATGTGGGGATGTAAAATCTATCTCATAAATGAGAAATCTCATGGAGAGAGACCTAGAGCTCCAAGTCTTGAAAGGGGAGCTCTAGGGACGGCCTTGGGAAGTTGCCAATAGTCCAAGTTGCTAGCCAAGTCATGTACGAGGCTCCCCTCTCGACATAGGACTAGGTCTTTGTGGACTACCCGGTTTTAAGGCCGGATAAACCCTTGTGTTCACTGTATCGATCCCTGGATCAATAGTCGATACACACAAATACTTGATAACATAACCATGTCATACATCGTTTATTACAAACAACAACCATACTTGGTCTTTAGTTCTTACAAACCGGGCCTATTGGCCGAATGGAACAGCAGCGGAATAAAATACGGTGGATAACCCATCAGTATGCCGATCCACAGGCAACAGACTGGGGAGAAACCCTACGCCTCGAAGTCGCTGTCGCTATCGCCAGACTGGTATTCCTCCTCTTCGTCTGGCCACATAACAAGCCAGGTGAGTACATTGAATGTACTCGCAAGCACTCCGTCGGGGAGTTTAATACGGATATGAACATGCTCGGGATTTATCAATAACATAGCTCTATTCTATGTTTCATGTTGTGCGAGAAAGTAAGTTTGCATTGGAAATAAGTACATAGATGTAAAAACGATTTTATCAAAACATCTCGACGCGGCGAGATAAAGTACTTGCTCAGATCACTCCACCCGTTACAATGGGGAGTTCAATTTTGTGCTTGCTACAACGGCAAAGCACGGTACTTGCCCGGGTCCACTGGGAGACGCTGCTCACCTTGTACTTACGGGGTTCCCAATCGCCCGGTTCCACTTGGAGACGCTGCTCACTTTGTACTTACGGGGGATTCTAGGTCTTGCCCGAGTCCTCGGGAAAACCCTTCTTCACACTTCCCGCTACAGTGGGAACTTGGCAAACTGCCCTGCGAACACGACGGTTCGCGTCCTTAAACCCATAACCCAGAAATCCTTTTTGGGGCTCAGAAAGCCAGACTACTTTAGTGTGGCCCGACCAAGTTCATCCATGACCGCGGACGCGGCTATTCGAATAGTTTTTAACCCTCTGCAGAGGTGGTACGGCTTTACCCACACGATGTAGCTCACCCTGGGCATACCGTGCACTGCATACTACCAGAGCTAGTAGTCAGAAGGACATGTCCCACACCTAGCTCGAGACAGTATCCCCGCTACGAGGAGGTTGGTGTTCCATCTCTGTGGCGAACCAAACCTCATTACCTACGGGTTTAGCCCTCTTCGGGGTTACCCGCCCCATCTGCACTCTACTGACTGCCCACGGGTTCATGCTAGTCCAGGCCGGTTACTAGATCAAGTCCTTCCCACAAAGGACATGTGGTCGTACGGTAAGACTTGGCCAAACGGCACTTAAGACAGGTCCTTAGGTGATCCGAGAAGGACTCCACACCACTCCCGTAAACGGGCAGCGAGAACCACGACGGGCCTTATCTCGCTCTTTAACATCTCCCTGCAAACACCCTTCATTACCAACCCGGATCAAAATCTTCTCCCTTTTTAGCTCGGTTCCACAGAACCATTTCCGGTAGAATAACCCAACCCATGCATATCCTACCTTCCATGCACCTCTACAACCGGACGCGACGGTCCATTTCGATATTCCATCACATGAAATATGGGGTGTTGCTTTCCTTTTCCTTTTCGAAAACCTAATTCATCTACTGCGGGGCTAAGCATATGTATATATATATCTACACTATCCTAAGTTTCCGATAAGTCTTCGGAACACAGTAGTCCTAAGGCGACAAGGTTTAAGGGATCGGACTAGGGTTTCTTATCATCGGTGGTATCTACTCTACATAAAATAACAGGGATAAAATATAGCATGCATGGTTCGAAAGCAAAATAATATTTCGTAAAACTGGGATTCAACATGATCAAGGGCGGAGGGCTTGCCTGGCAAGTCTTGGCTCGGTTCCGGACGCGGAGATGCTTCAGGTTCCTCCTGGCGCACGTACCTCACACCGTCAACTACACGTTCAGAAAATACTTCGAATAAGAACCGAGCATAACAAACAACAAATAATAGAGGTCAGGATGCGTGCATGCGGGGTCCTAACATGTTCATGAAGACTTTAACATGATGGAGGTAACTAAGAAGAACCTATATACATGCATGACATGACGATTGGGGTTTCTAGGGTTTCAAAGATAAGCACTTGCTTTCCTTGGCTTTTGGAGTCATGCATCATGAACAAAGGTGGGCTAATAGGGTGTAAAGCAAGTTTTGGACTTTAAACCTACTGGACAAAAGGAATGCATCATCTAGTCGGACTAACTTTGAAAAGAAATAACACTACATAAACATGCTTGATTTTAGGGTTTCATGATTTGTATCTATCCCTTCTTTAAGCTTTGAGCGAAGCAACATAAATGCATGAATGTAACTTGTGCAAGGGTATGGAAAATATTATAGTTTACATGCTGGAAACCCTAGGGTTGATCACATATTCAAAAATGAATTTAAACACAAGTTTGAATTTGGACTGGCTACTGAACTGGGCTGTACAGAGAGAATTATGGAGATTTTCGAAAAGTGTTCTATATGAAAAAGATGGGAAATTTAATTCTGAACAACTTTTATTTGGGAAGTTTTTTGAGAACCGGCTCGGATTTGGGTGAATCGGTTGAACCAGTGAGAGAGCTGTACTGGACCAGAGAGAAAACCAGCCGGTTTATTTAAACAGGGGGGGGGGTGACGTGGAGAGAGTCGGCGCCGGCTTCACTTAAACTGACAGTGGGCCTAGGCTGCCGCTCGGGCCGGCTGGCAGTGGCGAGGGGGCGGCGTACCGCTTCGGTAGAGGGGCCCACAGGTCAGCACAAAGAGAAAGGAGAGGGGGGGCGCGCGCGGGGAAAATGTCCGGCGAGGAGTTAGGTTTCCGGCGGGGGCTCCGGTGAACTCTACGGCGAGAAATTGCGGTGGCTACGACAGGAATTAGGGGGAGCGGCAGCTACCCTTGGAATCAGGGAGATCAGAGGGTCTCGTTTTTGTGGTTAACGAGCTCGCGAGTTTGCTGGAGGTGGTGTTCGTCGGTGCTCAGAACAGGGGCGGCGGAGGCGACTGCTGATCCCGCGTTCCAGTGACCAAAGGCTGCAATGGATCAATCGTGGGTGTTAATGGGAGTTCCAGAACGACTAAGGAAGGAAGAAAGGTAGGGATTCTTCACTGGAGCCGAGGGGTTTCTCCTTTGAACAATGGCGGGTGCCTTCACCGGAGAAGAAGATGGGGGGGCAATGGTGAGCTCAGGGGGCTTAGGGAGTGTTTAAGGAGTTTCCAGAGAAAGCTGTGGGAAGTTAGTGTGCTCGGGAGTTCTTTAAATAGGCAAGGGGAAACGGGGAGGTTGAATGCCGGCTGCCCGGCCGCCGTCCTCGCCGTGGACCTTGCTCCAGTGGCTCGACGACTTTGCCAGTGGTCTCGGTCTGCTCAGGGGGTGCTAATGGAAGCCTGCGGCGTGGACTGAGCTCAGGTGAAGCAGTGGTCGGTGGTGCAGAGCTCAGGCGCGCGTGGGCATGTCTGGCACCGGCATGGCCGCGTCCAGAGCGCGTGCACCGGCATGCCAAGTGCGCCCTGGCTCTTGTGGTGAAGGACAGCGTGTCAAACCATGTCAATCCGAGTCACTGCTTGGCGTTGAAGCCTGTGGAGCTTGGCAGAGAAAAAGACTTTGAGTGGATGGATTGGAGATAAAGAAGTGGAGTAGAGCTCATGTCGGCATGGTTGGTGCTAGGGTTTAACTCCCATGGCTGGTGGTTTGGCACTGAGAGGCAAGGGAGTAGACAAGCTCAGAGTTGAAGTGAGGTTGATAGCAAGTCTCTGGAACAAGGTGGTTGGTAGTTAGGTTAGAAATCAAGAGGAGAGAAGAACTAGTGCCAAGGTGTTCGATGGATACTTAAGCAAATAATTGCACTCTGTCGGACCCCAAAATCCATAACAGAGAGTCTTAAGCATAATCACCCGCTAAGTCGAAACGTCAACCCCGACCTCAACTCCAGGGTGTCAATTCCCAGAGGAGTGGAGTGATATGGCTTCGAATAGCCCGAGACGTCAACCCCAAAGCTTACTCTGGCAAGAGCACAGAGTAGTAGGGTGATATGGTCTCCTCACTCTTTTCCACTGAGCCGGAACTTCAATCCCGAACTCGTCCCGGCAAATAAATGCTCGGCTGGAGTAGGATGATATAGTTCCCAAGCTCTCAGCAGAAGAGTCGCTTCACAGGGGTGACTAAACTTAACGACCCTATGATAGGGACTCTGAAACCCTACCCGCAACATGTGCTTCATCAACATACACGCAGGGCACATGAGCAGGCGAAAACAACTAGCTAACACAGCAGAACTCTACAACAGAACTGCAATATAGCAATATATTCATGCAAAGGATCCGAGGATCCCAGTACAATACACAGCGGAAGGTTAAATAGGGCTAAGGAGCTGAACAGTAGTGCCAAAAGTGGCAGCAATAAACCAAACTGCCAAACCCAGGGGCAGGACCACTGCCTAGGATTCCTAGTGACGAGCCGTTGTGGGTGTCGATCTCTACGAAGAAACTAACCTGGAGGGAAAAGGAGTTTTCTCTGCAACAAAAACATCAACGATAGCAGGGTGAGTACAAAATTGTACTCAGCAAGACTTATAGTGCAGAAAGTAGTAATAGTTGTGCCAAGTATCAATAAAAGGGGATAGTGGACTATTTTGCGGAAAGCCAATTTACTTTTAGCAATATTTCGTAGTAGATGAAAACCGACTACCAGAAGGTTTTCGAAAGGGGGTAAGTCCACACTTCGCGAACATTCCTACCTGCAGAACACCATACCTCAGATATCCCGATCCTTCCTCAACCACCCCTGGGAGGAAGCGATCACTAACTCCTCTACAGTGGACAAGTTTTAGAGTTTGGTTGTAGTTGTCTAATTCGACGCAGGTAATCACCAAGTTGTCCATAACCGTGGACACGGCTGTTCAAACAGTTCAAACCCTGCAGGGGGTACATCTTTACCTACACGTATCGATCGTCTCCTAGTGCCAACGACGATTTACACACTTTCACGAGGTGTGCTGGCGGAGGGTGATCGAACATGACCTTTACAATGCTTTCGACCTAGGTATGAGCCACCCGTACGGGCTAGTCCATGTACATCTGTCCGACGGCACAGAGACACGGTCCCATAAGTTGTGAAACGAGGAACATCCCCGGTAAACCTACCGTGTGCCCCACCCACCGTATGCCTTTTTATCCCCAAAGAAAACGGCAAACGATTGCAGCTCATACACTAAGTCTAGGCAAATTATTCAGTCGGGGGTGGCCCCATAATCCACCCGTGTAGAAGTACGCAAATCTTGGGTCAATGTACATCGGGAACCGGTCCTTGCGGGAAAACGAGACAAACCACCGTGCTCCCAGCCACGGCCTCTCGTCTAGCCCAGATAAGATTAAGCAGGTTTATTAAGCAATCCCGGTGAACACCCACCTACCAAGTAACCCATCCAATGGTGTGAGAACATCTGCCATCCCAGGAATTACGACTTCTACAAGTCTAAGCATGTCTAAGCAAATACAATGTAGTAAGCAATAGCAGGTTACGCACTAGGCTACTCTAGCTAGGTTAGGATGGTAGTGGAGTTGATTGAGCGACAAAGTAAGTTTTGTGCAAGGAATAGAGGTAAAACTAACGAGAAAGTAACATTTGAACGCATGCGATATTGCATTTGAAAACAACTAATACTTTGCAAATAGTAGGAGTTCTGCAATGTGACCAAAGGGGCTGCTTGCCTGGTTGCTGAGCAATTAAACCCTGCTCGTGATTGCGGTTATCGTCCGGTGGATCCTCCGACTCTAACGGGATAAAACAAACACACCGGAAAAGAAAAGGCACAATCATGAACATCCAAAATGCCAAACATTAACACAAGATGCAATGCAAACCATGACGTAGAGGATGCAAAAAGAAAACTAATGCAAGTGGAAACAATTTAATCGGAGTCCGGACGCATAAAATATCGCGATCCGAAAATCCTCCGGCTAATCGGAAACCCTAATTTGAGTCTTTAGCAAATTGTATTATTCCTAGCATGCAAACATGGATGGAAATGATGTTTTTGAATAGATCTTCTTTTTCTGAACATTTTGATATATTATTTGCATTTTTCTGATTAAAAATGGATTTTCTATGCATTTTATAAGATTTAATCCATTTTAAATACTTTTGTTGTATTTTTCTCAGCAAAATTAACATTTAGATTAATTCAGTACAATAGAGGCTGACATGTGGGTCCACTGGTCAATTTTGACCAAAATTGATTTGAGCCATTGACAGGTGGGGCCCACTGTCATTGACTTTCCTTTTCTTTTATTCTTTTCTTTTAATTTTCTGACATATGGGGTCCACTAGTCATATAAATCTATTTCTCTTTTTTTTCATCTTTATTTTAATTTCTTACAGCTGGGACCCACACGTCATAGATTCTGATTTTATTTAATCTTTTATTTTAAGCCCTGACATGCGGGGTCCCCATGTCATAGAGACAAGCTTAGTAACTTCATTTAATACACTGATTGTTATTAATAGAAGTCATTAATGTGTTGGTTAGTAATAACTACAGGTGATTAGCATTAAATATGTTCCAACAGAGTTTATTAGTCGGAACAGTATTCAGACCTATTAATTAATGTTTTAATTACACTTAGCAGCTGGTTAAATCTGACTAACTAACCTAATTAACAGCTCGGTCAAGCTGTCTTAATGACAGGTTTAACGGCCATTAAGGCTTAACCGACCTGGTCGGGGAGCCGTGGAGTTCGGGTGTGCTCGGTGCGGTGCTCCTGGCGGCGAAGCCGAGGGGAAGGCGACGGTGAGGCACCGGATGGCAAGGAAGGCAGAGCGGCGCGGGGACTCGGCGATGGGGCGGAGCGACGGCGGGGTCGGCCGGTGCTTGGACTGGGGCGGCGCGGCGAGGTGCTCGGCTCCGAGCGGCTTTGGGTGCGCGGTGGTCGACTCCAGCAGAGAGGAGCTCCGGGGCTTTGGGGGCGGAGAACAGGGCACACGGCGGCGGTGCTTGGGTGGGGCGAGGCGGCGTCGGGTGCTCCGGTGCTCGGCCGGGACGGCGCAAAGGGAGGCGACGAGAGGAGCTTGGGGCGGCGAGGAAAGGCGAGGCGCCGGGAGCGGTTCGGGATGGGCCGGAGCACGGCGAGGGGTGAGGCGGCGAGCTCGAGCAGCGAGGGAGGGAGGGCCCGAGGCGGCGGGCGGAGGAGGACCTCAACGGCGAGGTGGTCCGGCGACGAGAGCAGCAAGCACAGCGGTGTGGGGGTGTGCAGCAGGAAGAAGAAAACAAGGGAGAGGGAGGAATGGAGAGGCGGCCGACGAGCAAGGCCGAGCGGCGAGGGCTCGGGATCGGGGCGACCGGCGGTTGAGAAGATGGGAGAGAGGGAGAGGCTCTCGGGGAGGGGGCTTAGCCGGCGGGAAGAGAGGGTAAGGGAGGGGGGCTCGGCGTACGAAGCAAGAGGTGGCCAGGGAAGAGCTCCGCGCCTGCCACCGAAGCAAGAAGAAGCAAGAGGTCGCACCGGGGATAAGGCACCGGGTGGAGGAAGCTTAAGGAGGAAGGAAGGGAATGCGGGCTGGGCCAGGGAGAAGAAAATGGGCCGGTGCGGGAAAGAGGCCCATTCCGGTGGGGAAGGTTTAGGGTTTTAGAATTTTGGTTTCTTTTTCTTCTTTGGTCCTTTTATACTTGCTTCGAATTTTCAATTGGATTTACAGATCAAACCATTTTCAAACTGAATTTCGGTTCACATTACATTACTGATCCGACCAAACCTAGGGATTTAAGGAAGTTTTGAATTAAAATTAAAACTCATTTGAATTTAAAGGAGAGTATTGGGATCTTCCCTCTTGGCTTGCTTGAGTTGCTAGCTTGGGTGTTTAATTAAACCCTAACACAGATTTGAATCCTAATTTCAAACCTTTAGAACCATTTCAAAGTTCTCTCTCAATTAAAAATTAACCTCAAAGCATGCTTATAAGGTTTTGTTCTATTTCAACTAGGTTTTCCAAATCAACTCAAAATCCTCTTTTAGACTTTTAGTTATCTCAAACCTGTGGTTTTATAACTTGGTTAATAAGTTGAATTCATGAGATGATCCTCGGGACTTGTTCTTAGGTTTTCAAAATTCAAAATCCTTCTCATTTTTAAGATGATGCTACTACGACATAATGCACATTACGACGCTATCAAACTAGGGATGTTACAGACCTACCCCCCTTACGAAAATCTCGACCCCGAGATTCGGATCGACCGGAGAAGAGGGAAGGTAAGCCGATCGAAGATGATCTTCACGTTTCCAAGTAGCGTCGTCTTCGGAACGGTTGGATCATTGAGTCTTGAAGAACTTGACGCTGCTTCTTCGTGTAGTCTATTCCATTGCGTCGAGCATACGAACAAGATATTCTCGATCGTGTAGACCTTTTTGGAGATCCCAGGTGTCAATTGCAGATTCTGGATTTAAATTCTAGAAGCGGTTTCGAAGCTGCGGAACATGGAAGACACTAGAGATTTAGGACATATCACGGAGGTAATCTCAACAGACATGCGACTTCACCTCGTTTGAAAAGAATGCGGACGAGGCCAGGTAACGAGGTACCAATTTTCCATTGATGCCAGATTGGCGAACACTCTTGTGAGGAGCGGGCCGGAGGTAGACTTGTCGTTGGACTCAACGTGGACCTCACGACGATGCATGTCGGAGTAACTCTTCTGACGAGATTGAGCAGTTTTCAATTGCTCTAGAATGATTCAAACTTGATCCTCCACTTCTTTGATCAAGTCCAATCTAAGAGGTTGTTTTGCTCCGGTTTCAGATCAACTTATTTGGAGGCAATAGGGAGCGATAGATGGAAGCAATCCTTGGAACCAAATCGATATCGACTCGTCGTTGCAATCAGGTGGTAGACCTCATAGCTTGTCGGAAAGAGCGTCTGGAAGGTCATGGACCACCAAAATATCTGGAAGATTAAGAAGAGGCTTGTCTTCAAGAGCACAAGGATGAGGTCTGTCAAATCTCGGATCACAAAGAATAGATTGATCGGAAAGATGAAAAGGATCTACGGGCTTGGTTACTTGATTCCTCAAAATTCTTTGTGGGGAACCAATCCTTACCCAAGATAACGTCAAGAGCTGTGGAAGCCCAAAACAATCGAGATAGCTTGCCGGTCGAGAACAACAGTTCCAGGGCAAATCCCATGATCTTCTTGGGATACTTTCACGACCGACCACGATACAGAGATAGATAGAATAAGGGCGGAAGTTCAGAAAGGAGATTTTAAGATAACGCAAACCGTGGAAATATTACACAAGATTCCTGCACATAACGTAAACCTTACATGCTGAAACTTGACACGGTTGCACAAAATAGCTAGAGGAGTACAGCTACATACACATCTGCTACAGCTCTAAAGAAGTATCCTATTACACAAGATTAGCTTTGGCTGCCGATACAAAAGATGTTGGAACAGCTGACTTTGACTATCACTCACCCACACGGGTAGGGAGGCTGCGGAGAGGAATCGTCTTGATTGTGAGGCATGACGTAGTACAAAGTTGCCTCGGGCGGGATGGGCTTTGGTTCTTGAAAATTGCGAGGCACCTCTCCAAGAAGTGGCTCACGTCGACAACGGAATGTTCCCGGTACTTCCATAGCTATACGATGACGAGAAGTATAGCGAAGTCCCGGAACTGGAGCAAAGGTACATGAAGATGGCCTGTCGGTAGCATATGGGCCAATAAATTCTCCGCGGGCCGTCATTAAGTCCACTGGGGCCTGCTTGCCGATATGCTTGCGGATGAACTCCAGAGCATGACCCAAACGATAACGATAGCAGTCCCGATCATAGGCGGCCGATTGATACAGACGGTGAGTAACACTGAGCATTGGGGCCATTTCGACGATTGTCGGATCAGATTCCATAATGAACTCTTGCCACCACATCAGTACATCGGAGTTTACTTGCCCCACATGATATCGAAAAGGAGAGTTCAAAAGCTGGCCTGCATAATGGTAACGAAGAAAGCTGATGGCGTTATAAGCAGCTGTTTGGACAGCTCCTTCGTAGGAACCATCACGACCCTCCAAGATGATAGGATATCCTGGCGGCATAAAGGGCAATTGCAACGGTTCGGAAGGATGCGGTCGGATGAAGATAGAGGCAATATAATCGCTCAGCCCAAATCGACAGTTGTGGCAATGGATGATATACTCGGGTAACCACATATATCCCAATCTTGCTAACATCCGAAGCAAGAGTGAAGGGGCACCCTCAACCGACAAACAGTGTGTAGCGCCTGCCAGGGTGATATGAGATTCGGCCATTTGGGTAAAAGAGTAAAAATAGAGTTACTCAAAGATTTAAGATCAGATCACAGGGAAAATTCACAGTAGAACATACTGCGGAAACTAAACTGTGGGAATACAAGATAAAGTTTAATTATGCTTGAACGGCAGAACAAAAGCTACGGAGCTAAAATACATCCCAAGGATGACTTCAACGTCGGCGGAGACCAAGGCAATTAAAGTGGCGAGGAACTCCAGACTGCCCACTTTGATGGGAACTTCACAGTATTCCCGGGATACTCCTATCACAGATCCCGGTGAATGAATAGCCAGAGAATTATGCATTAGCGCATATGGGATATTGTTTTCTTTGGCACAATCTTCAGATATAAAGGAATGAGAAGTTCTCGAATCAAAAGGACGGATGTTGGAACAGGATTGACAACGAATGCATCTATCACAACGTCAGGTAGATTTTGGGTTTCTTCAGCGATTACGATCAGCAGGCTGAGACGACGAGTTTACTTTCTTGGAAGAACCATTATTCTGAGCCTGAGCTTGCACCAGGTTAAGGAGGGATGAAGGATTCTGATCATAAGAGCACTCGTGAGCGCAGTGGCTAGGTTGGCCACATATGTAGCAGACTCCGGGAGATAGTTTCGGAACAGGGTTAGCCAGTTGTCCTTCAACTAGCCTTGCTTGGACATACTGCTGCAGATGACGGGAAGCAAAACCGATTGGTCCGGAGGAAGGAGCAGCACGATTGAATGTGCTAGCTGGAATCCAAATACGTCTCTTCTGCGAACTGGAAGGAGTTGACGGTATCACTTCCCTGACATGCTTACGAGATTCTTCAAGAGTTCGCCTTTCGTGCTCTATCTTGAGAACTTTGCCCACTAAAGCTAGGAAGTTCGGGAAATCAAAAGGAAACAACTCATATTCAAACTCCGGATTCAAGCTCTTATGAATTAGACATAGATTCAACCAGAATATCACATGCGATTTCAAATAGAACAACTGCATAGAGGAATATGAACAATCCGATGACGAGGCATCCTGATAGATGGAGACACAAGCTGGAACTCACGATTCACCGAAACGAGATAAGAGGGAAGGTACGGATTCCCAGAACACGTGAATCCTAACTTTTGAATGAAGTAGGAAAGTAGCAAATCCAGTTTACAACCAAATGAAGTGGTAAGATGAAGAACTAAGACTGAAGAGATAAGGAGAAAACAGAGTCACTACTTATGCTTTTCACAAATCCTTTTTAGGTTCAAAATAGTTTTTGCAACTTCTAGACTCAACAACGGCCAGTCAAAGGTTATCCTACAGACAGTCCTGCTCTGATACCAAAAGCTGTCGGACCCCAAAATCCATAACAGAGAGTCTTAAGCATAATCACCCGCTAAGTCGAAACGTCAACCCCGACCTCAACTCCAGGGTGTCAATTCCCAGAGGAGTGGAGTGATATGGCTTCGAATAGCCCGAGACGTCAACCCCAAAGCTTACTCTGGCAAGAGCACAGAGTAGTAGGGTGATATGGTCTCCTCACTCTTTTCCACTGAGCCGGAACTTCAATCCCAAACTCGTCCCGGCAAATAAATGCTCGGCTGGAGTAGGATGATATAGTTCCCAAGCTCTCAGCAGAAGAGTCGCTTCACAGGGGTGACTAAACTTAATGACCCTATGATAGGGACTCTGAAACCCTACCCGCAACATGTGCTTCATCAACATACACGCAGGGCACATGAGCAGGTGAAAACAACTAGCTAACATAGCAAAACTCTACAACAGAACTGCAATATAGCAATATATTCATGCAAAGGATCCGAGGATCCCAGTACAATACACAGCGGAAGGTTAAATAGGGCTAAGGAGCTGAACAGTAGTGCCAAAAGTGGCAGCAATAAACCAAACTGCCAAACCCAGGGGCAGGACCACTGCCTGGGATTCCCAGTGACGAGCCGTTGTGGGTGTCGATCTCTACGAAGAAACTAACCTGGAGGGAAAAGGAGTTTTCTCTGCAACAAAAACATCAATGATAGCAGGGTGAGTACAAAATTGTACTCAGCAAGACTTACAGTGCAGAAAGTAGTAATAGTTGTGCCAAGTATCAATAAAAGGGGATAGTGGACTATTTTGCGGAAAGCCAATTTACTTTTAGCAATATTTCGTAGTAGATGAAAACCGACTACCAGAAGGTTTTCGAAAGGGGGTAAGTCCACACTTCGCGAACATTCCTACCTGCAGAACACCATACCTCAGATATCCCGATCCTTCCTCAACCACCCCTGGGAGGAAGCGATCACTAACTCCTCTACAGTGGACAAGTTTTAGAGTTTGGTTGTAGTTGTCTAATTCGACGCAGGTAATCACCAAGTTGTCCATAACCGTGGACACGGCTGTTCAAACAGTTCAAACCCTGCAGGGGGTACATCTTTACCTACACGTATCGATCGTCTCCTAGTGCCAACGACGATTTACACACTTTCACGAGGTGTGCTGGCGGAGGGTGATCGAACATGACCTTTACAATGCTTTCGACCTAGGTATGAGCCACCCGTACGGGCTAGTCCATGTACATCTGTCCGACGACACAGAGACACGGTCCCATAAGTTGTGAAACGAGGAACATCCCCGGTAAACCTACCGTGTGCCCACCCCACCGTATGCCTTTTTATCCCCAAAGAAAACGGCAAACGATTGCAGCTCATACACTAAGTCTAGGCAAATTATTCAGTCGGGGGTGGCCCCATAATCCACCCGTGTAGAAGTACGCAAATCTTGGGTCAATGTACATCGGGAACCGGTCCTTGCGGGAAAACGAGACAAACCACCGTGCTCCCAGCCACGGCCTCTCGTCTAGCCCAGATAAGATTAAGCAGGTTTATTAAGCAATCCCGGTGAACACCCACCTACCAAGTAACCCATCCAATGGTGTGAGAACATCTGCCATCCCAGGAATTACGACTTCTACAAGTCTAAGCATGTCTAAGCAAATACAATGTAGTAAGCAATAGCAGGTTACGCACTAGGCTACTCTAGCTAGGTTAGGATGGTAGTGGAGTTGATTGAGCGACAAAGTAAGTTTTGTGCAAGGAATAGAGGTAAAACTAACGAGAAAGTAACATTTGAACGCATGCGATATTGCATTTGAAAACAACTAATACTTTGCAAATAGTAGGAGTTCTGCAATGTGACCAAAGGGGCTGCTTGCCTGGTTGCTGAGCAATTAAACCCTGCTCGTGATTGCGGTTATCGTCCGGTGGATCCTCCGACTCTAACGGGATAAAACAAACACACCGGAAAAGAAAAGGCACAATCATGAACATCCAAAATGCCAAACATTAACACAAGATGCAATGCAAACCATGACGTAGAGGATGCAAAAAGAAAACTAATGCAAGTGGAAACAATTTAATCGGAGTCCGGACGCATAAAATATCGCGATCCGAAAATCCTCCGGCTAATCGGAAACCCTAATTTGAGTCTTTAGCAAATTGTATTATTCCTAGCATGCAAACATGGATGGAAATGATGTTTTTGAATAGATCTTCTTTTTCTGAACATTTTGATATATTATTTGCATTTTTCTGATTAAAAATGGATTTTCTATGCATTTTATAAGATTTAATCCATTTTAAATACTTTTGTTGTATTTTTCTCAGCAAAATTAACATTTAGATTAATTCAGTACAATAGAGGCTGACATGTGGGTCCACTGGTCAATTTTGACCAAAATTGATTTGAGCCATTGACAGGTGGGGCCCACTGTCATTGACTTTCCTTTTCTTTTATTCTTTTCTTTTAATTTTCTGACATATGGGGTCCACTAGTCATATAAATCTATTTCTCTTTTTTTTCATCTTTATTTTAATTTCTTACAGCTGGGACCCACACGTCATAGATTCTGATTTTATTTAATCTTTTATTTTAAGCCCTGACATGCGGGGTCCCCATGTCATAGAGACAAGCTTAGTAACTTCATTTAATACACTGAT
Source organism: Stipa capillata (assembly GCA_019208055.1). Lineage (NCBI taxonomy): Eukaryota > Viridiplantae > Streptophyta > Magnoliopsida > Poales > Poaceae > Stipa > Stipa capillata. The sequence continues at coordinate 66,867 of JAGXJF010002534.1, forward strand.
TGTTATTAATAGAAGTCATTAATGTGTTGGTTAGTAATAACTACAGGTGATTAGCATTAAATATGTTCCAACAGAGTTTATTAGTCGGAACAGTATTCAGACCTATTAATTAATGTTTTAATTACACTTAGCAGCTGGTTAAATCTGACTAACTAACCTAATTAACAGCTCGGTCAAGCTGTCTTAATGACAGGTTTAACGGCCATTAAGGCTTAACCGACCTGGTCGGGGAGCCGTGGAGTTCGGGTGTGCTCGGTGCGGTGCTCCTGGCGGCGAAGCCGAGGGGAAGGCGACGGTGAGGCACCGGATGGCAAGGAAGGCAGAGCGGCGCGGGGACTCGGCGATGGGGCGGAGCGACGGCGGGGTCGGCCGGTGCTTGGACTGGGGCGGCGCGGCGAGGTGCTCGGCTCCGAGCGGCTTTGGGTGCGCGGTGGTCGACTCCAGCAGAGAGGAGCTCCGGGGCTTTGGGGGCGGAGAACAGGGCACACGGCGGCGGTGCTTGGGTGGGGCGAGGCGGCGTCGGGTGCTCCGGTGCTCGGCCGGGGCGGCGCAAAGGGAGGCGACGAGAGGAGCTTGGGGCGGCGAGGAAAGGCGAGGCGCCGGGAGCGGTTCGGGATGGGCCGGAGCACGGCGAGGGGTGAGGCGGCGAGCTCGAGCAGCGAGGGAGGGAGGGCCCGAGGCGGAGGGCGGAGGAGGACCTCAACGGCGAGGTGGTCCGGCGACGAGAGCAGCAAGCACAGCGGTGTGGGGGTGTGCAGCAGGAAGAAGAAAACAAGGGAGAGGGAGGAATGGAGAGGCGGCCGACGAGCAAGGCCGAGCGGCGAGGGCTCGGGATCGGGGCGACCGGCGGTTGAGAAGATGGGAGAGAGGGAGAGGCTCTCGGGGAAGGGGCTTAGCCGACGGGAAGAGAGGCTAAGGGAGGGGGGCTCGGCGTACGAAGCAAGAGGTGGCCAGGGAAGAGCTCCGCGCTTGCCACCGAAGCAAGAAGAAGGAAGAGGTGGCACCGGGGATAAGGCACCGGGTGGAGGAAGCTTAAGGAGGAAGGAAGGGAATGCGGGCTGGGCCAGGGAGAAGAAAATGGGCCGGTGCGGGAAAGAGGCCCATTCTGGTGGGGAAGGTTTAGGGTTTTAGAATTTTGGTTTCTTTTTCTTTTTTGGTCCTTTTATACTTGCTTCGAATTTTCAATTGGATTTACAGATCAAACCATTTTCAAACTGAATTTCGGTTCACATTACATTACTGATCCGACCAAACCTAGGGATTTAAGGAAGTTTTGAATTAAAATTAAAACTCATTTGAATTTAAAGGAGTATTGGGATCTTCCCTCTTGGCTTGCTTGAGTTGCTAGCTTGGGTGTTTAATTAAACCCTAACACAGATTTGAATCCTAATTTCAAACCTTTAGAACCATTTCAAAGTTCTCTCTCAATTAAAAATTAACCTCAAAGCATGCTTATAAGGTTTTGTTCTATTTCAACTAGGTTTTCCAAATCAACTCAAAATCCTCTTTTAGACTTTTAGTTATCTCAAACCTGTGGTTTTATAACTTGGTTAATAAGTTGAATTCATGAGATGATCCTCGGGACTTGTTCTTAGGTTTTCAAAATTCAAAATCCTTCTCATTTTTAAGATGATGCTACTACGACATAATGCACATTACGACGCTATCAAACTAGGGATGTTACACACTCGAAGTAAAGATGTTTTTATAGAATTGGAACAAGATTACAGAGAGGAGTGTTGTGGAATTTTTATAGAATTTTCTGAGCAAGGAATGGAGTAGTTGCAGTTCGAAGGGAGGATTTGGACAAAATTGGATTTTGAATGTAATTCAAAATTTTTGAACTGGACTTCCCAATTTTATTTTATAAATTGGTGAGGAATATACTCAAGGAGCTACTGGTGCTTTTCTAGACACTTTGGAGGATTTAAAGTACATATGATAACACCTTTTTAATTTCTGGATGCAAGAAAACCTAATTAGGGTTTGGACGACAGATGGGGTTTTTAGGGTTTTCGATGACGGCAAGGCTGTGGTAGGGTACGGGAGGGTTAGGTAACATGTTAGGATGGTCGGAAACAAAAATGGGCAGGTTGCCACTAGGGTTAAGGTTTGAACGGGGCTCGTGCATATATAGCGCGTGTGCTCCGATTAGGGTTTAGATTTTATGCGTGTGATGGCGAGGCAACCTCGGATGATGACATGATATGATATGCATGAAAGGATGTTGAAGATCCAAACATTCCGGCAAATAAATTTGAAACATATACGCATATACGTGCTTAGAGTTTTGAGTTTCCGGAGAACCCGATTAGGAAAAACAGGGTGTGACAGTCTTGCTCCATGAAGCAACCAAACCTATTCAAAAAAACATTGATGTGTCCCATATTGTCGAGTGTACAGTGGAACCTTCTAATAAAGCCATTGTACATGACCCATAACTATTGCATACTAGCCATTGAGCTATCGACCACCCCTCTCCTATGTTATTTTCATAAAAGACAATAGTGGTGCTGTCCATGAGGAACCTAGCCAACGTGAGAAGCTATGGCTCCACCTAAGAAAATCCCACTGAAGTTGAGGCATCGGTCGCCAAGAGCAAAGGCCCAGTGACCCGAGGTTCCAAGAAGAAGGTCAATACCTCAAAAACGACCGAAGAAGATAACCTCAACGCCGGGCACATCAAGGGAGCAGAAGGAATCATCTTGGCCGACTCCCTCGCAACTATACTGTCAGTCTCCCTTGCAATTGCACTGTTGGTCATCCAAGAAGGTGAGGAGCTTTTAGAGGATGTAATCGGTATCTCTAAGGAATCCCAAGGATCCCTGGAAAGTTCAAGGAGGTCCGATGAGGGCACTTGTAAACACCGACCACCTCGACCTCAGCACACTCCGAGCTTTGCTTGAAGTCCCCCAATCAAATGCCGTGGAAACCTCTGTCGTACCGCTCGTCCAAAGCCAAGTCGTGATTCCACCACCCTCCAATCTTAGACACCTCCATCCAATATCATCAGGATAGACCACATGGCATCACAAGAATCTGAATTCACACATGGGAGAGTGCCAGTTCACAACACGACCTACTTCCCACACTGTTGCCCCTAGCATACATGGTTGTCATGAACGGAGCTTTGTGATTCCCTACTTTTGGGGGCCAACCTATGCCAGAGCACCCCCAAATGCTACTCCACAGGCAATGTGGAAACCTCTCCCCAAAGTGTCAAGACGAGAAGAAGTCCACAACCTAGCGATCGTGTTGCGAGGCACCCAAGATCACCCAAGCATAAGTTCCCACCAATGGAGTCATGGCCAAAATACCAAATATGAAGGTCGCGGGCATGGCAATGCCAACCCTCGCCAAATTGGGAGCGGCCCCGAGGAAGCCAAGCGCCAAGTCCCCATGATGGGGTGCACACGTCAGTAGGAACAAGTGGTCGAATCCAAGACGACAGCGGATTCTAGGAGGTACCAATGCGACCATTCCCGCTCATCAAGGAGATCCCCACACCGTTTGCCAGTCTCTTTCTCCAAGGAAGAAAGTGACAACCAAAACCAAGAGGCCATAGACAAAGTTGCAACCCCTTGTCAAGGGAAATCCAAGAAGCCGTCTTCGCCCAGAAGTTTAAGCCACCCACACTAAAGCAATACAATAGAGTTCCACCCTTCTACAATTCCTAGAAGTGTACCACGGTCATTTGAGATGTGTAATATTTTCCCTTTCATGCTAACCAGAATGGCCTAGCATGGTTCTTTAACCAAAAGAGGAACTCCATTAGGTCGTAGGAGCGCCTCCGAGAAGTCTTCATCACAAAGTTTCAACGAAACTTCACACAATCTCTCTTGTCGAATAAGCTCTTCACCCTCAAGAAAAAATATAGGGAGTCCTTGCGCAGTTTATTCAAGCATCTCTTGAAGGTATGGAGCCAAATTTCTAGTGCTCCAAGCACTACAGTGATCGACGCTTGCATGCAATGTTTGTTTCCAGGAGAAGTAAATTGGGCCCTCAACCGAAACCCTCCAAGAGTCACTGAAGAATTATACCGCAAATTGGAGTACGCTTGAGGAGAAGATGGTTGCACTAGCAAGATCAAGCTATTGTCTCAAGGCCATGACACACCTTTAGGCGAAAAGACCAAGAGTACTTTTTTGAAAAATACAGAAACAAGAACCATTGATTCTCACGAGAGCCGAAAGTCATGGCCAACGATAACCAACCTCGTCAAGAAAATTCTACGTTCAACGGGAACACACGACCTCAAGGCGTGGACCCAAGAAGATGGGAGAAAGATGATGCACTTTTCACAAATCCGGAGGTCACTAGACTAGCGAATGTCGTGCTTGAGAAGGAGCCCTAGCGCAAGCTCCACACCTGGAGCACAGAGGCCTCCCCCCCCCTAAGAGCAGCCGCTCTAGCACAAGTGCTTGGGATCACTATAGTGATCGACGCTTGCTTATAAGGCTTACTTCTAGGAGAAGTGAATTGGATCCTCAATCAAAACCCTCCAAGAGCCTTTGGAGAATTGTACCACCAATTGGAGGAGTATGCACGAGGAGAAGACAACGACACCACCAAGATCGAGCCGTCGTCCCAAGGCCATGACTCACCTTCAGGCGGGAAGACCAGGAGTTCTTTGACAAAAAACCTCTAGAAATAAGAACCGTCGATACTCACGAGAGCCATTGGTAATGGCCATCGATAACCAACCTCGCCAGGACAACTCCAAGTCCAATGGGAACAGGCGACCTCAAGAGCATAGACCCAAGAAGGAAGGAGAAATGTGGTGCAATTTTCACAAATCCGAAGGTAATTGGACCAACCAATGCCATGCTCAAGAAGGAGCCCTAGGGCAAGCTCCACACTTCACCAACCCATAGGGAGCACAGCCCCCCCCTCCCGCGCCAAGAGTAGCCGCTCCAACACAAGTGCTCATTAATGAGCCAATTTCCGAGATGAAGGGGTTTTCCTTTCCAACAATCCAACCACCTCGTCGGTGTTATCCTGGGAGGCTCGGCCTCTGGGAGGAGCTCGGAAGGGCAACGTAAGAAGTATGCAAGGGAGGTGAATATTATCGGGGCACTCACTTCTACTCCACCCCTAAAGTGGGCAAGCATGCCATTGACTTTCACGGAGGAGGATACTAAAGGAACACGCTTTTCTCATGATGATTCCCTCTTTATAACCACCATGGTGACCAACTATAAGCTCACCAAGATTCTCATGGATGGGGGAGTTCGATGGACATTTTGTACCTGCGCACTCTTAGGAACTTGCTGGAGCCACAAGCAGGCTACAACAATGGCTCATTAGAGCCGTTACTCGACCCACTTATAGGCTTTATACCTGAGAAGGTCATACAATTGCTTAGTCAAATCGAACATCTCATGACCTACGGCACCGAGGCGGTTCACTATACGAACTGTCTCGGATAGGTCGACATCCCAGATGGTTCACCTTTTGAACCGCATCGGATGTTATCCCAGACGGTTGAAATTTTAAACCATCTGAGATGTCAATCTATCCGAAATGGTTCATAAGGGGAACGCTTTTCCCAGACAGCGTGCTTTGTGAAACCGTCAAGGTGATGATTCTTTTGAACTATCTGGAATGAGGCATCCTCGCCACTTGCTGCCTTGTCGGGGTATGATGTACTATGTCTGATGATTAATCGGTTTAAATTTTAAACCGTCTGATATGTCGATCTATCCAAAACGGTTTATGATAGAAACCTTTTCCCAAACAGCACATTTTGTGAAACCCAAACAGCGCATTTTGTGAAACCGTCATGATTCTTTTGAACTGTCTGGAATGAAGCGTCCTCGCCACTTGCTACCTTGCCTGGGTATGGTGTGCTGTGTCCGATGATCGATCCGTACCCGGGTTGAGGGGTGCGCGCATGGCACCGGCCATGCCACCGTCTCGGTCGCTAGCTGCACCCCGTATCACCGTTTCCCTAACCTAGCTTGCGGCCGCCGCTCGCGCGCCCCAGCTGGAACGCTCGCCTCAGACGACGCTGTGCATGCAGCCTCGCGCAATGGGGGGAGCAACTGTGCCTGAACAGCGGTGAGCGCACGAAAGAATCCGTTACCACAACCCACATGGAATGGAATTTGCATCTACTGTAGATTAATACATCCGCGCGCATCTCGTGGAGTGTGTGATCGATCACGTTCTGCAGCTCGAACGGCGCCGGCGCATGCCAGTTTGTTGAGAGGGGATCGCGTGAAGCACGTGGTGAGGAGCGAAGGGGGTTGTGACCTGGTTTTAAGCATGTGATCGTATTCGGTATAGTTTGAATTACTGTATTTTAAGCGATGCCGTATTCATCGTATAGTATTAATACTGCGAGATTCTCGTATTGTATATTCATCGATGTACTGATCAGGCCAGCTAACTAACTAATTAAGCATCTAAAAAAGGCGCGAGCTCTAGCCAGGCAGAAGACCACACACAAACTGAGCACACGTTCAAAAACGTCCTCTTCAGGCGCCAGAAACCACCGAGCGATTTGCATCAGCTATTGACGGATCGATGGCCACCGTGAAGCTGGCGACGATGACCCGTGCAGCAGCGCCGCTGCTGGTACTGCTGGTGGTGGTGGCGACGGCCTCGTCGCCTGTGGTCTCCGCTGCTCAAGGCAAGAGAACGACCTGCCGCGAGCGGTTAACCATATCCGTCTGCAACTTGTCATTCGAATATCCACCGATATTACTATGCATCAGAATTACTGCCGGATTTTAGCCCACGACTGCATCTGTGACCAGGTGTCGGAGGCCATCCGGAAAGGTTTCAACACCTTTTGCAGACCCGGAACTTGCCACTAGATCCCCAGCTCAACTGATCGATCGGCCCGTGGTTGCCATGCACCATCGATCTACTCATCTCGTTGATTTCGGCTTTGTTTTCCTGTGCACCTTCGCATTTCCAACATTTTCCGCTCGATTAATTAGTTCGTGGCTCGCTCCCTCTGCTTGTGTCCTGATTTACTTCCTAATATTGCACTCCATCGTGTGATGCGGTTTTCTTTGTACCATATATGTACGCGTTTAATAAACTTTATGAATGTTAATTTTGGACTCGCCCATGCATCCTTTGTGCGCGCGTCAGCCTTTGAGCAACTGAACAAATCAACGTACGCCGGCGTAACATCAGTGCGTGCATGTGCGGAGGCGCGCCGGCGCCGGCCGCCGGGCAGGCAGGCCTGTAGCACGTTTCCCTCTGAACTCGGTCGTCTGCTGGTACGGGAAGCTCGTCGTGTCGATGAGCTGTTGTCAACTCACCTGGTTCTCAACTGAGCCGTGCTTAATCAGATCCTCTAAATTGTAACACGCCTACAAATTTCATGTGATCCGCACCTCAGCATATACTGACCTCATTTTCCTTGTGGGCGGCTACCGAGGACTCTATTCCGAACATGGCAAGGTCCTCTATGATTCGCACCATTCAAAAAATGTATGAACAGAAAGTTTTTAGAATTGCAATGGTACCCCATTTTGAATCTACAGAATTAATTAGAGACCATAGGTATTGGTAGTAAAATGGTTTTGATTACATCATAAGAAAAATATAGGACCTCATGAGCCATATGAGTTTTTTTAAAGAGGTTAAACTAAATGAAATTTTTTCTTTAAAATTGAGTGCAAAGTGGTCCATAGAAAAAGTTCTAAGGTTTCTAATCCTACAAATCAAACAACATCTATAGAAAAAAGGGCTATGTTTACATAGGCTTAGGATACTGTATAGTGTTCAATCTCTGAATGAAAAATCTAACTAGCTAGCGCACGTGCGCACCTTTGTCTTATGGTGCGACACGGTCACGCGCATTTGATGACGCCTGCTTGGCCCAGATCAAGGAGCTAAATAATTTTCCTTGCATGAAGACAACGACATTTACTTTGTCTTTTTGTGAAATCTCAAGAGTTCCACGCATCTTGCTCAGTCCATGCATACTCAGGCAAACTTGCTGACCTCATCATATATTCTTCCAATTCTAAATAATTAAAATGTTTTATCTCCCAAACCGTTGATCTAGTTAACGATTCGTTTTCACAATTGTGTTCGTCATAACGAGAGCTTTAAAACTAAATCCCATGTCAATATGTTTCGATGATTTTTTCAACATCAGTAGTTACAACATAGTAGTAATCAAGTTATCACAATGTTACTGCCGAGCCATCAGGTTGTAGTCATTTTGTTACTAAGTTGTTAAACCTTGCTCCCACGCTGTCGGCGTAGAGACGCCTCTAGCGGTGGTCCGGAGGGACCCCCTTTGGAATTCGGCCCAGGGGAGTATTGAGTTCCTTACGAACCCCGGTGGGGATCGGAGTTTTGCGAGTAAACCCGGTGGCTAAGGATGAAATGACGCAAGGATTTACCCAGGTTCAGGCCGCCCCGGAAGGCGTAACACCCTACGTCCTGCTTGTTTCTGTGTGTATAGGCGTATGCGGCAAGTATGATGAGTTACAAAGGTGTGCACTGTTCTTCTTCTAGTTCTAGCCCGGAGGAAGAACGGTGCTTCCTTGATAAGGAGTAAACTTAGAGAGATCTAACCTAAGGAAAATCGAACCAGGAAAAATGAGCCAACCCTTTGCATGGACCAGGCTCTCCCCTTATATACTTGGGGGAATACCACATAGGTCGGCAAAGGAAAACATGAGCTGGACTTGCGCTGTAGATTACGTGGGTGCAACTGGAAGCGCCCACACCTCTATTTAATGCGGACTGCATACTTTCGGCCGGGACGTCGCCTCGCGGTGTGTCGGAACAGGGGCTCTGACACCTTTGCCCTCAGCGGGCCCCGCAGACGGAGACTTGCGGGGTTTCTTCTGACTGGGTTGGTATGACATCCTCTCACGGGCCCCATAGGTCAGCCTCTCATGCCGCGCAATTGGTTGCGCGGCGACGTCCCCCATGGGGAAAAAGGTTGACAGCGACAGGGCGTGCGGGGCGGCGCGCTTGGTCGGTCAAAGAATCTGTCAGCCCGGGCCCACCCCTCAGAGAGAGAGAGAGGGATAGCTAACAGAGCTTATCGCCTGCACCGGTGGGACCCGGCCTGATCGTCATCATGCCCTCACAGGGCTTTGGGTTCCCCGTCGGAACGACAGGCATTAAATGCCTCTGCCAGGGCGGAGGCTTGCTGGAGAAGCTTGGTGCTGGACGACGTGCATGGACGAGGGTCCCACCAGAGGACACGTCATCCCCTGGGCACTCGGTCCCGAGCGACCTCCTTTGCTAGGAGGGGTGCCAGCTGTCTTCTACGCGCCCCCGAGCAACCGCGGGCGCTCGGGGAGCACCCGCTGGGGGGCCGCTCGGGGCGCCTTCGAAGGGGGAGCCCGAGGGAGAGTGCTCGGGGGGCGGATCCCGAGCTTCTCCTGGGCCCCACATCTGCCAAGATGCCAAGCGGTCGGGAGGGGGCCCCGAGCGCGCCCTTCGCCTTCTGGGACGTCGAGCGCTCGGGGACGGACCCCGAGTGCTCGCTCAGCGCATGGGCCGTGGATTCCCGGAGGCCCACGACTCCTTCTGGTTTGCGGATGCAGCCTCTGGAGGAGACCCCTGATTCCTTGGGATTGGCCGCGGGCTCCGTACGTCGATCCTGGTGGGGCCCAAGGCCCCAGCGATCGGAGCGCCACGCGTCACCCTTTGCGGCATTTGGTTGGCCTCCGCCGGCGGTTAGGGGTACCCTGGGCCCCATTCCGCCGACACACGCCTATTGTATTTGATACCGTCTCTCAAATGGGTTCACCACCCCTTCATCGTGCTTACATAGATAGTGGCGAGGAGTGAGGTTTCACAACGTTCAAATAGATTCATCATTCATAGTGGCGAGGAGTGAGGTTTCACAACGTTCAAATAGATTCATCATTCATTCTTTGAGGTTGGATAAGTGGTATGATGGCATTATTTTTCGCTATTTGCTGCAAAGGTTCATCAATTATGGTGGAAATTTATTATTATATGCTGATAATTATAGAAAATATTCAAATAACTATAACTATAAGCAAACACAATTTTCTGAACAGGTTCGTCGCTTCTCCATCGGATTTACATAAAACAGTGCATCAATGGAAATATTCAGATAACTATAACTATAAGCAAACACAATTTTTTGAACAGGTTCATCCCTTTCTCCATCGGATTTACATAAAACAGTGCATCAATAGTCTCATAACAGACCATAGTACTTGATAGCACTTTACCTCCCCCTCTGTGGGCTTAGATAACAGTGCCCATGGTCTAGTAACATATCAATTGCTACCTGATAACAATCTATGAGTAATCTAGTAACCGAATATTACTACCTGGTAACTGGCGACGCGAAAAAAAGGTCAAAACATATCCAAGTGAGATTTCGTTTGGAAACTCTTGTCACAGCAAACGTGATGATGAAAACAAAATCTCATTTAGGTAAATGGTGAAGATGGTAAAACATTTTGAATTTTGATATTTAGGAAATCTATGATAAGATCACCTATTTCATATTGACATGCATACAAGACATATCAACACTGCACACTATATTAGGCGTGGGGATAAAACTGTAGTTTCAGACAAAGACTGCACTATGTTAGCCTACTTTACAACGTCCAATCAGCTAAATTTTCACGTGCATTAAAGAATTGTCCGAAACTATAGTTTCATCTCTGCGCATAATATACTCTGAGTGTTGATGTGTGTTGTATGCATGTCGATACGAAGTAGGTGATGTCCTGATAGATTTCCTAAATCTCAAAATTCAAAATGTTTTACCGTCCACACCATATACCAAAATGACATTTTGTTTTCATCATCTCGTTTGTCATGACGAGAGCTTCAAAATAGATCTCACTTCAATATGTTTCGATGATTTTCTTTTGGACTCATCAATTACAAGATAGTAATAGGCCGGTTACCAGATTACTAGTAAATGATTACTTAAGAAGGTGTTTTTGTTCAACTCTGTTAATGTAAACGTGTCGGTGTTGTAATCCGGCAAAAATGAATGCGGGGCAGCGTATGCATAGCAAACCTAGATAGGTGCACACGGGAGATAAAATTTAGATAAGTTTAGGCCCTTAAGGAGAGGTAATACACTACGTCCTGTATTTGGTGGTTGATATTGCTTGTATCCCAAGTGCCGCAAGACCTTGAGAATAGATCTCTAGGTTGCTAAGGCTATATGTGTATGAAAGTATGGGAACTTATAAAAGCGTACCGATTGGAGGATCACTATCAGGCCTTATATAGGTGACCGGGGTAGGGTTACAAGAGTTCGGATCGATTTACAGATTGATTTCCTAATTAGTTATACCAGAATCCGGGATTGCCGGGTAAGTATTTATCTCTATTTTATACTCCAAGTCGATGAGGTGCCCCTGTATAGAAGTCGGACTCCGAGTAGTCGGCCTGGCCTACCCTATGTTCAGAGAGTTTTTGCGAACAAGAACTAGGTTCACTAACCAGTCGGGATGATACACTTCTTTTATAAAACCAGCTGACAGCACTCTTCTCCTATTGCCCTATGCCTATCCTCGGCAAAGCGGCGCAGGCACTACTTGACCGGCTTAGTGTCTGGCCGGACGTTCAAGGAGTGCTCGGCAGCCTCCCTCGGGACTCCCGGTATGTCCGAAGATGTCCATGCAAAGATGTCCCGGTTATCACGAAGGAAGCTGACGAGCGCGTTTTCCTATTTGTCGCTGAGCGTAGTCCCGATCTGCGTCATCTTGGAGGGGTCTTCCGGATTGAGTTGGATTGCCTTGGTATCCTTCGCCGACTTGAATGATGTCACTGCTGAAGCTTTTTTAGTCGGGGGTGCTTCCTCGACCACGGCCGACTTGAGGTTGTCAAGTTCGGCTGCAGCGATTTGGGCCGCGGCAAGGTTACAATTTTCCAGGTCACATGCGTAAGTGTGCTGGAAGCTACTTTGCACCGTTATTATCCCGTGGGGACCCGGCATTTTGAGCTTCAAGTAGACATAGCTGGGAACATCCATGAATTTGGCATAGCAAGGACGTCCCAGGATGGCGTGATACGAGCCTGAGAAGTCGATGACCTTGAAGGTGAGGGTCTCGGTCTGGAAGTTGTCAGGAGTACCGAAAGTGACGGGCAAGCTGATTTGCCCGAGTGGACTTGCCATCTTGCTAGGGACAACCCCATGAAAAGGCGCACCGGTGGGCTTGATTTCCGACCGGGGAATCTTCATGTCATCCAAGGTCTTGACACAGAGGATGTTTAGACCACTCCATCCATGAGGACCTTGGTGAGGCAAACGCCACTGACGATTGGGTCTACCACCAAGGGAAAACCTACCAGGGTGAGGTATGTAGTCTGGGTGGTCCGAGTGGCCAAAAGAAATTATGGACTCGGACCACCGGAGGTACTGAGGTACAGCCGGCTCGACTGCGTTGACTTCACGGTCTGTGATCTTATGGTGTCATTTGGACTCATAGCCATTGGGACCGCCGAAGATCATGAGACACGCAGTCTCCTTTGGGAACTCGTCGCCTTCCTCCGGAGGAGGATCTTTTTTGTTCCGGTTGAGGACGAAAGGCTTGTTCAGGTTTTTCAAGAGATTGCAGTCACGCGTGACGTGATTGGATTTTGGCCCATGAAAGTGACACGGCTGACTCATCATCTCCTCAAAAGTCATGTTGCCGCGCTGAGGACGACGCTGCGGGGTACGCTCAGCTACGGCAACGAGGTCTCCGCCCTTGCACTTCCGATGTTTTCTTCCTGGATGAATCGGGATGAGCATCCCTTCTGGGAGACTCGGCAGCCTTGCCCTTTCCCTTATCGTCCTTGGTCGCGCTATGGACAACTTCTTCACCAGTGGCAAAGTTGTTGGTGATGTTGAAGAGTTCGCGCGTAGTTTGAGGGTTCTTACGCGCGATCTTGTGGATGAGGTTGGTGCTACGAACACCCTTGGAGAAGGCGGTGATGACGTCACCTTCTCAAACCTCCGGCAGAGAGTTCTTCTTCTTAGAGAAGCATTGGATGTACTCTCTGAGAGTCTCGCCCTCCTCTTGGGTGCAACTGTGGAGATCCCACGCGTTCCCGGGCCTGTTGTAGGTGCCCTGAAAGTTGTTCACGAAGAGGGTTTCAAGGTCGGTCCATGACTAGATACAGCCCTAAGGCAGACTGGTAAGTCAGGCTCGAGCTGAGTCGGCTAGAAACAGAGGCAGGTAGTGGATTGTAACATAGTCGTTGCCACCGTTGGTCCTGCACGTCGTGTGATAATCGGCCAGCCAGATGTTCGGCCGAGTTTCACCCATGTATTTGTCAATTCCGGTGACCTGGAATCGCGATGGGAAGACGACGTCGTGGATGCGAGATCCAAACGCCTTCGGGCCCACATAGGCCATGCCGGGAGGAGCTGGAGAGCTGCGCCGGCTTGTAGCTGTGACAGAGTGGCACGACAGAAGCATTGCAGCGGTCCATATGATACAAACATAATTTACAAACTCGAAATACAACATAAGTCTTACAACACATTCCCAAAAGTACGGGGAATTTAAAACCGTTATTGTTTGGTTACAGCAAAAGTCTTATCTACACCTAACTACTCTTACGACCTATTACTCTACTCGGCGTTGTCTTCGTTGCGGAACTCGACGTAGTAGTCGACGCCTTCATCCTCCTTCGTCGTCGCCTGCTCCTCGGAGACTTCTTCGTCGACTTCGACGTAGACCACCTCCTCCTCCATCATCGACTCATAGTCTACTCAAAGGAATTAGATAGAGGGATGAGTACAAAAGGTACTCAACAAGTCCAGGAATAACAAGAGGTGTTTGATGCACTAACTACTGAGAACGACAACGTTCTCCCAAAAGAAATGCAGTTTTAAAGGTAAGGGAGTCAAGTTTTAATTAAAGAGACTAATGATCTCCTGTCTCACAAGCTGCTAGGATTCCCGATAAATCCCTTTCTTGCCGGGTTCGCAGTTCCAACCGGGAACACGGAGTGACAATGCCACACTTCTATACACTCTGCAGAGGTGCACAACTGTACCCACAAACGATCAATAGTCATGGAGTTCATGTCGTCACATGCACACCAGACTGGCAAATCACAGAGCCGTTTCACCGCCCGCTCGGTTATACCCCGCGTCGCCGTCCCGCCCAAACTGGTCGAGGACTACCGGTCTCCAATCATAATCCTAATGTGAGTAGCTCGACGGCCCAATCACATTCCCAAGTAGTAAGCAGCTCGCGGCCATACTACCTTCCCGGTATCGATCCCAATACCGAGGCCTTGCGTTCCCGGGGGGGTATAGACCTAGGGTAAAGGGTACTTTAGCTCAGCCCCGCCCATACAGGGTATGTGGTATGCGCGATCACTACGGCCCTTAAGCACAATCGATCATTGGTTGCATTAACCTTATATGAAACATTCCCGTGTGATGAAATCCACCTTCCCAAATGTGCCATCCGGCACCCATACCAGGATTTCACCACCCGCCATGCTATCGCCCAAAAGCGGCGATCCAAAACAAAAGAACAGTTGATTCATCTTTAGAAAATAGGTTTTGTGCATATTGTAGACAAGAGGGAAGTTTTGAAAAAGTTTCAACGGACATGAACAAGAAACTGGACTTGCCTGGTAACAGATAGGTAGTGGAGTTCGACGGTCCTGACTGCTGAACTCCGGCTTCTGATAAAAGCAATAAAGGTAACAAAGTCCGATAAGGACTAATACGAAAGATTTCCAAATATGAATGCAACTATTATGGCAATATATGCATGCGATGATGCGGGTATCGCCTTATCATCAAGGATTTTAACTTAAACCTTTTTAATAACCTCTTAGAGATTTAGAACTCTCAAGAGTAGCTTGAGCGTTAGGCATTTTAGATTTCACGTTAGCTTTTCTTATATTGGCACTAACTCACTCGTGATTGCTTTACTTAAACTTTAGCGTTCTTATACTTCATTGACCGGGATATGAAAATTAGTTAAGATCTTTAAGAGAAAATAACTTAGAATTAAGCTTCTTTTTTTTAAGGATAACTCATCTTATTCCATTTAGAATACTACAACTTTAGTTTAAACTTAAATTCCTTTCCAAGAGATTATATTAGTTTGGCCAATATCTTTAAATTTCCAATTTACTTTTTATGAAGTTATCTTCATCTTTCATCCATTTCCTTTTTATTTTTTGATTTCAAGAATTGATAGCATATACATGTATATTTCTAGTATATCCCTTTTAACAGATTTGAGATATCAAGTCAACGTTTTAAGAATTTAACTTAGCATTTAGTTCCCTTCTCTAAAGGATAGAATTATATTTAGCTTAACTAGAACGATTTATCATTTTAATCAAGGTTTAATCTCCTTCCAAGAAAGAAGAATCATTTTAACTTAAGCACTTCTCTTGCTCTCTACTCAACTTTCTAGTATATTCTTATATATGTACATACATCTATATATATTTTTATCTTACTCCTATTCTCAAAAGAAAAGAAATAACTTAGCTTGAGCAGTTGGTTTAAAGTGTATATATATACTTTTCTTTTAGCCTTTTTGTCATTTTAATTCTTCTTTTCTTATTTCCCCCTTTTTATTTCTTTCTCCTTAATTCTTTTCTTTCGGCCGGCCCCCATTAGGCCCAACCCGGTTGCCCCTTTCCATCTTCTACCTCTCACTCTTCCTTTCTCCTCTCAATCCCCAATTTCTTTCCTCATTCCCCTAGGTGCCGCCGCCTCGAGCTTTGCCTCCGGTCCCGCCGGCGTCGCCGTGAGCCTAGGGCTCAGGCTCTGGCGCTCCTCTCCGTTACCTCGCGCGGCCTCCTCGGTCTTCCGCCCAAAACCGCCGCCGGTCTCGGGTCACGGCGCCGCCGCCAAGAGCCTAGGGCTCGGTCCTCCACGCCGCAGCCTTGCGCCGCGTCCTGGCGCTGCCCCGCTCGGCGCCGCCTTGCCCTGGGATGGCCCCGCCGGTGCCCTTCCTCGGCCGCCACCTCCGGCGATGCTCCGCTGGCTCGCCCCTCGCCGGTGGCACGGTGTGGACGTCTGTCGTCGTCCCCATTTCCGGTAAGCATCCCTTTCCCTCATTTCTCTCCTTCCAATCCCCAATTCTAGGGTTCTTCCTTGCCTGGCTGGTCTGGTTGCTATGCTGAATTGATGCGATTTAGTCCTCTAAGATAAGAATGGATACATGCTACATTGATGCCTAGCTAATTGATTGAGGAACAGATACTACCTTGATTCTTACCTATACCTACTGTTCTTTGAGATCATGTGCTTCAATAATTTAAGAACAGATGCTAGCACTTGATTCTAGTCTCTCTAATCCCTACCTATATGTATGCATGTGCGAATCCATTTACTGAATTGATGAGAACAGATACTGGCTTGACTTAACATCTTTAATTTGATAAGAACAGAGGTTACTTGATCTTTTGCCTCTCTCTCTTTTTCATTTGTGTGCATCTCTATATGGGTGCATATTGGATTTTTGAGTTGAAGGATCATATACTACACTTGTTCTTAGCTTTTTCCCTGCTGGTCCCATAAGCTCATGCGTGCAGATCTATTAATCTAGCAACTAAGAACAGATACGCACTGCTGGTTGCCTTGATTTGCTATGGTGATAATCTCCATAAGGGAATTGAGAAAGGTATGAAGAATAGAAATTTGATAAGAGCAGATTACTACCCACTGTTGCCCAAACGAAAACCTAATGATGAACTCTTAGCTGAGGATTTGTTTGAGACATTCCTTTAGTGCCAAAAAAAATAAGAACAGATTCTACCATGTCTCTCTCAATTCCTGTGATGCAAAAATGGTTCTGAGGGTCCTATTCTGCCCTTTAACTCCTAGCTGTATGCATTTGCAAAGCTGTGGTAATTCAAAAGGGTGCTTACCTTGCTCCTAAGTTGAACAAGGACTTGGTTTCTTTGATCTTGCTCCTAAGCTTGCTGGTGGTCTGCCCTCTCTTCTCTTCGGCTGGTCCTCCTCTTAAGCTCCTATGGAAAAGCTACTACTCCTCTCCCTAAGCTCTTTCTCCTCTCTTCTCCCTTGCTCCCTTGGACCTCCTGGAGCTTGACTTCTACAGGGTATACTACTGTGCTAGTTCTTCGGATGCAGCACTAGTACTACTCAGCTGCCTTGCTCATTAAGAAAATTGATCCTGGTCAATTCCCTAGGACTATTTGAATATTTCTACGGTGGATACTTGTTGCCTTGATTAAACTTATATGTGGCTGCTAGCTTCACTTGGGTTCAGCTTGTAAGCTAAGCTACCCTAAGCTGAAATATCCTACTGCTGGTTCATCCATTTGGTTGGATTGATGTCTATCTATTCCAGATTTTTATTTGGTGAAAACTATGGCTGCTGGATGATTCACTCGATAGATAGTTGCCTTTTCGAGTAAAGAACTCAGCTGGTGCATAAAGCTGAAGAGATTTTAGCTGCTTCTCTCATCCTTTGGTTTTATAAAATGGTTTTTCTTTCCAAAATAAACTCATGGAGGCATTTTAGATTAGTAAAAATAAAATTATTTTGAATACTCTTCTCACCTCTTTTCTCTCTAACTTATAAAATATTAGATTTTGTCCGATGAGGGTCTTAGCCACGTGGCCCTCGGACATTTTCGAAAAACAAAATGTTTTACAAAACATTTTTCGAAAACTAAAATTATTTAGGTCATCGGCGCTATTTTGCCCCCGCAGCTAACCCTGCGGATGTCGGCGGAACTGCGCCGATAAGACCACACGTATTTCAAAATATAGCTTTAGGAACCTTTTGCCTCCTACAGCAACGGCACGATTCCCAACGGTCTCGAGTACCCATACTCGACGACCTCGGATGACTGCCTACATTCCCGAAGGATTTCCCCCTTCGGCTCATGGTGCTTCACCACAACTCAAGACTTGAAGATTTCGAAGACTTGAAGAATTAGGTTAGATGATGTATAGGTAGAAAAAAATTCATTATGTAATTTTCTTTCTTCTTCTTCTTCTTTTATTCTTTTGTAATAAGGTTGTATCATTAACATTTGTACTATTTCTTTAATCAATAAAATTTCAATTTCATCATTGTTATTTCCAACGCATATAATTACTACATGCCATGAGTAATGCGAATGACATGCGAATGCACAACAATTTCCTCCCCCTCTCGACACTACTCTCGACGTAGCTCGATAGGTTCGGATCAACTCAGCACCGCGAGTCGATCTAACTCCACCTCACGTCTCTCTCGACTAACTCTAGAATTAGGGTTCTCACAGTAGCGCTGTGGTCGCTACTGTCACCGTAGTAACCGCTGCGGTTGTCCCTCCCTGTGTCTCGACGAGCATCACGTCTGGCATCGAGGGTGTTCCACGCATCACGGTCCGGTCCGAGTCGGTTACGTGCCGACCCGACAGGGTGAGCATATTTGTCCGCACCTTGACGAGCACGGTTTCTTGCAACAATAGTCCCCCGTGCATCACGATTCGGTCCAAGTCGGCTACGAACCGATCCGGCGGGGTGATGACATTCGGGGTCGCCGCGACGACCCTCTGCGGCTTGTGGGTTCCCTGGGGGGAAACACGCCGGCTCCTAGCACTCGCCGAGGAAACTGTACGGTTCTCAAAAATCTCGGCCTGCTGGAGGGCTGCTTCCTCCACTAGGATCTGGAGCCACCAGAGTTCGTCGTGACCCGGGGTGCCTTCAGGGATATTGATGGCACGTGCCACAACCAAGGCAGCGACGATGTTGTGACTGGGAAGCGGAAATATCGAGATGTTGTCCCTTTCACGCAGGCGGAGCGCATTGTGGACCTGGCGTCCACGATCTCGCATGTCTTCATTGCGTTCTCTTTCTCTGCGCTGGCGAGCCAACGCAGTTAGCTATTTGGCCAGTTCTTCCTCCTTGGCAAGAAGGCGGAGCCGAGTGGCCGCTAGTTGTTCGGGAGTCTGCTCTTCGATGGGGACGGGTTGGTCGTCATTGTTGACCAGCGTGCCCGGGTTAGCCATGAAGACCTCCTGAGAAGGATGATGGCTTCCCGAGCTCTCGAAATCGTCCGAGTTATACTCAAGGACAGGTAGGAGAGACTCGATTGCACCAACTAGTCGGGATCCCTGCTCGACGGGTGGGAATCCGTGTTCAAACAGCAGATCTGACTTCGGTGTAACCTCGTCCTTGGTGAGAGGGGCTGAAGGTGTGGACTCAGGGGCGAGTCCGAGTGAAGATGTTGATGAAGCCTCTGTTGATCGGCAGGAAGCCAAGTTGCAGAGGTGAAGATTGCCGAGCTTGTCAGTGATGAAGTCCATCTTTCCAAATCGAAAAAACTGTCCTGGCTTAGGGACAACATCCAGGGAAGCAAATCGCATGATACTGCCCGGAACGAAGTCGCCGTTGTTGTTGAAGAAACCCATCTGGATCTTTCCGAATGGATCTATGCACGCAGCCCCTACCTGGCACGCCAACTGTCGGTGTTGTAATCCGGCAATAATGAATGCGGGGCAGCGTACGCACAATAGACCTAGATGGTGCACATGGGAGACAAAGTTTAGACAGGTTCAGGCCCTCAAGGAGAGGTAATACCCTACATCCTGTGTTTGGTGGCTGATATTGCTTGTATCCCGAGTGCCGCAAGACCTCGAGAATAGATCTTTAGGTTGCTAAGGCTATATGTGTATGAAAGTTTGGGAATTTATGAAAGCGTACCGATCGGAGGATCCCTGCTAGGCCTTATATAGGCGACCGGGGTAGGGTTACAAGAGTCCGGATCGGTGTACAGATTGATTTCCTAATTAGTTATACCAGAATCCGGGATTGCCGGGTAAGTATTTATCCCTATCTTGTACTCCAAGTCGATGAGGCGCCCCCGTGTAGAAGTCGGACTCCGAGTAGTCGGCCCGGCCTACCCTATGTCTAGAGGGCCGGTATTGTCCTTCTTGAAGATACCCAGGTGCTATGTTATCATCAAAACGTAAATGAGATCTATTACTAGAGGGCATCAGAATTGGAATGGATAAGTACCAATCTGTTTGGTTGGCCTTGCATTCTAAAAACATAGGAATATGGAAAAATGTAGGATTCTAATGTCATGCCCACTTGAGTCATACAAGATTGAATTTTCACCAAATGATGTTTGATTACATCATAGAAGAAATAAATGAATCTTTGCAAGTGGTTTGATTCAATGGAAATTTTCTTACCAAATTTAATGCAAAGGAATCCCTATGAAAAATTCATATGGTTACAATCCTATAAATCAAACAGCCCATATAGGAAAAAGTCATACGATTCTAATTCTCCAAAAGAAGATCATTTGAATCAAACAGGAAAGTGTTTGGTCGAGGAAGTTAAATGCCACGTGACCGGATACAAATTTCTGACATTGAATTGTTGCAGCATCACAATACAAGTTAAAGAACACCTTCGATGCATTGTTTATGATTACTTAATAAAAGTAAAAATGCAAAGCACACCATGATGAATTTCTATACAGAATGCTCGTTGAGCTAATAGTTAAATCTACCTCTGGTGACCACAAATCAAGAGCTACAAAATGTACATACTTCCATGTTTATATACATAATTTCAGCACAGCGATTCGTTTGAACAATTTCTTCCATGCATAAGTGAAGAACTGCAAATCCAAGTTAAACACATGACTCAAGCATCACAAATCCCATCTCCAGATTTCTAAGTTGATGTCCAACAGAAATAACCGAAGCATCATAGAACTACAAAATGAGCCCCATGTCCAGATTTCTAAGTTGATGTCCTATAGCAATATCTAGCATCAGAGAACTATGGATCAGGAGAAATAAATAGAAGAACCACAACCATTTATAATAGTAACATCGCAAGTATGGCTCGTTGAAAGTGCATCTAGGCCCCTATTTTGTTTTGGTGTTAGATGAAGAACGATTAAGGGACTAACATTTTCAATAAGTGCACAATCGGGTTTTAGTCCCCTTGTGAAGAACAATCAGCACTGACGACCCCCCAAAAAAGTGAAGAAAAGAGACGGCGCATGTTCTATTGAAGATCTCTATAGATTTTATTCTCTATGAGGTTTGATCTATTTCTTTTGAGTATAGGATCGCCATACTGTAAAGAGTCGACAGGCTAGTGAGAAAGCTCAGTGCTCAATTGCTCAACAATCTTCTATGTTGGAGACACAAATTTATCACGTACACTTAGCCAAAACCTAATTTCCTTTGAGTATCTGGAATGTCCGACCCTAGGCCGGAATGTCCAAGTGTTTTGGTGCTAAGAAGGATGCTCTCGGGTAGGTTCCCGGAGTGTCCGGCCTCAGCCTGGAATGTCTGGGTGTCCAAATCCTGGATGTACCGCTCTTGGTTAGGTGCCTGGAGTATCCGGCCTAGCCCGGAATGTCTGGGTGTCCAAATCCCAGATGTACCGCTCTCGGGTAGGTGCCCGGAGTATCCGGCCTAGCCCGGAATGTTCGGGTGTCCTAATCCCGGATGCTCTGCTCTTGGGTAGGTGTCCGGAATGTCCGTACCTACCCGCAATGTCCGGATGTGTTATGAGATTCTGACCGTTGGGATTTTTGTGTATCCGAAGTATCCAGACTAAGTTTCCGGAATGTCCCGATGTGTTATTTCAAATCCAACGGCTAGTTTCTATGAGAGGGCTATTTATACCCCTCCCCCATTCACTCCCAATGCTTTGCCAAATCATTTCCTGCACTCAAGAGAGCCATTTCTCCTCCTCTAAATCTAAGAGCCCTACTTCTTGAGAGAGAGATCCAAAAGAGTGAAAATTTTCAAAGTGTTGAGCACTAGAGCAATTGAGTTCATCTCCAAGCAATCGACGCGTTTGTTACTCTTGGAGATTGGGGTCTCCTAGACAGCTAGGAGTCCTTGAGAGCTCCCATCCTTGTAATGAGCCTCAAGAAGTTTGTGAAGGCCGGGATTCGCCTCCGAGAGGAAAGAATCAGCAAGAAGAAGTCGAGGAGATGCAAGGACATCCTCGAGGGATAAAGGCTTGAGAGGGAGCCGGCTCTTGATCACGTGTGATCGAGCTTCCCAAACGGAGACGTAGGATTCCCCCAAGGATCCGAACTCCGACAACAAATCTTTGTCTCTCGCTCATTCAATTCCGCACTTACTTTGCAAGTACTTTTATACTGTTTATGTCTATCTTGCTTAGTATATTTGAGTACTCATATTAAGTATTGCCATCTTTGCTAATCAATCAAGCTTAAATTCTGCAAAAGTAAAAGATTTGTTTAGTATTGGATTAAAATCGTTTAGTCGCCTATTCACCCTTCCCCTCTAGGCTGACATCTTGATCCTTTAATTGGTATCAGAGTTAGGTCTCTCTCATTAGGGCTTCACCGCCTAGAGAGCCCAAGATGTCGCCCGAAGATTCGGGAGTGGGTAGTGGACGTGCTAGTGGTAGTGCTCATTTATATCAAAATGTTCCTCCTCCAAATGTTTACAATACTCATTCTTATGGTGGATCATCCAGTAGAGCAACCTATTTTGATGGAACTCACTATGCTTCTTGGAAATATAAGATGAAAATGCATTTGATATCTCTTAATCCTGCCATTTGGCGAATAGTACAAAATGGTTACATTGTAGGTGATGAGGACAACTCTACGGCCGATGAAGATAGACTCATTCACTACAATGCTCAAGCCGTCAACACCATTTTCGGAGCATTGAGTGGAGATGAGTTCAACCGGGTGTGTTCTCTTGAGAGTGCCAAAGAAAATTGGACTACTCTCATGGAGATTC
This sequence comes from Stipa capillata, assembly GCA_019208055.1. Classification (NCBI taxonomy): domain Eukaryota; kingdom Viridiplantae; phylum Streptophyta; class Magnoliopsida; order Poales; family Poaceae; genus Stipa; species Stipa capillata. The sequence continues at coordinate 89,544 of JAGXJF010002534.1, forward strand.
ATGAAGGCACTTCTACCGTCCGTAAGTCAAGGCTAGAGTTGTTGAAAGGGAAGCTTGATCGGTTCGTGATGGGAGATCAAGAGACGCCTAGTGAGATGTACACCCGTCTCAACATCTAATCATTGAAATCAAGGGTCTTGGAAGCAAAGAAATGACCGACTACTACGTTGTCAAGATGATGCTCCGAGCTATTGCTCCCAAGATCGGATGTCGGAGTATTATTCTGACAATACTGAATATGGGGCGGCGTGAGCACAGCAAATCCAGATGGGTGCACACGGGAGACAATATTTAGACAGGTTCAGGCCCTCAAGGAGAGGTAATACCCTACGTCCTGTGTTTGGTGGCTAGTATTACTTGAATCCCGAGTGCCGCAAACCCTCGAGAACAGATCTCAAGGTTGCTAGGGCTATGTGTATGAGAAGGTACTAAAAAGCATACCGATCGGAAGATCCCTACCAGGTCTTATATAAGCGACCAGGGTAGGGTTACAGGGGTCCGGATCGGTTTACATATTGGTTTCCTAATTAGTTACAACAGAATCCGGGATTGCCGGATTTGTGCTTATCCCTGTCTTGTACCCCAAGTCGATGAGGCGCCCCCGTGTAAAAGTCAGACTCCGAGTAGTCGGCCCGGCCCACCCTATGGCTAGAGGGCCAGATTCGTCCTCCTTGATGATACCCGGGTGCCATGTCATCATCAGTAGCCCCCGACTCCTTCACGATCTGACCGCCATCGGCTTTCTCTCCCGGACAAGCTTCCCGAGTGGCCTTCGTTTGAGCATGCCTTCTGATTGCTTGCGGGGAGATTGTGAGGGACTGATAGAACTCCTGTGGAAAAGACAATAACATGCCAAGTAATATTCACCCGTTAGGCAGGAATACCATGGCGGATGAATGAATAGCGGGTAGATTCTGGTGGTATCCAGTCTATCCTGATGGACAGAGACCGGCTAATAGCTCAGCGGGGGACATACCATGAATCCCGACTGAATTTTCGAGTAGCACCTGGTTTCCCAAGTGGTTCGAGTTCAGCTAGTGTCCCTTTGAAGGAATGCCACTGAAATTCACGTCAGAACCAGAGAAACAAGCCATGGCGCATAGGTTCTCGAGTGGCGAAGCCTTACACCGGGTCATTCCACTGAATCCAGAAGTTCCGGACCCTGAAGCCTTCGGAACGACATTCTCGGAAGGTCCAGGTGGAGAATCCGATAGCTCCGAGTTGCTCGACATCCGACTTGTGGCCTGCGGAAGGCACACCATAACTACCCTTCACTCGGGTCTATCCAAGTAATTGCGTTCCTGCTTGAGGCCAATCCTTGAAACCCTTTGAAACTGGTAATGTCCGATCCCGAATTTATCGATAACCGGCTGGTGGCTTGCGGGAAGCACGCTACAGTCGCCATTTACGAGGGTATATTCCGAACAGCTATTTAACCCCGGAAGGCCAACCATTGGATTTCTCCCATTAGATAGCGCAAACTACGGCGAAAACAGCGCCGTGGGCGCTAACGGGCCGCGACGTGGGCCGTTACTGTATGCAATGGAAGCTGAAAGGACGCGTTGTGGGTGCTAGAAAATCACGCGCATGTTGAAGCGGAAGAGTCGCGCCGCTCGAAACGTTCCCCTTTATAAGACCAGGCAAACGACGGGGTCCACTTACGCCTTCCAGTGCACGCCTCATTTTCTCTGCGCCCCAAATCCCTTCGTCTTCCTCGAGTGCTGTTGATTCGTGGAACGCTGCCACATACCAAAAAATCCTAACTCTACCCCGCCGCGACTGAATGCAAACCCCTGAGTGGGTGGCAGATTCGATTGACGCCGAGGAGGACGCCTTGGTGTGGAAGCTTTTAAGCGAGAAGACCTCCACCGCCGACCCGATGGCTCCCTGGATGACCTCCTCGGTGACTGAATCGCGGCTGGAGAACATGGTGCGGTCTGGAGTGCTGCCGTCAAAGGAGCTGATCGAGTGGCACGCCGCCGCCGGGGAGGCATTTCCCACCCCGAACACGGGTGAGGTAGTGGTCCTCGGATCTTTCTTCGAGCGGGGCTTCTCCGTGCCCGCCACCCCTTCTTGCGGGGCCTCCTCTACTGCTACGGCTTGGAGCTGAACAACCTCAACCCCAACAGCCTGCTCCACGTCGCGTGCTTCATCACTCTGTGTGAGTACTTCCTCGGCATTGAGGCGCACTTCGCCCTGTGGAAGCACCTCTTCATGGTGAAGCCACAGCCCAGCAAAGGCCAACCGGCAGTGGTAGGCGGCGCCGGGTTCCAACTACGGTCCGGGGCGGTGAAGCAATACCTGAGTTTGCCAATGCAGACCTCCAACAAGGGGTGGCATGCAAACTGGTTCTACTGCGCGAACCCCGCACCTTCGCTCCCAACATTCACGGGTTAGCCTCCGGAGGTCAAGCCAAGCTTGTCCGAACCGCTGCTGGATCGAGAGCAAGACGGGATCGCGGTCCTCCTGTCGCAGCTCGCCGAGACGATCCAGGCTGGTGTTACCGGAGCCGTCGTCGTCGCCACCTTCATTCAGTGGCGGGTGCAGCCCTCTAAGCTGCGGGCCCACCCGATGTTCAAGTATACCGACGAGCACGACTCCACCCAAGAGTCCTCCGAAGAGCTCACGGAGGATATTGTGCAGCGCCGGGTTGAAAGGCTCATGGCTTAGGGGACCAGTCTGGATTTCTCCGGATGACCGCCGCCCTTCAGCAGAGCCAACCCCCCGAGTCGGGTAAGCGATCAAACTCCCGACTCTTCTTACGTGTGTGCCACTGAGTCTGACTCGGGCTATTTCCTTGCCTTCCGAACTCGCAGATTCTGTTTGGTTTCAGTTTTGACATTCCCCTCCCAGAGAAGGAGATTTGGAACTAGCCACGGTACGCCGACGTCCCCAGCAGTGAGGCACCATCGCAGGGGACGGCCGGAGCTTCTTCTTCCAGCGCCAGGTCTTCAAAGGGCGTCAGGTCTTCGAAAGGGAAGGCGCCGGCCACTGTGGTGCCCAGCCCTCCACCGCCGATTGTGCCGGCTCCGGAGGAAGAGGAAGAAGATGACGACGTCCTGCTCCGCGTGTCCAGGAGGCGAAGGCCGTCGGCGGGCGCCACTCCAGGGGGACAGGGCAGCTCCTCTGCCGGTCCCAGCCCGGTGGCGCCTACGGCAGCGGGCGTCGCTCCGTCGAGGCAGAGCGGTTCCTCCGCCCTTCCCGACCCAGTGGCGCCACTTGCCACGGGAGCTGTTCCGGCGGGGCAAGGCGGCTGCTCCGCTGGCCCCGATCCTGTAGCGCCGACTGCCGTTCTGAGTGGATTTCCTCGGACGGCCGAAGAGGGAGTTCCCCCCGGCCGAGGGGAAAAAAGAACCTCGGGGCCCAGGAAGCGCATCCTCGTCCCCCGATCTACCAAGTAGGTCTCTCAGTGACTGTTTGCTTATCTGAGTTTTTCGGAGCTGACAGCTCCGGTGTTCTTTTGCAGAACGCAAAAGATGGGGGACGTCCCAAAGGCACCGTCGAATGCCCCGAGGTCCAGCCGAGGCGGGACCAGTCGGGGTCGGGTGCTTGGCCTTCGTCGCCTCCGCGGGTGGCTACATCTTCGTCCCTCTGACCATCTCCTAAGCGGGCCAGCGCACCTTCTGCCTCGCCTGCTGTTCCTCTGTTAGAGGAGCCCACTGCAGGGGCGTCAGCCCCGGGCGTGTCGGGGACACCAGCCCAAGTTCGGAAGTGCCGGGGGGGCAGACCCAAGTTCAACTGGGGCCGACCTGTCGGATCGCAGAGGCAACCTCAAGCTGCCATCTACGGTGGAGGAGTTCAGCGCCGCTCCGCCTCCCCGAGCGTCCTCCAAGCTGGCCCTCCCGGCCGCTCCGGGTCCGGCAATCGGACCCCGCGTGGCCGACCTTGACCATCCGGGAGATTGACGACGTCCGGGAGAAGGAGTGGAACTACGCAACGGATGTTGCCACCCAACCCGGCGAGATGCTCCCGGCCTTGATGAAGGCGGTCAAAGAGGGCGCTAACCTGCTGAATGGCTGGTTGCGTCCGTTGATGCAGGTAAGGCATTTCTGTTTTTTGCCGGTGGGTGTGTGAGTGGAGAGTAGCCCCCGGGGCCTCTGCCCGACTAAGATAGTCGGGCAGAGGGACCTTATCTTTTTTGTAGTTTTCACTCTGGGTGCATGAACAGTGCACCCAGAGGGTGTAGCCCCCGAGCCTACGTTCGACTAGGATAGTCGGGCGGAGGGTCTCTTGCTTTTTTGTAGACTTGACTCTTGGTGCACGAACAGTGCACCCAGAGGGTGTAGCCCCCGAGCCTCCGCTAGGTCCGTGGGACCGAGTGGAGGGTCTTGCTAATTTTTCAAGGTGGCTTGACTTCTGTGGTTTCTTCTTTGTAGAACTAAATCGGCGGTCGCAAGACAAGACCGCTTTCCTTCAGGATCGGCTGCCAGTTCTTGACCGACTCGACCTTCGCAAGGCCAAGTGGGATAAGCTGGCTACGAGCCGTCAGGCGGCGGAGGATATGGCCCGCAAACGCGGGGCTGAAGTTACTGCCCTGCAGGCGGGCCTTTCCCAGGAGATCGCCTGAACCAAAGGTGAGGAGTCCGAGTTGCATCGGTTGTTTTTTCGCTTCTCGGCACGCTGATGCGTTGTCTTTTGCAGCCGCTGAAAATGAGGCCACGAAGCTCAGGGCGGAGCTTGAAGGGATGAAGGCTCGTGTCCGGGAGCTCGACTCTGTTGAGGACAGAGCCTCCAAGCTCCAGGAGTTGCTCGCGGCGGAGAAGACCCGCGTGGAGCATCTGGAGAACGAGGCTGCCGCCATGGATGGCAGCCTGAGGCGAGCTCTGGAGGCGGCCGAAGTGGCGAACAAGAGGGCCGCTGACTCTCTGGAGGCTGCCGAGGCGGCAGACAAGAGAGCTGCGGACTCCGAGATCGGTAAGCCTTTGACTCGGGCTTTTTAGTCCGAGATCGGTAAGCCTTTGACTCGGGCTGTCGGACAGCTTGCGGTGCCATTTGGGAGGAAGAAACGGCTCCAGACTCCATGGAAGCGGTCACGGAGCACCTCCGGCAAGCGCGCGACCAGGTGAAGAAGCTGGAGGCGGAGGCTTCGCGGTCGGGAGCCGTGGTAGCCCTGGCAGTGGCGAGGTCCCATTACCCGCTTCTTGATATGCAGGCGATCGGGGAGGGGGACGCCGCTGACATTCCGGGCGAGGATATTCCGGAGATGATGAATATCGTCGAAACCACGGTGAACTCCCATATGGACCACGCTGGCCTGTAAAAAAGATAATTGTATGTGAACTGCTCGAGGGGATCGAGTATTTTTGTAATGAACTTTTTGCATGTAAAGTACTCGGATTTTCGAGTGATCTTTAATTATGCGTTTGATTAGGTTTGTCAATTTTCCTTCGCAAAAAGATTCGTTCGTGTGTATGTGAATCTTTTGTTTTTGCTCTTGCCAACCCGTTGTAGCCTCCTTTGCAGAGATTAGCCGTGGGCTTTTGTCCCGTGTAGCATAAGGTTGTGGCGTAAACCGACGATCGGAGTCAAAGAGTTAGCGTCGGATTACACACAGTACTAGAATGGTTTGCGTACGTGAAAAACCCCGAGTGCGCCTGAGTGCACCCGGAGGGTGTGATCACTGAGTATCCGCTATGCGTTAGCCATTGGCGTGCATAGTAGGTCACTCGGGGACTGCAAAATTTGTTCCATGTGGCGCGAAAGAGGAAAGTGTATTCATATATCCGAACTGTCGGAATAAAAAGTTTAAGCATAGAAGCGACGTAGCTGTTCGATGTTCCATGCGTTGGTAAAGATGTTGCCGTCGCCATCCTTCAGGCGTAAGCCCCCGGGCGCAGCACCTCGGCGATCACGTACGGGCCTTCCCAGGGTGGTGAGAGTTTGTGCTGGTCTTTGCTGGATCGGACTCGGCGTAGGACCAAGTCACCAACGTTGAATAAACGGCCACGCACATGTCGACTGTGGTAGTGCCGTAAGCCCTGCTGGTACCTTGCCAATCACAGGAATGCGACTTCGCGTGCTTCTTCAAGCTGATCGAGGGCGTCTTGTCTTGCTTCCTCTGACTCGACCTCGTTGTACTCACGGATGCGTAGAGACCCATATTCTAAGTCAGTCGGGAGGACGGCCTCGGCACCTATACCATGAAGAAAGGTGTGTAGCCGATAGATCGGTTTGGTGTGGTTTGCAGGCTCCAAAGTACCGAGGGCAGCTCGGCCGCCTATTGGCCCGCGAACTTCTTCAAGCGTTGGAAGATCCGAGGTTTGATACCTTGCATAATCAGGCCATTGGACCGCTCAACCTACCCGTTCGTACGTGGGTGAGCCACGGCGGCGAAGTTAAGGCCAATGTTGTAGTCGTCGCAAAATCGGAGGAAGGCGCGACCAGCGAACTGAGTGCCGTTGTCGGTGATGATGCTGTTGGGGACGCCAAAACGAAAAACGATGTCCCGGAAGAATTCGACGGCCTTTTCTGCAGTTATCGTAGCAACCGGCCTGGCTTCAATCCATTTGGTGAACTTGTCAACTGCTATGAAAAGATGCGTATAGCCCCCGGGAGCCTTCTTGAGAGGGCCCACCATGTCCAGACCCCAGACGGCAAAGGACCAGGTGATCGGAATAGGTTGGAGTGCATGAGCCGGCAAGTGTGTCTACCGGGCGAAGTATTGGCATCCTTCACAAGTGCGGACGATGTGGGCGGCGTCCGAAACGGCAGTCGGCCAATAGAAACCTTGTCTAAAGGCTTTCCTGACGAGTGACTTGGACGCCGCATGGTGTCCACAGACTCCCGAGTGAATGTCACGTTGTAGTTGCTGTCCTTGGTCTTGAGGAATGCATCGCTGGAGGATCCTAGAGGTGCTTTTCTTGTAGAGCTCGCCTTCAATCACGACGTAAGCTTTTGCACGGCGTGTGAGGCGCCGTGCTTCTGTCGGGTCCGATGGGAGAGTCTCTCGCAGGAGGTAGTGAGGAAAGGCGGAGTCCAGTCGGGATTGATGACTAGGACCGCTGGTGAAGACTGCTGGGCGCCATCGGATTCCTGGACTTGTGGTTCTTCGGCCTCGGGTGTCGTCTCTGCTTTGATGGAGGGGGTATGCAGCTCCTAGAGGAATACTCCAGCCGGGACGAAGTCCCGACTGGACCCCAGCTTGGCAAGTGCATCCGCGGCCTCGTTGTCTCGGCGTAAGACGTGCGTAATTTCGAGGCCATCGAACTTGGCTTCAAACTTGCGCACCTCTTGGCAGTAAGCTTCCATGGAGGGGTCTCGACATGACCAGTCCTTCATGACTTGCCAGACCACTAGTTTGGAGTCTCTGCGGGCCAGGAGGCGGCGAATCCCGAGTGAAGTGGCAATACGAAGTCCGTGAAGTAAAGCTTCGTACTCGGCGACGTTGTTAGATGCCGGGAAGTGGATCTGCAACACATACTTAAAGCGCTCTCCTTTTGGAGAGATGAGCACGATGTTAGGCCCTGCTCCCTAGAGCATCAGTGAGCCATCGAAGTAGAGCGTCCAGTGTTCGAGGTCAATGACAGAGGGTGGAGACTGGACTTCTGTCCACTCGGCTATAAAGTCAGCAAGAGCCTGGGACTTGATGGCCATGCGGGGGGCGTAAACAATGCCGAATGCCATTAGTTTCATTGCCCATTTAGCAATCCTCCCCGTGGCGTCACGATTGTTGATAACATCAGAAATTGGGGAAGGAACTGACCACCGTGATCGGGTGTCCTTGGAAATAGTGGACTAACTTCCGAGGTGTGATGAACACCGCGTAGACAATCTTCTGTATCTGTGGGTATCACGCCTTGGACTCAGACAACACTTCACTGATGAAGTAGACCAGGCACTGAACCTTCTGGATGTGGCCGGGCTCTGGACGCTCGACGACCAAAACTGTGCTGACCACCTGGGTGGTTGCCGCGATGTATTGGAGTAGCGGCTCGTCGGGCATCGGGGGAGACCAGTATTGGTGGCATGGTCAGGAGCCTCTTTAGCCCGTCCAGGGCATCCTGGGCATCGGGTGTCCATGTGAAGTTGTCCGACTTCTTCAGGAGTTTGTAGAGGGGCAGGGCCTTCTCGCCGAGTCGGGAGATGAATCGGCTGAGGGCCGCCATGCGCCCTGTTAGTCATGAACATCCTTAAGGGCCCTTGGAGGGCCCATCTTGATGATGGCATCAATCTTCTCCGGGTTGATTTCGATTTCCCGTTCAGAAATGATGAAACCGAGGAGCTTGCCCGTAGGGACCCCGAACACGCACTTTTTCGGGGTTGAGCTTCATGCTGAATCTCCTAAGGTTGAAGAAAGTTTCTTCCAGGTCATTTAGGAGGTCTTCTTTTTTCTCAGACTTGATCACCACGTTCCTGCCAATTTGTGACTGAAGGTAGCGCTGTATGCACCGTTGGTACGTAGCGCCGGCATTCTTCAGACCGAAAGGCATGGATGTGTAGCAAAAAGCCCCAAAAGGAGTGATGAAGGATGTCTTGATCTCGTCGTCCTCCTTCATCTTGATTTGATGATAGCCCGAGTAAGCGTCAAGAAAGCACAAAATTTCGCAACCAGCCGTGGAATCGATCACTTGGTCGATGCGAGGAAGAGTGAAAGGATCTTTGGAACATTCCTTGTTAAGGCTAGTGTAATCAATGCACATCCTCCACTTTTCATTCTTTTTACGAACAAGAACTGGGTTCACAAGCCAGTCGGGATGATACACTTCTTTAATAAAGCTAGCTGCTAGAAGCTTGGCTAACTCTTCTCCTATTGCTTGACGTCTATCCTCAGCGACGCGACGTAAGTGCTGTTTGACCGGCTTAACATCCGGCCGAACATTCAGAGAGTACTCGGCAGCCTCCCTCGGAACTCTGGGCATGTCAGAGGATGTCCACGCGAAGATGTCCCAGTTGTTACGGAGGAAGTCAATGAGCGCGCCTTCCTATTTGTCGCTGAGTGTACTGCATCGTCTTGGAGGGGTCTTCTGGGTCGAGTTGGATCGACTTGGTGTCCCGTGCCGACTGGAAGGATGTCGATGCTGAAGCTTTTTTGGCCGGGGGTGCCTCCTCAACCACGGCTGACTTGAGGTTGTCAGCTCGGCTGCAGCGATTTGAGCCGCGGCGAGGTTGCAGTTCTCTAGGTCACACGTGTAAGCATGCTGAAAACTGCTTCGTACCATTATTATCCCGTGGGGGCCCGGCATCTTGAGCTTCAGGTAGACATAGCTGGGAACAGCCATGAATTTGGCATAGCAGGGACGCCCCAGGATGGCGTGATACGATCCTGGAAAGTCGACGACCTCAAAGGTGAGGGTCTCGGTTCGGAAGTTGTCGAGAGTACCGAAAGTGACGGGCAGGCTGACCTGCCTGAGTGGACTCGCCATCTTTCCCGGCACGACCCCGTGGAAAGGCGCACCGGTGGGTTTGATCTCTGAGCGGGAGATTTTCATGTTGTCAAGAGTCTTGATGTAGAGGATATTCAGACCACTCCCTCCATCCATGAGGACTTTGGTGACGCAGACGCTGCAGATGATTGGGTCCACCACTAGGGGAAACCTTCCGGGTGAGGTATGTAGTCGGGGTGATCCGAGCGGCCAAAGGAAATTACGGACCCAGACCATCGCAGGTACTGGGGCACGGCCGGTTCCACTGCGTTGACTTCCCGATCTGTGATCTTCTGGCGGCGCTTGGACTCATAGCCGTTAGGTCCGCCGAAAATCATCAGACAAGTAGTTTCTTTTGGGATTTCGTCACCTTCGTCCTGAGGAGGCTCTTTTTTGTTCCCGTTGGGGACATAAGGCTTATTCAAATTCTTCAAGAGGTTGCAGTCGCATGTCACGTGATTGGATTTGGGTCCGTGAAAGTGACACGGCTGACTCATCATCTCCTCAAAAGTCGCGTTGGTGCGCTGAGGACGGTGCGGTGGGGCGCGCTCGGTCGCAGCAACGAGATCTCCGCCCTTACGCTTCCGATGCTTCTTTCTGGATGACTCCGGGTGAGCATCCTGACCAGGGGACTCGGATGCCTTGCCCTTGCTCTTGCCCTTGCCGTATTTGGTAGCGCTACGGACGGCCTCTTCGCCAGTGGCAAAATTGTTGGCGATATCAAAGAGCTCGCGCGTAGTCTAAGGGTTCTTGCACGCTATCTCGTGGATGAGGTTGGTGCTTCAAACACCTTTGGAGAAGGTGGTGATAACATCACCTTCTCGGACCTCGGGTAGAGAATTCTTCTTCTTGGAGAAGTGCTGAATATACTCCCAGAGAGTTTCGTCTGCCTCTTGAGTACAACTGTGGAGATCCCACGCGTTCCCGGGCCTGTTGTAAGTGCCCTAAAAGTTGTTCACGAAGAGGGTCTCGAGGTCACTCCATGACTGGATGCAATCCGGAGGTAAGCTGGTAAGCCAAGCTCGAGCTGAGTCGGCTAGAAAAAGTGGCAGGTAATGGATCGCAACGTAGTCGTTGCCACCATTAGTTCTGCACGCCGTGTGATAGTCGGCTAGCCAGATGTCTGGCCATGTTTCGCCCGTGTACTTGTCGATGTTGGTGACTCGGAAATCGCGACGGGAAGATGACGCTGCGGATACGGGCGCCAAATGCTTTTGGGCCCGCATATCCCATGCCAGAGGAGGTTGGAGAACGACCACGGCTGGTGGCGCCGCTGTCACCGTGGTGGTTGCTACGGTCATCCCTCTCGGGACCTCGATGAGCGTTTCGTCTGGCGTCAGCAGGGTTCTGCGCATCATGATCCAATCCGAGTCGGCTATGGACCAACCCGGGTCAGTGAGGATTTTTGTCCGCGTCCTGACGGGCATGGCTCCTTGCGGCTATGGTGCCCCGTGCATCACGATTGGGCCCGAGTCGGTTGTGAACCGCTCTGGCGGCTGGTGACGATCAAGGTTTGCATGGTGGCCCTCTGCGGCAGGTGGACTTCTTGGAGGTGGAGTGCACCGACTCCTAGCACTTGCAGAAGAGCCATCGTGGTCCCCAGAGACTTCGGCCTATTGAAGAACTGTTTCCTCCAACAGGATGCGGAGTCACCGGAGTTCGTCATGTCCTAGGGTGCCTTCAGGGACATTAATGGCGCACGCCGCCATCGTGGCTGCAACGATTTTGTGACTGGGAAGCGGGAATATTGGAACCCCGTCCTTTTCACGCATGCGGAATTCGTTATGGACTTGGCGTCCTCGAGCTCTCATGTCAACGTTGCGCAATTGCTCGTCGCGTTGACGAGCAAGCCTGGTCTGCTGCTCAACCAACTCCTCCTCCTTAGCGAGGAGGCGGAGCTGAGTGGCTTCAAGCTCAGTGGGCGTTTGCTCCACAATGGGGACTGATCAGTCGCCGCCGTTGTCCAGCAAGTCGGGGTTGGCCATGAAGACCTCCCGGGAAGGGTGGTGACTACCTGAACTCTCGTAATCGTCCAAGTCATACTTGAGGACGGGGAGGAGAGAATCGATAGCACCAACCAGTCGGGATCTCTGTTCGACGGGTGAGAACCCGCGCGCGTGAACAACAGATCCGATTTCGGCGTAGCCTCGTCCCTTGGGAGAGGAGCCGAAGGAGTGGACTCGGGGGTGAGTCCGAGCAAAGAAGTTGATGGAGCCTCTGCTGATCAACGGGTTGCCAAGTAGCAGAGGTGAAGCTTGCCGATCTTGTCGGTGATGAAATCCAGTTTTTCGAATTGGAAAAGTTATCCAGGATCCGAAATAGCGTCCAGGGAAGCGAATCTCATGACGCTTCCTGGGACGAAAACGCCGTTGTTGTTGACGGAACCCATCTGGACCCATGTAGATGGATCTATGCGCACAGCCCCTACCTGGCACGCCAACTGTCGGAGTATTATTCCGGCAATACTGAATATGGGGCGGCGTGAGCACAGCAAATCCAGATGGGTGCACACGGGAGACAATATTTAGACAGGTTCAGGCCCTCAAGGAGAGGTAATACCCTATGTCCTCTGTTTGGTGGCTAGTATTACTTGAATCCCGAGTGCCGCAAGCCCTCGAGAACAGATCTCAAGGTTGCTAGGGCTATGTGTATGAGAAGGTACTAAAAAGCATACCGATCGGAAGATCCCTACCAGGTCTTATATAGGCGACCAGGGTAGGGTTACAGGGGTCCGGATCGGTTTACAGATTGGTTTTCTATTTAGTTACAACAGAATCTGGGATTGCCGGATTTGTGCTTATCCCTATCTTGTACCCCAAGTCGATGAGGCGCCCCCGTGGAAAAGTCGGACTCCGAGTAGTCGGCCCGGCCCACTCTATGGCCAGAGGGCCGGATTCGTCCTCCTTGATGATACCCGGGTGCCATGTCATCATCATCGGACCTTGGTCACACTCATCCGGGAGAAGGACAACTTCAATGAGCTAACTCCACATGATGTCCTTGGGCACATCCTTGCTCATGACCTAATAGATGAGGAAGCTCATGAGATCCGTGCCCTCACAAAGCCAAGCTCAAGTTCAAAAAAATGACATAGCTTTGAAGGCCAAGCAAGTTGTTGAAGAAAGCTCAAGTGAAGATGAAGAAGAAAATCAAATGGAGCAACTTCAACAAGGAATGCAAGAGATGGCTCTATTTGTCTAAAGGTTTGGGAAAGTCTTGAAGAGAAGCGGCTTTGGCCATAGAGGCAAAAAATGGAAAATTTCGGCAAGACCTAGACAAGAAGGCCAAAGAGAGCTTGCTTTGAATGTGGTGAATTCGACCACTTCATTGCAAGTTGTCCCAAAAAAAAGGAGACAAGAATGAGGAGAAAGAGAAGAGTTCAAGAAGAAGGAAGTCCACAAGAAGAGCAAGTTCTCCAAAAGGGACTACAAGGCTCAAGCACATATTGGTGAAGAGTGGAACTTCGGCTCCGTCTCCTCCTCAAGTGAAGATGATGATGGTATTGCCGGAATAACGATTGAAGCTTCTCCGCCACCAAACTCACTCTTCGATAATTCGAGTGATGACGAATCGCCCATTTGTCTTATGGCAAAAGGGTCCAAGTACCATCTCTCAAAAAGTCTTCTCTTGTATTATTAAATCTTGGTAGTGATACTGATAATGATAGTGAGGATGATTTACTTCATGATGATATGATTACCGCTCTTGATAAAAATACCATGATTAAAATATCCCATTTGTTAACCACTATTGAAGCTCTTGAAGAAATAATAGATAAGAAAATAGATACTCTAGATAAACAAGAATAATTGCTTATTTATAAAAAGAGAAGAATATTAATCTTGAGATTAAAAAGTGATGCGATGATAAAGATTGTTAATGATAACAAAGCTATTAAGAAGAAACTTGAGAGAACCAATGAATGCTTAAGAGAAGATTATGCTCAATTAGAACTTGGTTATCTCAAAACTAAGAAATTGCTTGACAATGTTGTCATTGAAAATGAGAAGCTCAAAACCTAATCAGTTGATCATATAAATGTGCCATGCTCAAAATGTGACACTAACTCAAAAGTCAACAATGAAGAATTAAAAATTAAAAATGCTAACTAAAGTCTCAACTTGATTTTGGCCTCTTGAAATGTCACAAGGGTAGTAAGGCCCTCAAAGAGTTGTTGAGCAACCAAGTTGAAAACTTCAACCATGAAGGACTTGGATTCACTCCAAAATTCAATGAAAATGGCAAAGCTTGGTTGCCTCAACAATATCGTAAAACGAAGTTCGTCCATGGCAAAGGTAAGCAAGTGGAAACACTCCACTTTAATGGCCATGAGACGAAGAAGCGCCAAATGAGTAAGACATTTGGCGTGGATCTTTTGATGCTTCCTATGTCCTAAGGAAAGGCAAAGATGGAAACATTCACGCTAAGTACATTGGACCTAGGAATAGCAAGCTTAAAAAGAGCACCATTTGGGTGCCCAAAATTCTTGTGACTAACATGCAAGGACCCATGCAAAAATGGGTACCTAAATCAAAGAATAAACTTGTTTTGTAGGATTACTCCTTCGGTGGAAGAAGTTGGGTGATTGATAGTGGTTGCACTAATCACATGACCAGAGAAGTGAATATGTTCTCACAATTGACAAGTGAAGGGTCACCTCACGAAAACATCATTTTCAGCGATGATGCCAAGGGAAAGGTAATGGGACTTGGTAAAGTACATTAGGGTTTAATTATCTATTTACCGATGTTGACGTGACCGTCTTTAGAAGAGACGATTCCTCGATAGTCTTCAAGGGTCACATGAAAGGCAAACTTTATCTTGTGGATTTCTCTTCGGATAAATCTCGCCTTGAGACTTGCTTGATGGCTAAATTAAGCATGGGTTGGTTGTGGCATCGCTGACTAGCCCATGTTGGTATGAGGAATTTGAGCAAACTTCTAAAAGGTGAACACGTTTTAGGACTTACGGGATGTTACTTTTGATAAGAATAGAATTTGTAGCGCATGTCAAGCCGAGAAGCAAGTTGGAGCTCATCATCCCGCGAAGAATGTAATGACGAAGACCATTAGAACTCCTACATATAGATCTCTTCGGACCCGTTGCTTACATTAGCATCGGAGGTAACAAATATGGTCTTGTCATTGTTGATAATTATTCTAGATATACTTGGGTATTTTTCTTGAGTGATAAAGGTGATACGCAAAAGAAATTCAAAAAGTTCGCAAAGCGTGCTCAAAATGAGTTGAAACTCAAGATCAAGAACATCCGGAGTGACAATGGGACGAAGTTTAAAAACATGCAAGTTGAAGAATTTCTTGATGAGGAGGGGATCAAACATGAGTTTTCATCACCCTACACCCCTCAACAAAATGGCGTGGTGGAAAGGAAGAATCGAACCTTGATAGAAATGGCAAGAACGATGTTGGATGAATACAAGACATTGGATCGCTTTTGGGCGAAAGCCGTCAACACCGCTTGCCATGCTACCAACCGGTTATATCTCCACCGCATCTTGAAGAAAACTCCATATGAACTCCTTACCAAGATAAGCCGAACATCTCTTACTTTCGAGTCTTTGGTAGCAAATGTTTTATTCTCAACAAGAAAAATAGATTGTCAAAATTTACACCTAAATGTGATGAAGGCTTTCTATTAGGATATGGATCAAATTCGCATACTTACCGAGTCTTCAACAAAACCACCGGTTGTGTTGAGGAGTCATGTGATGTGCAATTTGATGAACCTAACGGCTCTCAAGTAGAGCAAGTTGATCTAAATGATGTAGGTGACACCGATCCTTCACAAGCAATCAAGAATCTATCTCTTGGAGAGATCAGACCAACGGAGACTATGGAGACTCAAGAAACTCAAACTCAATCAATGCAAGTTGAGCCATCCAACTCCATTCAAGACTCAAGTAGATCATTTGAGCAAGAAGAAGGAGTTGGAACATCACGAACTCCGCTCCATCCAAGGGTTCATCAATGTGTTCAAAGGGATCACCCCGTTGACAACATTCTCGGTGATATGGACAAAGGGGTGACAACTCGCTCTCGTGTTGCTAATTTTTGTGAGCATTACTCCTTCGTTTTTTGTGTTGAAACCGTTAAGGTCCAAGAAGTGCTCGATGATCCGGATTGGGTGAATGCAATGCATCAAGAGCTCAACAACTTCACCCGCAACAAGGTTTGGTCCTTGGTTGAAAGACCTAAGCATAACGTCATAGGAACAAAATGGGTCTTCCAGAACAAGCAAGATGAGGATGGACAAGTTATCCGAAACAAGACAAGGTTAGTGGCACAAGGTTTTACCCAAGTTGAAGGTTTGGACTTTGGTGAGACCTATGCCCCCGTTGCCCGCTTAGAAGCCATACGCATATTGCTTGCTTTTGCATCTCATCATGATTTCAAATTATATCAAATGGATGTAAAAAGTTCCTTTTTAAATGGACCCATTAATGAACTTGTATTTGTTGAACAACCGCCGGGTTTTGAAGATTCCAAATTCCCCAATCATGTCTATAAACTCCACAAGGCACTTTATGGGTTAAAACAAGCCCCTAGAGCATGGTATGAGTGCCTTAGGGGTTTTCTAGTCAAGAAAGGATTTGAAGTTGAAAAAGTTGATACCACTCTATTCACTAAGAAAGTATATGATGATTTATTTGTATGCCAAATTTACGTTGATGATATTATATTTGGCTCTACTAACAAAACTTTCAGTGAAGGATTTGGTAAGATGATGGCTAGGAAATTCGAGATGTCAATGATGGGGGAGTTGCAATTCTTTCTCGGATTTCAAATCAAGCAACTCAAGGAAGGGACGTTCATATGTCAAATAAAATATGTCAAAGACATGCTGAAGAGATTTGACATGGAGAGCGCCAAACCCATCCGAACCCCCATGCAAACAAATGGCCATCTCGACCTCAACATTGACGGAAATTCTATTGATCAAAAGGTATACCGTTCCATGATTGGCTCCCTATTATATCTTTGTACATCTAGGCCTGATATCATACTTAGTGTATGTATGTATGCAAGGTTTCAAGCCACTCCTAAGGAGTGTCACTTAGTGGCGGTTAAAAGAATTCTAAGATATCTTGTTCATTCCTCAAACTTAGGGATTTGGTATCCCAGGGGTCTAGCTTTGATCTTATTGGATATTCGGATTCGGATTATGCGGGTTGCAAGGTCGATAGGAAGAGTACCTCCGGAACATGCCAATTCCTAGGTAGATCATTAGTTTCGTGGGCCTCCAAGAAACAAAACTCCGTAGCCCTATCCACCACCAAAGCCGAATACATATCCGCCGGTAGTTGTTGCGCTCAATTGTTGTGGATGAGGCAAATATTGAAGGATTATGGAATTAATTATGATAAGTGCCTCTTTTGTGTTATAATGAAAGTGCAATAAAAATTGCCAACAACCTTGTCCAACATTCCCGAACCAAGCATATAGACATTCGTCATCATTTTCTTAGGGATCATGTTGCTAAAGGAGATATAGAGATAAGTCATGTAAGGACGGAGAAACAATTAGCAGATATATTCACCAAACCCTTTGATGAATATAGATTTTGCGAGTTAAGGAATGAACTTAATATCATTGATTCTTGAAACTTGGCTTAACTTCTTACATTCACATATATATCATGCCTCGATGATTTCGTGTTCTAGATGTAATTGCACATATAGGGGGAGTGTCATAATTATTTATATATTGACACAATCCTATAAATTTGAATAAATCAATAGTTTGTAATTATATCATGTCCATATTGATCAAATTACAAAAATTGAGTCTTTGCATATTGGAGTCCTATTCTCAAATGAATAAGTGACTTTAGTGCTAAGATTGGCTCATACATGGTGGAAACACCATCAAAACTTCTTTTTGGTCATATTCGACTCGTTTCCTATTTTCAACTCAAAAGGACATCTATTCGTCTATTGAATATAGTATCTATTTTCCTTTGATTTCTACTCGAATCACATCCAAGTGTTGCTTTGATTGATTTGATGTTGCCCATTGGATGTGGCAAGAGTACACAAGGTCATCCCTAGTGCTTTCTCTCTAATCCTCTCATCCAAAATTCAATTCTATCTAAAAACACAGGGCTTTGACACTAGAATGTCCGGAATGTCCGGGCACGCTTCCGAGGAGCATTCTCGCAAGCCGGGAGCCTCTAACTTCTACATCTGGAGTCTCAAAATTTCTACCCCGGAGTCTCCGGGACCCGGAATGTCCAGACCCATCCGGAATGTCCGGGCGTCAGGTTTCACAGCGGGTTAAGTTTATCTCACACGGTGAATCGGTTCCACTTTTCACCGCGTGAGGAAAACCTAACTACTGGGAGCCGATGAGCCGCCGCCGCCTCATCCTCTCCCGTGCGCCTCCGCCATCCATCATCGTCGCCGGCCTTCTTCCCCGCCGTGCAACACCGTAGCATTTCCTCTGCCAAGTTAGGGCAAGGAAAAATCTTCCACGGATCTCCCACTCAATTCCTCCGCGGAAACCAGAAATTTCTCCAGTAAAACCTCTTTCCATTCCCTTAATTTCACTTCTCCATGACTTGGTCTATAAAAATTCGTAGAAAAATCAACCAAATTGACCCCGGATTTAGGGCTGCCTCCGCCCGTCCGGAGTATCCGGATAAGTTACCCTGGACACTCCGGATGTGCTGGAGCAAGGGCTGTCTCAGCACGCCCGGAGTATCTAGACTAGCTTGCCCGGACACTCCGGATGTGCTGAAATAGCAACCCTAATTCTGTTCTCCCGACAAGTTTATTCAATCCATCCTATCTCTGTGCCCAAGTGTTCTCATCTATTCCTCTTACCCTATTTCCCTCACAGGTATCATGTCTTCCAGAGATGAGATTGAGTCAAAATCCAAGAGGGAAGAGTATGGGGCAGATTCCACTGACACTGAGGAAAGGAAGGCTGCAGCAGCTAAGCGGAAGAAGAAGAGAAGGACTGAGGAGGAAGAGGACACTCCCTACATCTCGAGTGACAATGATCTTATCCGTCCTCGTCCTAGGATGGCCGTGGGGAAGAGGCCCCTCTCCAAATCATGAGGAAAACAAATTGATCAGTCAAGCAGGCTAGTCGTGACTACACACTATGAGAGACGCTCTCACAGGGATATGCCTACTTCTCCACCTCCTCGCCAAGGTGCTTTTGGACCTCTCAGAATTCACCAACCCATAAGAGGAAATTTTGAGAGAGCAGCAATCAACTATAAAATTGAGAAGAAGACGAGGATTCAGCATTTGAGATGAAATGTGAATCCATATGAGCAGGAAAGGGCTGCCACAGATCCAAGGTTCTTCACATTGGTGCAACAAGATTACTATGAGACCGTGCTTCTCACACTTGGAAAACTGGTCATCCAACAAAAGGCTATTGACTGGGCATACATTGAAGCAAATGAGGATGCCTTTCCAAGAATCCATGAAACTTGTGAGCGGAAAGGAGTCAAGAACATCATGGGATTTCAAAACAATTGGTGTGATGAGCTTATCATGCAATTCTATGTCACCGTTTTCTTTGAGAAGGAGAAACGCAGGACCATCCATTGGATGACAAATGGAGTGAAATACCAAACTACCTTCACAGAGTTTGCACACACTCTGGGACTTCCTGGATTTGATGATAGAACAAGTGACAGGCTGCATACTCCAGAATCACTCAATGCCAACAATATCATGCACTTCTATGACCATAGCAAGCGTTTTGTGTTGGGAAACATTGCGGGTTTGCTACCCTTCTATGACACAATGAACAAGATGGTCCGCCACACCCAAGCTCCTAAGGAAGGGGATGCATCTCAGATCCGGAGTTACACTCTCAACCTCCTCAACGCTATGGGTGACAAACACACAAGCTTCTCTGTGTTTGATTTCATCTTCAATGAGATGAGACTTGCCATGGCGGAACAAAAGAGATCACTACCCTATGTGCCTTACATTCAGAAGCTCATTGATGATGCTGGTATTGTCTTTCACAAAGAAGTCAAGCATGTCTTGTATCAACCTAGGGTTACCAAGCAAAAGAAAGCAGCTGAAATTCCAAGAGCTTACAGACAGTCACCTCCTCGTGGTATGCTCCGCTCGACCTCGGATGCTATAAAAGCAATCTTCAACATGTGCAAGTCCATCTCAGTGCAAAATGCCAAAAACAAGAAAACTTTGAAGAAGAATGCTATCTGCCAGAAGCAAATCATGACTCAACTGAACATGAATCCATCTCCTGAGGGCTCAGAATATGCTCCCAGTGAAGAGGAAGTCTTCCGCGACCCTTTCTACTCTCCTCCATTGTCACCTTCACCACCGCCGGGAGGAGCAGCCGAGTTCGATGCTAGAGGAGCCTCATCGTCGCGAGCTCATTAGCCCAGGCATTTCTTCCTTTTTGGTGTCTTGATGCCAAAGGGGGAGAGAAGCTTCTAGGATTGCGGTTGGAGGATTCCTTTTGTTATGCTTGTTATTATGCCATGTGTTATGTGTTTGAACCTTCGATGCTTTTTTTTAGTTTATGTTATTTGAACCTTGTCCTTAACTGTTGGAGACTATGTGACATAATATGTGCTATTCAAGTCTATCGTCATCCATGTCATATCAATCTTGTGCATAGTTTTTTTAAACTCTCAAATATGCTATATTGTCACTATGCACAATCCTCGGATTCAAAGATATAGGGGGAGCTCTCACAATCCCAAATGGAATATGTGCATTTGTATTCCAAGAAAATCTATCATGCACACATTTAGGGGGAGCTCATCATATATCCGAGAATCAAAAAATAAATTCATTATATCTTTTTATCGAACCTTTGTGTTGTCATCAAACATCAAAAAAGGGAGATTGAAAGTGCATCTAGGCCCCTAATTTTGTTTTGGTGCTAGATGACGAACAATTAAGGGACTAACATTTTTAATAAGTGCACAATCAGGTTTTAGTCCCCTTGTGAAGAACAATCGGCACTGACGACCCCCCCAAAAAAGTGATGAAAAGAAGACGGCGCATGTTCTATTGAAGATCTCTATAGATTTTATTCTCTATGAGGTTTTGATCTATTTCTTTTGAGTATAGGAATGCCGTACTATAAAGAGGGGTGTGTCGACAGGCTGGTGAGAAAGCTCAGTGCTCAATTGCTCAACAATCTTCTATGTTGCAGACACAAATTTATCACGTACACTTAGCCAAGACCTAATTTCCTTTGAGTATTCGGAATGTCCAGCCCCAAGCCGGAATGTCCGAGTGTTTTGGTGCTAAGAAGTATGCTCTCGGGTAGGTTCTCGGAGTGTCCGGCCTCAGCCCGGAATGTCCAGGTGTCCAAATCCCAGATGTACCGCTCTCGGGTTGGTGCCCGGAGTATCCGGCCTAGCCCGGAATGTCTGGGTGTCCAAATCCCGGATGTACCGCTCTCGGGTAGGTGCCCGGAGTATCCGGCCTAGCCCGGAATGTCCAGGTGTCCTAATCCCAGATGCTCTGCTCTCGGGTAGGTGTCCGGAATGTCCGGACCTACCCAGAATGTCCGGATGTGTTATGAGATTCTGACCATTCGGATTTTTGTGTATTCGGAATATCCGGACTAAGTTTTCCGGAATGTCCGGATGTGTTATTTCAAATCCGATAGCTAGTTTCTGTGAGAGGGCTATTTATACCCCTCCTCCCCCATTCACTCCCAACTCTTTGCCAAATCATTTTCTGCACTCAAGAGAGCCATTTCTCCTCCTCTAAAGCTAAGAGCCCTTCTTCTTCAGAGAGAGATCCAAAAGAGTAAAGATTTTCAAAGTGTTGAGCACTAGAGCAATTGAGTTCATCTCCAAGCAAATCGACAAGCTTGTTACTCTTGGAGATTGGGGTCTCCTAGATGGCAAGGAGTCCTTGAGAGCTCCCATCCTTGTGATGAGCCTCAAGAAATTTGTGAAGGCCGGGATTCGCCTCCGAGAGGAAAGAATCAGCAAGAAGAAGTCGAGGAGATGCAAGGGCGTCCTCGAGGGATAAAGGCTTGAGAGGGAGCTGGCTCTTGATCACGTGTGATCGAGCTTCCCAAACGGAGACGTAGGATTCCCCCAAGAATCCAAACTCCGGCAACAAATCTTTGTCTCTCGCTCATTCAATTCCGCACTTACTTTGCAAGTACTTTTATACTGTTTATGTCTATCTTGCTTAGTATATTTGAGTACTCATATTAAGTATTACCATCTTTGCTAATCAATCAAGCTTAAATTCCGCAAAAGTAAAAGATTTGTTTAGTATTGGATTAAAATCGTTTAGTCGCCTACTCACCCCTCCCCTCTAGGCCGACATCTTGATCCTTACTCGTCTAGGCTGAGTGAAAACAAGTTGATGACTTAAAGATCCCAATCCAGAGTCTGACAAAGTGACTTCCACATCAACCTCTTTTATTTCTCTCATTTGCCAATAAATAATATCCAGTAATCAGAAAGATTAAACTACAAACATATACAAGCTTCAGTTCAAGATGAAGCCATGACACAGATCAATTATTAACTAGAATACTAAATAGCTTGTGTAAGGAACTGCAAGAAGCATCTCGGTTAATCCGATTGCACTGTTTCATTCCTGTAAAAGAGAAGGACATGTGGCGACTTCACTAATGCAATGTGTAGTCCTATCAAAAAACTTTATGCACTTGAAGATGGAACATATTGTAGCAGTATGCACTTGCCTCTGATCTTTGGATGTTTGTACCATTGGATACTTTATCGAGCCTACTTTCCAATGCAACAAACCGTGCATCATTTGGAGGTGTATAGTAAAAGTAATGGTCATTTTGGTTGAAACTATCCAGGTTGTCAAAGGTTGCACAAGAATTCAAGAACCTCCTCAAATAACTCAGAAGTTGACTATTTTCTACCAAAAGCAGCCATGCAACTATTGATGCATTTTTCTGCATGTTCACACCTAACTAGGAGTGTTGTCCTTAGTTATAAAACCCCATATCTCCCATTATTTTAGAAACCATTGATCAAACTATTCAGCTACAAGCTATAAGCTTATGCAAGAAGATTACGATTGTACCTTACCACCATTGCTCTTATGAGTTCATCCAGCCGCTATATGTGGATTAGTCCTGGTTTGTGGTTTTGAAATTGTTCAAATAGCAGGTCAAAGTTCTTGTAGCTTCTGATCGTCTTCCCCAAGTCACAGGTCACATCCAACCTTGGTAGGTTAAAGCTATCTACCTAACTTCTTGTAGCTAGTTACCCTCCCCACACCGATATGCCGTGACAATTAGGCCACCCTTGGAATTAATCTCCTTCACCTAGTTCGTGCCTATCATCTTGGTATCAGAGCTTTCATTGATACGGTAGGATCTGCTTTCCACACTTGTTGTCTCATCTTTGGATCTTATGGTCTTGTAGATTTATTCCCTGTCCTAGCGTCCAAAGCCTAAAAAACTTATCCAAAAAAATCCTAGTCTTATTTTGGTGCTGAAATCTAGTTGTTTGCATTCCTTGTTTGTTCTTTTATCTTTCTTGTTGCATCAAGATCATCTCCGTTAGTTACTTTTTTTTCCTTTCCAAGAGAAGGAAAAAAATATGTAGAAGAAAAGTGTGACAAAAAAAGAGGCAAAGAAAAGAAAGAAAGTGTTGAGCAAGATCTTAATCATTTCAATTCGGCATAAAATTTTCAGAAGTTGTAGTGAGTTGTGTATTAATCAATCTTGGTGCAACAGTTCAGCCATTCTATACAAAAAGGAAATCTTTGTTTGCACCAATTGGATTTAGTACAAGCCATTCTATTTTAGCCCACCAAAAACCAAAGCTAATCTTTTGACTCCTATCGTTTAAACACATCTAGAAGACTTACCATTTTGCACGTTCATGACCCGACGTGAACACATAAGAACTTTGGTGAGTAAGAGGTGAGGTTGTGTGATTCCACAAAATTTTCCTATTCCACTTTTTTGGCTTTACTAACATGGCATGATCTGCATCAACCGTTCATGGAGAGACTAATGGAGAAGAAGATGTTCTAGTCACCCGTGTTGAGCTACATCAAATGCAGAACACCACGCTTCAAGCCATGGAGAGGATGCTTAATGAGCATCTTCCGGTAGGTGGTAATTGGGTTCGACATCGACAAAACCCTATTGACCCGTTGGACGACGTCGATAGTGAGAATTCTGTGGGAACTGCTGCCCAAGGTGCCTTTGATGATGGATTCGGCGAACACGCTAGAGGTGGTTGGGTCATGGGAGCCTCAAGTGGTGCTGCTGGTGGATGTAGCGTTGTTTCTCATAGAGTGTAGCAAGGAGGGTGTGCTCGCGAGCGAGGCTATGGCCCCCGTCGGTGCAACTACAACCCACGTAAGCAGGTTGCTCGTGTTCGTGGTGATGTGCTGATTTTGATGATGTCATGTGTTGTCATGGAGCTGCCTATGGTGGTGATGCTCATCGTCATGACCACTATGGTAGAGATGATGAAGATCATATAGCTCGGATTATGTCGAGTGTTCCCAAGTTCATGGGAAAAAAGATCCTGATGCATTTCGATTGCGAAGAGCAATGCAATCAGATTTTTTTTGCATCCATAACTTTTCAGATACAAAGAGAGTAAATTTCGCTTGTGTTGAATTTTTTGGTTATGCATGATGAGCCTATTTTGTACTCATATATTTCTTCAAGTTTGATCCTTATTCAATGCATTTTGACTGGATATTTCTTAATTTCTACTGCTAACACCTAAATAATCACCAGATTATGGAAATCTCTCCTTTGGACTATATGTGTGTAGGATCACTGGAAAAGAGGGCATACACTGATATATATAGAAACTACACGTTAAGAGGAGTGCCCACAAAGAAACGTGAGCCCGAACGGAGCTACCAGTGGGCAGACGACCAATGGTACGACTATGGCCGCCCGTACTGCACAGTCATACTGAGATCATAAGGCTCCGCCACATCAAACCAACCAAGGTTTATTAAGGACTTTCAAGAAGAATCATGATGGTGATCCCAGAAAACCCTAAACAGTACCTTTGATCTATAAAAGGAGGAGAAGAGAGAAGACAAAGATATACAATATGACGAGAGAGAGACGTTTGGGGAGAGGAACACCACCAAGGAGAACCACACCGAAGGAACCCCATGCTGCCACCACCATAGTTTTTGTACTCCAGCAACGGTGGCTAAATTGGCATGTCAAGAAAAGATGATGAAGGTCCTCTTCAAAGTGCTAAACACAGAGGACACAATCTTCTTCGGGATCAAAGTGATGTGAGAAGTGTTGATGCACTGCAAATTCAAATTACTAGACTAAAACTCTTCACAGAGCTGAATGAATTCCGCACTAACAATGGACCAGCACTTGTTCAAAAAAAGGCCAAAGAATCCATCAGGCCCAGGGGCCTTTTCAGCAGGCAGATGAGCCACAATCTTAGATATTTCATCCTTTGTGAAAGGAGCAACGAGGGAATCCAGGCCCGAGACTTGGGAGAGAAGCATATCGAGAGCAAAATGCATCATGGGATTGAGAGATATACCCATGCGATCATGAAAACAAGTCCACAGCGCCACTGTTTTGTCCGCATGGTCATGATGTTTTCTACCATCAGACATGGTAAGCGAAGTGATAGCAATCTTTCGATGACGATCAGTGGTCATGGCATGAAATTATTTGGTATTTTTTCCCCTGAGGTGACCCAGTGAATGGTGCAGCGCTGCTTCCAATAAGAATTTTGAGCTAGGAGGAGAGAGTCAATGTGCTCCAACATGATGATTCTAAAATTAGACTCTGGAACATTGAGTGGACGATGCTCTTCCAGACCATCCATGAACAAGATCACTTGTTTACAGCCCTAAATGAGCTCTGCAAGATTGGACCAACCTTTCGTCCAGTGCTTCAGAGCCTGCCTTAAACTCTTAAACTTGTGCGAAAGGGTAGAACAAATGCCCAAAGTACACACTGGTTTCTCCCAATTTGCCCGTACAAAGTCAAAGAAACCCGGGAGATTGAGCCAGGAAGATTCAAAAAGAAAGAGAGACGTAGCTGGAATGCAGAACTCAATCCTGACCACACAAGGAACATGAGCTCAAGAGGTGCAAGCCATAGGGGTGACTAAAGTCTGAGGGTAGGCAGATAACCAGGCCACAATCGTGAAGAACCAATGTAATTGTTCAAGGAGCAGGTCATACTTTTCCTTTTTATCTCCTTGTTGCGATGTTCTTCATTGATTTGATCTTGGTAATTTCTATGGATTGTGAGTAGTTCCTCATAGGCCCTGAGAGGAAGCATAGCCTAATAAATTGAATTTTATTTGTATTGGATCATGTTTATTTATTATCTAGAATTTTTGATTTTTTCCTCATATGTTCATCTTGATAATAGGCGTTCAAGGTGAACAATGGGGAGGACTCATGCTACCTTCGAAGCTGAAGAGATAGCTAAATGAGGTGTAGGGAAACACGGGGAGCCTCTAGGAAGACCCCGCACCGTCACAATGGTTTAAGTGTTGGTCTGACTCACGCCTTAATAATTTTGGTGACAGGGCGGGTGTTGGTGTTTTGATCCAGCAATAATGAATATGGGGCAGCGTACGCGTAGCAGATCTAGATGGGTGCACACGGGACACAGAGTTTAGACAGGTTCAGGCCCTCGAGAAGAGGTAATACCCTACGTCCTGTGTTTGGTGGATTGTATTGCTTGTGTTCCGTATGCCGAGAAACCTTGAGAGGAGATCTCTAGGTTGCAAGGGTTTGAGTATCTAAGTCTCTATGAAAGCTTACCGATCGGGGAATCCCTCCCCTGCCTTATATAGCCGGTGGGAGTAGGGTTACAAGAGTCCAAATCAGTTTACAAGTATATTTCCTAGTCGGTTACAATTAGGATCCGAGATACCGAGTAGGTACAGATTTATGTCTTATACTCCAAGTTGATGAAGCGCCCCCGTGTAGAAGTCGGACTCCGAGTAGTCGGCCCGGCCCACCCTGTGTCCGGAGGGCCGGCTTTGTCCTCTTTGATGATACCCGGGTGCTATGTCATCTTCAGCGGGTGTCGGCACTGGGGTTGGACAATAGATCCTACGAATAGGCGGATGTCAATGTAGGTGTTCTGGACGTGTCGCTCGCTTGATTATTTATCTTGATATCGATGCTATAATAATTGTGGTAGTGATCCATATATTTATGTTCTAATCTACAAGTGAAAGTCACGCCTAAGCCTACCTTTCATCATATTAGAAATCTCATTTTATTTTTCACACTTTTAATTCTAGAGTTATTTAGTTCTAGCGTAATTTTGTCTCTACAATTGATTTCAGGAACAATGCCATCTTCAAATAGACCCACTAAGCATTCACCGGCACTCACTGAAATTCTCAAGAACAATCTCAATGTCGTGATCGTTTCCAGGACACCTCGCTTGCCTCTATTCGATAAACCTTGGAATATATCCAAGGGAAAACTTACTGCAACCAATCTAGTCCTCGTGCTAGGCCGGCATCAACTGAGTTTTCTAGCGCCATTGCTGATGAAGCAAGCGCTGCTCATGGTAACGATATCTTTCTTTTCATTTTTGTTAAAATTAGTTTGTCTTTTAGTTGCTGGGTTTATTTTACGTATTTAAGTGAAAATACAAAAAAACTAGTTGATACTTGTTATTTACTTTTTAGTTCATTTAGAATTAAAATGACTGATGACCAACTTGCTGATTTTGCTAGCCCCGCTAGTGAAAATTACATAAGGGTACCAATTACTCAACCCGTTGTTGCTGCTAAATATTTTTAAATTACCCTACTCTATTAAATTTAGTTCAGCAAAATCAATTTGGAGGATCTGCTAATGAAATGCAGGAATGCATCTCCAAACTTTTACTAAAATTTGCAACATGATGAACACAAAAGATGTAGCGCCTAATGTTATGAAGCTTAAATTATTTTCTTTTTCTTTGAGAGGAAAAGCAAAAGGATGGTTGTTTTCTCCATCAAGTGGTACTGTAGATATATGGGTTAAATGTTGTGATATGTTAATGTCTAACTTTTTTCCGCCTGCTAGAACAATGCAATTAAGATCATAGATTATAGGGTTTCGACAAGAGGACAGAGAACCCGTTGCTTTAGCACGGGAATGAATAAATGAAGCTATTAGAAATTGTCCTAGTCACGGAATCCTTGAGTGGCTTATTTTGCATATATTTTATAGTGGTCTTAATCAAATTTCGAGGAATATGCTAGATACAGCTGCAGGAGGAACATTTATGACAAGGCTATTGTGAGACGCCCACAAGTTGCTTGATGACATGCATGGAAATCATGCTTAGTCTCACACCGAACATTCAACTCCATCAACCAAAAGAGTAAATGATATTGAAGGTAATGAAGGTAATAATGCACTAGTTAATAAAATTGATAGCTTATTGCCATGATGACACCAATGAATGAGGAAAATATTCCTATTAATGCTACTACTGAAAGTGAAACCAATGCTGTTAATTTTATTGCTAGAAATAATTTCAATAAATGGTTGGAAAATTTTCAATTCTTATAGCAGTAATTATAAAAGGCCTTTCTCTAGCAATATGAACAACAATTCTAGCTTTAATGCTAATCATCCTAATTTGAAAGAAATGCTTATAAAATTTATCACTTTTCAAATGGAACAAAATAATTTTTTTACAAAGAAATGTAAAGCTCATGATGCTTGTTTAGAGTATATTACAGGGAAAATAGGCACTCTTGCTATGGATATTAACAATTTGCAAGAGAGGACCGAAAACATTGAAGTCCAGATTGCCAAGACTGCCGAGAGTCAAACTCTCATTCTCGCTCAATTATCTAGAAAACCTAAGCCAAATCCTATTGAATCACTCAAGGCCATTACTACGGATGAAGATATGAGCCATGGAAATGAGGTAAAAGATGATGAAATTACCATTGGTAGTACTATTGAAAACTTCATCAAAAGTATGGGTTTAAAAAGGCCTAGATCTCATGATAACAATAACGACTATCAAGAATTTGTTAGAAAGTTTGCTTTGAAGGTTAGATAATTAGAAGAATAATCAATTAGGATGAAGGAAAAATTACCATTGAAACAAGAAGACCTTTGGGAACCTATAATTAGAAATAACATTGGTCATCCTACAATTAGTGCTTTATGTGATCTTGGAGCCAGTGTTTCAATTTCTTCTGAATCTCTTTATGAAAAACTTGGTCTTGGATCATTTAAATTTTTTGAGATGAGATGAAATCTTGCTGATTTGACTTACAAAAAAGCTACAGGTATTTAAGAAGATGTTATTATAATGGTTAAAGATTGCTCCGTGCTTATTGATTTAATTATTGTGGACATTCCTGAAGATGCTAATGCCCCTATAATTTTAGGGAGACCATTGTTAAGAACCTGTAGGGCTATGATAGATATGCAAGAAGGAAACATCAAGTTTATCTTACCCCAGCGTTAGTTTGTCATGCATTTTCCAAGGAAAGGGAAGTCAAAATTCTATGCTATAGAGCCCATCACACTTAAGCTTAGAGACTACGAGCAAGCTGACAACCCGTGGCCTCACACCACCAATGAGAGTCAAAAGGTAATGAGGTCACGCTAACAAAGTCAAACAACAGCGCTTCATAGGAGGCAACCCATGAAAATAAAGATTTGTTAGGTTTATTTCAGTTTTATTAAGTTTTTCTGTTCAATAAAAGTGATTAGGCATCACGGCAAGAGAGAAAAAGAATTAAAATGGGACACCTGTTATGCATAATAGATATATACACATTTATCTTTGAATTTTTCCTATATGTGCAACCTAATATCATCGTAGAAAAATAGTCAAAAGGACTTGGGGAAGAGGCACAAAAATTCCGCTAAGTACATTGTATAGCACAAGGGATGCCTAAGACTTGAACTAAAGAGTGGGTGCATATATCGCTGCTCATGGCAAGCGACGTCTAGTGACCTAACTTATGGGTTTAGCCTGCACGGTCGATGTTTAGGGTCGCCGCCCATGGAGGGGCATTCTTCAATGTCGGTGGCTTCTCGTCTCTGGCGAAGGGGTCTTGTGCTGATGGGTCTTCTTCATTTATTGAAGTGTCTCCATCGCGAATTTCCACACTCTTAACGTCATGGAATTGAAAGGTTGAAGTGTTGGATGGTGTCCCATTTTTGTAGCGAGTCTCGACGATTATCTTGATTCGTGCGATGATGCAATCCATCCTGAATGTTGATAGGGTTGGCGAACTCTGGAGTGTCATCCGCATAGATCTCGTTACTTACTTTACTGGGACTATCTGAAGGCTTTGAGGTAGATGAGGATGTAGAAAACTTGATGTTTTTCTTAGAGCAACGTAGGTAAGAGGGAAAACTAAGAAGGATGAGAAGAGTAGAGCCCACTCTTATGGTAAGTTTTTGGGTATACTTTCGAAAATACTGTTTATACCTAGGGTTTACATCCATCATCCGTTCTAACTAGGATTAAACTACAGTCAGTATGGCTCTGATACCAAGCTGTGGCATACCCGGTTTTAAGGGCGGATAAACCCTTTGTGTTTACTGTACTGATCCCTGGATCATTAACCGGTACACACAAGTCAACATGTATATCAAGGTCATACACGCACTTATTAGAATATGATATATAACCGATCTTCGAGATCGAATAATTATACCTTTAGCCCAACAGCCAAAATCTTACAGTGAAAATCAAGCGGTGGTGTGGCCCATCCGTATGCCAATCCCGACAAGCAACTGACTGGGGGTTTCGCCCTACTTTGCGCAGATGTCGTCGTTGCTTTCGAGCTGTCGACCCTTCTATCTGGCCAGATCAACAAACCAGGTGAGTACATTGAATGTACTCGCAAGCTCTTCGCTAGAGAGTTTATCACAGATATATGCATGCACGGGTATATCAAGAATCGAGCCCTAACCTATGTCTTTGTGTTGTGCCAAAAAGTAAGTTTGCATATGGAATATTTAAATAGATAGTAAAAGCAGATGTTGAAAACGGTCTCGACTTTACCGAGACGTGGCAGCTGGTCACATCCTTCGTTATTCCTCCCGCTACAACGGGGAAATGTACCTGCATTCTTTCGCTACAACGGACAGCTCTGTAATCACCCGCCCCAACGAGGAGTCTCTGCTCACTCGCTACGACAGGGGTATTGGTGATTGCCCGCTACAACGGGGAATCCCTTCCTCTCTCCTCCCGCTTCGACGGGGAAACTCTCATGTCACTCTGCGAACATGGCGGATCGCGTCCTTAAGCCCATAACCATTTTGATTTTGAAATTCAATCTACTATGGTGTGGCCCAACCAAGTTCGTCCATGACCATGGACACAGCTATTCGAATAGTTTTAACACTCTACAGAGGTTGTACGGCTTTACCCACAAGATGTAGGTCACCCTGGGTACACTTTGCAACATATACTGACAGGGCTATTACAACGAGACTCTTTACCAGAGTAAACCTAGCAATGAATCCGCCAGAAGGAATTATCCAAACCTAGCTTGAATCAGTATCATCGCTACAAGTAGACTGGCATTCCAACTTTGTGGCGAGTTAAACCTCGCTACAACGGGCAACTCTCTACAGAGGCTGCCACCTCATCTGCACACTGCATACCGCCTACGGGTTCATATACTAGTATCAAGCCAGATACTGGGTCAAGTCCTTCCCATAAAGGACATGCGGACGTACTGTAAGACTTGGCCAAACGGCACTTATGCTTGGTCCTTATGTGATCCGAGAAAGGCTCCTCACCAGGTCCGTAAACGGACAGCGAGAACCACATCGGGCATTACCTCGTGTATAATATTCTTCCTGCTTTCCCCCTTCATTTCTGACCCGGATCAAAATCTTCTCCATTTTGTTTTAGTTTTAATAAACCTCTTTTTGGCAAAATATCCCAACCCATGGATATACTACCTTCATACACCATCGGACACGATGATCCTTTTTCAAATATTCACCACATTAAATCTGTGAGTATTCCTTCTTTTTCAAAAAGAACCTACATTTTAATACTGCAGGGCTAAGCTGGAGACGTACATATTCTACCCTAGGTTTCCGATAGTATTTCTGGAATACGTAGTCCTTAGGGCGACAAGGACTTCAGTGTCAAGCTAGGGTTTGCTAAGCATCGGTCATAGCTATTCTACATAAAATAACAAGTCGTACAACATAGCCTGCATGTTTCGTAAACAAAAATATCATTTCGTAAACTTGGGGTTCAACATGATCAAGGGTAGAGAGCTTGCCTGGCAATAATGGCCGGGTTTCGATCTGGAACTGGATACGGTACTCGTCCTGAATCCTCTGCGCGAGATCGCGTAACGTCGTGTCCACACGTCAAAGAAGCGTCTAATAAACAACGGTGTAAGAAGGATCCGAATAAGAACCAAACATACACTCAAAGAAAAACTTTTGGGGTGTACTTCAAGGGAAGGGGTTTCGTGGTATTTCGTTAGTTCAGTTTATGGATTTAATTGGAAACAAGGGCACGAAAAGGATTCGGGGACACTTGGATTTCCAATGAGGGCATTGATGCATATAGGCATGGATATCTTCATTATGATTAAAGTTTCGTTAGTATCTGTATAATAGAACATGCACCCCTACTATTTTAATATAACAAGCTTGGGGCTTCTAGATGCCTTATATTTTTTTAAGGGTAGATTATTCTCCATGAGATTTTGAAGGAAGTGAATTGTTTTGGTTAGGGTTGACTTGAACGAGATTTATCATATTTATATCTGGAGTGTCCTCAAAATTGTAATTCAATCATCCTTCGAGAATTATTAATGTTACCTTGAAGGCTAGCTCCAGAAGTTATCAGGTTACTGCAAAAAGGATTGGTTCAAATGGTGTAATGACAAAGAAGGGAGAAAGAGTTCCAGCCGGGAAGAGGCATGAACTTACTGACATGGCACGAGAATATGCTTTTAGCCAGGGGGAAAATCGGGAAACAGGAAGTGCGCCGAAATGGTTACGTCTTTCATCAAAGAAAACGCATCGCAAAAAGGCAATGGAGGGAAGTGCTCTTTGCATCAGGGAAGACGCAAGTAGAGACTACGCTCGAACGGGTCTGGCTCTTGGTGGGCTGGCGGTTGCGGCCCAATCTCCTACGCGCACCAGACCCGATTAGGCACCAGAGATTAGAAGGGGATAGACATGGGGAGAGAGTGAGAGAGCCCAAGTAGACCAGAAAACAGAGCTCAACAGCGGTGCGAAGAGGGATGGGCCGGCCAGGGCGGCGGCAAGGGGGCACGGAGTGGTGCTGAGTTGTTCGGCCGAGGCAGCAAAGCAAGCGGCGGGGGAGCCAAGGGGGCGGCGAGAGGGACGGAGCAAGAAACAGGCGGCGGCCTCGGGAGGGGACTCGCGCCGACGTGCTACAGAGGAGGCAGGAGCGACCAGGGTGGCAGCTGAGGCGGCGGCGGACCTGGTCAGATGGCGACAGTGCTCGGGCATGGACGAGGGCGGCGCGACAGCATCGGCATGAGTGGCTCCGGTGGCTTGGGCGGAATGTCGACAGTGGCGACCGTGCGAAAGAGCGGTGTGGGTGGGGCCGTCGCAGCTGCACGAGCGGTCAGATCAGAGGGGATGTAGCGGCGCTTGGGGAAGATGCCCAGAGGCGGCAGGTGTTGCCGACAGGAGGCGTACAGCGCGGGGGAGGAGGCCATGGGTGCTGCCGGTGTTGGTGAAGCCATGGGCGCTGGCGCCGGCGGGAAGGGTGCGACAGCAGCTGCGCTTGGGAGGAGGGGCGGTCGCGATGGGTCCTGGGAGGAGGAAGGGGAAAGAGCATAAGAGCTCGGGATGGAGATGGAGAGGTGGAGGAGCTCAGAGAGCTCGGTTCTTGGGGAGGCGGAGAAGGTTGGGAGCCTGGCAGCCCGAGGAACAGAGCGGAGAAGTAGTGGTTTGGGGGAGAGCAGCTCTTAGGGGAAGAAAGAGGGGGGCTGGTGCTTGCTCGGCTAGGAGGGGAGCTCTCGGATGTTGGTGACTGCAAGAACCAGAGAGAAACAGCCAGGGGAAATCACCGGGAGCTTGAAGAAGATAGGGAAATAATGGAGAGGCTAGGCACTCAGGAAACTCGTGGAGAGCAGAGGAAGAATTAGCAGCTTGAGGAGCTCGGACTAGTTTGCAAGGGGAGAAGATGCAGTGGTATAAGTGAGAGTTCTTGCTCAGGAAGGGAAAAGAACGAGACTCCACAGAAAGGGCACAGGGCTAGTGTGGACCGCACGTCAAGGGGGTCCTAATGGTGGTGTGCCGCACGGTAAGGTCTGGCACTGGTTTCAGAGCAGGAAGTGGCGTGTCAATGCGGAGCAGAGAAAAGATTGAGCCCTGGTCTGGTTTTAAAGCTGAGAAGGTGAGAACATCAAGGAGGGAAGAGAGCATGCAACCAGCGGTACTGGGGCTGAGTTGGTGCTGTGTTGCTGCGGGTATTAATAACAGGTCGTGCCATGGCAAGAGGAGCAGAGCGACGTGTTCATATGGTGAGTAGTTCTCGACAGTATGAAGGTAGAGGAGGCCTGACTCGTGGGCCACAGGGGTCACACGACAAGGAATCCCAGATAATTCGGTTGATACGATGATTTGTGTCCGCTTGGCGAAATAGGAGAAGGCAACAGGGGAGAATAGGAATAAGGTCCGAACGCCAACTTGACCGCTCATGTGGGATTGTTGGGAAGTTTAATACCTCAAGACGAGGATAGATCATGTGCGGGTGAGGGGGCAATGGAAATTATGCAAAATCTCTCTGACACTTATTTATAGGGTTACGGTGGAATGTCCAATCCAGCCCCTTTTGTTCAGTGTGTAATGTCCTCGGAAGCATTGGTGCCAAAAATCATAATATTGTTTTTATATCTTTGCTGGAGTTAGTTTCATTGGTTTTGCGAAGCTTTGTAGAAGTTTTCTTGGGGATTAAGTACTCCCATAAGTTGATACAGCTGGGTTCTAGTTCCTTAGAAAGGTTACGGAGGAAGGTAGGACAGTGAGTCGAAGGAGTATATGGGGCATTTGGATGACAGGGAAAACAAGAGTGTAATGGAATAACGGTGCCCCATTATTATTATTATTATTATTTTCTTAGAAACGTGCATGATCAAGAGTGGAATATAGAGTTTAGGCGACAGCTCATGAGGAGCGGGTCAAGGTTCAGAGAGTGTGTACCGATATACCTCAAAGTTCGAGCATATATAGGGTCGTAGGGAGTCGTGGTGGATTAGGCTCCAGGAAGTGCCACCGGTATACTTGCACATACGCTTAGGATAGGTGGCAGGAGCAACGGAGATTGCCGGGAGTTTGAGGTTCCGGCAGATTAGGTTCCAAAAAGTAGGGTTAGATGAAGAGTAGAGTCCCGTTGCTGGGATCACAGATGAGATGCTCGACAGCGGGGAGGAGAATTAGGGTTGAGCATCCGGGAGGATGAAGATGTGGTATGGATGCCGAGGGAAACACACCCGTGCATATGCACAGAAATTGGTATATGTATTTGCATAAGGTGACCGCGATAGGCGGATATACACACGTATATACATATGGGCATGTGCATGCAGGGAAATTGCAGGTACACATGTATGGACACGCAAGAAGTTTAGCAGGAGAAATATAGGGGAAATTGTCTCACGTTGAGGGACGCCACGGTTCTAATTAAGTTTGCTTAAGAATATTATTATTAACACAAAAAGTTTTTGTCAGCCCTAATTTTTAGGTTTCAGAAATCAGGGTGTCACAGGTGAACAGGCCAAGGACCCAAAGATAATGTACAGAAGACGTGCTGACCTTCGGTATGGGTGCTAGTGCTAAATCTTTTGTTGATTATGGTCTACAGTGTGCTAAATCTTTTGATTAGGGTTCCACTTGAGTAGCCCTAATTTTTACTTATTGAGATCAATAATTTGCATTATCTACTTGAGGAGTTCATACTTTTCAATTTGAGGATCAATTATATATTGCTATTTGTGTTGAGAAAAATTTATTTTTGCATAGGTCATGGATCGCATACTCCGTCACCGCATAGGCCGAGCAAGGGGCCCGCAATAGGCCTATTGATCCACACTTACTAGCTGGGAATCAACATGAGAAAGGAGGAGAGGGAGTGCTTCAAACAACTTCGCAAGTGTCTAGTGATGTCGACCAAGTGGGCATCGCCGACAACTCTGGTAGCTCTTGGTATACATAATGATTTTCAAACTTTATGCCATAAAATCGGGATGCTAGATTTTTCTTGATATGATACCTTTACTTATTGTCAACTCACATATGACTTTTTGCTTACATTGTCACACACCGTGCATCATTATTCTAGAATTAAGGATGACATGATTAAGTTTAGGCTTATGAACATTGAATATGATATGAATCTCGATGAATGGTGTAACATTTTTAATTTTTCTAATTATCCCAAGAGCTATTATCAAGTTTTCAGTAGATTAACACGGATCCATTAAGTAGAAAAGCGAGAAGCATCCAGTGTCCATCAATCCGCTATTTTTTCTATTTTGTGGCTAACACTTTACAAACAAGGGGAGAATTTGGAAAAGCTAGTCAAGAAGATATGATGGTCATCAACCAAGGCTTGTATCCAGACAATTTATCAAATGCACCAAACTTAGAAGCGCTACTTCTGCTACAACTTAGCAAACAGTCTCGCCAAAACCGAGGAGCTATCACTTTTGGAGGAGTAATCACCATCCTAGCGTCAAGGATTGGGGCCCGACTTGATGAACTATGCTCTCTAGAGGGTAATCGTCACCTCGATATTTCTTTATTAAGAAGAAAAGGTATGTTGAAGACTATAAATCGAATTCATTATTTTCGTTTACCCTCGGTGGATCGCCTTGTGTAGGCACCCTCTACTAATGCGTTCTCTCAGAAATGATTTGCAGGGTAACGATGATGGGCCATATGAAGAGCTTGAGGAGGAGTTAGAAGAAGCTGCAGAAGAAGAAGTACCACTACCACCAGGACAAGAGCAAGAACCTGTGGGGGAAGAAGGACAAGATCCCTACCTGACGTATGTTTGACATCAACGCGCTCTCGGGGACGATCGACAACATGTACAACCTGTCCATTAACATGAGCAACAATACCGAGACTGCCATGTAGAATTTCAATGAATGGAACCAAGCTTGGGCTCCCGGCTACTACTTCCCACCACCACCACCATAGCAATGAAGCACTCAAGCTTTAGACTTGCAAAAGTCTAAGCTTGGGGAAGGCTGCGCTTTTAATCTACTTCCTATCATATGTCTGCTCCTTTATATTTATTTTGAGGTTGTACTTTATGCTTAAGTGATCGCCTGAAACACTTGCGTTGGATTTATTCCAGCACCTTCAGTTTGCTTTTTCTTTTTTGTGTGTTCTAGTCGAAACACCTTATTTCCTTACACTTTTTGGAGAGTACCAAAATAATTTATTTTTTTTGTTTTTGAAAACACAAAAACCCAAAAATATTTTTGTTTTTCTTTTATTTATTTTTCTTTGTACTTGTATGGTTATATCTTCTATTTGCAGAATTATCTTTTGTAGTAGCAAGTCAAAAGGCTCGAGAGACAAGATCTATCACGTAAGGGAAGCGTGAAATCATTGTATATTCATAAGGTACGCTCTTAACCCCTCCTTGTAGTCTCTGAGTTTTAATTAAATATATGGTCTTATAGATTGTGCAAATATTTCTCTAGTGCTAGAACTCTTCCTATAGATTTTTAATTGCCGTTCATGATTTGTAAGTTAAATGTGTTAGTAGTGGTTAGAACATTTTAGTTATCCCTGTTAGGTTGCCATGCTAAGAAAAAGAAATGAATACTAAGGAGCAAGATAATTGAAATCCATGTATCCATTAGGTTTTGTTAATTGTTTGTTTAATGCTTTTTATTAGTAACTTGACTCCATGGTGTAAAGGTTGAGAACTTGATAATTACTTTAGATATCTTTTAATTAACTTGTAAGTACCTTAATTAATTCTTGGAACAATGCTAGTGCTTGATATTAAAATGATCCATAAAAGGTTCATTATTAATTGAATTAAAGTAAAAGGGAAGCCAACACTCCAATGGCTAATGAACGATGATCTAAGAGTACCACTCTGGAAAGGAGAGGAACTCGCATTTCGGCTAAGAGTGTAATGACGAGTGCAGTGGCAACACTATCTCGGGCAAGATAATGGCTTAAAATTCGCCAAAGTAAATACCCTAGATGCTCCAATGAATATGAGCATAAGTGCTAACGCGGGGGACTTCAAAGGATGTGCCTATGTTGGTTCCAGGAACTAAAATAAAGCATTTCACTCTTTTTGCTCTGTTTCTATCTTTATGTATTGTTCTAAGAATGAAAATAAGTGTCGCTTATTTGTTAGTTAATTAATGGAAGAAGTATTTGATAGTTTTAAATTGATACACTTGTAGGTAAAATCATTTACTCATAAACGGTATTAATCCCACAATTATCAAAGCCTAATTGGATACTCTTGTACGCTAACTTTAAATTTGCTCCAACAAAAACACCAGTAACTAATAGAGATAGCTTTTAGTTCTATTATTTTACTATGCTATTTAACTCATTAATCTTGAAATCAATTTTCTATCTAGAGATGTGAGTTCATTACTAGATGACGATTGCACATTGTATAGGAACATATGTTTAATTAAGATTTCAAGAATTATATCACGTAGAGGAACTTAATATTGTCCTAATGGTATGCATTGCTCTAGCCTCTTGTGGAATAACGAGCAAAGGTTTAAGCTTGGGGGGTTGATGAGCCCATTTAGTACTCATCTATTTTCTCAAGTTTGATCTTTGTTTAATGCATTTTGATTTGATTATTTCTTGATTTCTACTACTAACTCCTAATTAATCATAGGATTGTGCAAATCTCTTTTTTTGGACTATATGTGTGTAGGATCACTAGAAATGGGGGCATATATTGATATATTTAGAAATACACGTCAAGAAGAGTGCCCACAAAGAAACAAGACCCCGAGCAGAGCTACCAATGGGCCAGATGACCGACGGTACGACCATAGCCGCCCGTACCGCACGGTTGTACCGAGATCGTAAGGCGCCGCCACATCAATCCGACCAAGTTCATTACGGATTCTCAAGAGAATCACGAAGGTGATCCCAGAAAACCCTAAATAGTACATCTAATCTGTAAAAGGAGGAGAAGAGAGAAGAGAAAGATATACGATGCGACGAGAGAGAGAGATGTTTGGGGGAGAGCAGCACCACCAAGGAGAACCATACCGAAGGAACCCCATGCTACCACCATCATAGTCATCTTAGTTTTTGTACTCTCTCTATTACTAAGAAGTAAGGTTGTAAGATGGTTTAAGTATTTTAATCGAGATATTTTTCCTTTTTAGCTCCATGTTGTGATGTTCTTCATTGATTTGATCTTGGTAATTTCTATG
This sequence comes from Stipa capillata, assembly GCA_019208055.1. NCBI lineage: Eukaryota > Viridiplantae > Streptophyta > Magnoliopsida > Poales > Poaceae > Stipa > Stipa capillata. The sequence goes on from JAGXJF010002534.1 coordinate 128,288, forward strand.
GATTGTAAGTAGTTCTTCATAGGCTTTGGGAGAAAAAATAGCTAGAGAAGAGAAAGGGTGGTGCCACAGCATCTTTCACACTCGTGGCACCATCAAGAACAAGGTGTGCAAAATCATTGTTGATGATGATAGCTGCAACAACATTGCAAGTTCAGATTTAGTGGAGAGAATGGGGCTGAAACAAAGACGTCATCCAAGTCCATACAGGTACAATGGCTTAATGATTGTGGTTCACTACGAGTAAGCAACATGGTGATAGTTTAGTTCTCTATTGGGAAGTATCAAGATCAAGTGGAGTGCAATGTGGTACAAATGCAAGCATGCCAATTGCTATTGGGACTTCCTTGGTTATTTTACCATGACGTTCAAACCAAAAGCCGTGCTAATCGTCTTGCATTCCAATACAAAGGAGAACACATATCTTTGCTTCCTTTGACACCCGAAGAAATATTGATGGATGATCTTAAAAAGAAAGAGCGAGAGAGTGAGGAACACTTGAGTGAGATATAAAATCATAGTGAGCGAGAGAATCCAAAGCCAAATAAAACCTCACAGCTCAAATTATCCTAGCCATGGGAAAAAGAGTGATTAGTGATGATGGCTAGGAAAGGAGATATGAGGGAATTGAGAAAATATTATCTACTAAAAACTTACACTACCACTCCTAGTGTTGTTCTTGATCTTTTGTAGGGATATGAGGATGTTTTCCCTAAGGAAGTACCACCCGGGCTACCACCACAAAGAGGCATTGAACATCAAATTGATTTGGTTCTAGGAACTCCATTGCTAAATCGTCCACCATATTGCACAAACCCTGAGGAGACAAAAGAAATTCAGAGACAAGTACAAGATCTTCTCAACAAAGGCTATGTAAGGGAAAGTCTTTCTTCTTGTGTTGTACCGGTTCCTTTAGTTCCTAAGAAAGATGATTCTTGGAGAATGTGTGTGGATTGTAGAGCTATTAACAACTAACCGTGAGATATAGGTATACCTAGACTTGATGATATGCTTGATAAACTTAGTGGTTCCACCGTCTTTTCTACAATTGATTTGCAAAGTGGCTACCACTAAATTAGATGAAAGAGGGTGATGAATGGAAAACTGCATTTGAAACTATATTTGGCTTGTATGAGTGGTTAGTCATGCCCTTTAGATTAACAAATGCACCTAGTATTTTCATGATGTTAATGAATCATGTGCTTAAGGCTTTCATTGGCAAGTTTGTGGTTGTTTACTCATCTTGATTTATAGCAAGGCTTTGGATGAACATGTTGAACATATACGATTTGTGCTTGCTATCCTAAAGGAAAGAGAAATTATATGCTAACATAAAAAAGCACCTTTTGCACCGACAAGGTTGTGTTCTTGGCTTTGATGTTTCAGGTCAAGGTGTAGAGGTAGATAAAGAGAAGATCAAAGCCATTCTTAAGTGGCTACCTCCCAAATTGTGAGCCAAGTGTGAAGCTTCCTAAGGCTTGCTGGTTTCTACCGCCTGTTTGTGAAGAAAAAATCATGAGAAGGCAAAGCAGAACATTGAGAAGATGACTGAGCAGTATGCGAAGCAAGCAAATAAAGGAAGGAAGAAGATGGTGTTTGAGCAAGGTTATTTAGTGTGGGTACACCTCCAAACAAACCTTTTTCCTAAGCTATGCAAATGCAAGTTGCAACCACGTGGAGGTGGCCCATTCAAGGTGCTTGAGAAGATAAATGAAAACACCTACAAGATTGATCTTCCAAAGGAGGATGGTGTTAGTCCCACTTTCAATGTTTCCGATCTCACCCCATACTTTGGACCATCAAAGTCGAAGACGACTCCTTTTCAAGAGGTAGAGGATGATGTGGATATCACCACCATGACATAACATCAACCATTGGTGGACCAATTACAAGAAACCAAGCCAAACAAATCTGTGACCAAGCCTTGAAGATGGAACAAGTTGTAGCAATCTGCACTTGTCTCTGATCTTTGGATGTTTCACTACCATTTTGGACATGAAACGTGACTATGGGGTATACCATTTGATACTTTATTGAGTCTACTTTGCAATGCAACAAACTGTGCATCATTTGGAGGTGTCTAGCAAAAGTAATGGTCATTTTGGTGAAAGCTTTCCAAGCTATCAAAAGCTCCACGATAATTCAAAAAGCTCATCAATTAACTCATCAAGTTGACTATTTATCCGTCCGAAGCAGTCGTGCAATTGCTGATGCCATTTTGGAGCATGTTCACACCTAGACTGTGAGTGTTCCTTACCACCATTGTTCTTGTGAGTTCATCCAGATTCTCTAGAAGGAGCTTCTGGTTCCCCCTAATTCATGCTCTATGGTTCCAGTGATTTTGTGCGGATTAGTCCTAGTTTGCGGTTTTACAATTGTTCGTACAGCGGGTCGAAGCTCTTGCAGCTTCATACCGTCTTATCCAGTGCACAGGTTGTATCCAACCTTGGTAGGTTAAAGCTATCTACTCCGGTCGCTTGCAGCTAGTTACCCTCCCCACACTGATCCTACACTGTAAAGATCGGGCTACCCTTGGGCATTAACTTCTTCACCAGATTCGTGCCTAGCAACAGTTCATCTGGATCTCTCATTGTCTCTTTTGATAGCTGATTACAATCCATTGGTCCTCCTTTTCATGCAACACAGTTGTAGAATTTCTTATTGTAAATTATATTGAAAAGAAAATTTACAAGCAAAAGGAGGAGGAAGCAAAGAAAATGAAATTACAACAACCAATCCAACCACTCTTTTAGTTGTTCAACACATCCTTGATGTGAACTTGTTTCTAGGCTTAGTTACACAAATTTGCAAGGACATCCACAATGGTTTGTGCAGCTTAGCTTCTAAGCTGAAAGCCACAAGGTCTCTAAGCTTAGCACCATTTCGTGTTGGTGGAACCCCCAAAAAAAAACCTCTTGTTTCTGTATTCTAACATCTATTTGGGTTGTCTCAGCAAGCTTAAGTTGCTACTTTCCTGCAATGGTTGAACCGTTGAGGCAGGCTGGATAATAATAACATGTTTGGTTGATAACCAACAGTGACCACACTTTTCTTGCTAACCCACAAAAAGTATAGTGATAAACTGATAAACATTGACAAAGTATGGCAAAAAAGTGGGTATATAACAGACATGGTAGACTGGTAAAAATGCGTAACACGCCACAGCGAAACAACCAATAGCCGTAAAAGTAAGCACATCTTAGCGAAGTTCGGCAAACGAGCATGGCGTTGAGTTTGTGACCAGATGCTCTTACCATGAATTGATTTCGATAATTACACTTGGCAGACAAGTACCGAGATTGGACAACATATGATGCTTTATCACATCGCTGACACAAGGTGAACAACACATCGGCCCAATTCCTCAAAAGAAATACACAAAAAGAGCAAAGTACGAACATATTTAAAAAGCTAAATTTTGAACTTGTACAGTGAACAGGCCAAAGGAAATTGCCCATCGCCTTTTTGTATTCCTTTCTCCTCGAAAAGTTGAAAATACTGTGGAAAGGATAGACGCGAGACAAGTATATTTACCAGTTTACCCCTGCCTTTGTGCCCTTTTGAGCTTGACTCGCCCCTCTCGAATCTGGCCTTCTCACTCTACTCAAATATAGCGAGCACTCTACACACTCCAGTCCTCTCACCTCTCTCTTCCTGCTCCAATGGCCGCCGCGCGCGCCCTCTCCCACCTACTCCTCCTCCTCCTCACCGTTCTCGCCGTCTCAGCGCGCAACGAGGAGGACTCCCGCGCGCTGGCGGCGCTCAAGGCGGCCCTGGACCCGGCGGGCCGGGTGCTGGGCTCGTGGAACCCTGCTGACGAGCCTTGCGGCGGCTCCTTCGTCGGCGTCACCTGCGACCGCGGCGGCCGCGTCACGTCCATCTCTCTGCAGGGCCGGGGTCTCTCCGGCACCCTCCCGCCGGCAATCGCCCGGCTCAGGCGGCTAACGGGGCTGTACCTGCACTACAACGGCATCAAGGGGCCCATACCTAGGGAGATTGGTAACCTGCCTGAGCTCACCGAACTTTACCTCGACGTGAACCACCTGTCCGGGCCCGTGCCCGTGGAGATTACCGCCTTGGAGAACCTCCAAGGTGAGGTCTTGTTCATTTCTTGAACCGTCTGAGGGGGAGGAATGCTTCGCGCTTGGCTTTTTCTGGGGCATCAAGATTGCATTTTAGCTTAATTTGGTCAGTTTCTGTTGAGTAAATACTACTTTCTGCTTGTTCTTTGTCCTTGCCCTCGAAGAGTTTCTGCTACTTCTAGCATTAGATTAAATGTTTGGGCTCCTGTTCTTGCTTGGATTTGAACATTGGGACAAAGGTTTCTCTTGAGCCGGGAGGGTTACCCATGGCGAGATCTTCAATTAGATTTTTTGGTGGCTTGCCTTTTTATTTCTTCTGATGATATTCACACCAAAGTGGCATAAGCATGGCACCTTGAGTCGCAAAACAATGAAGCATTCCGCGTCCCATGGTTCAAGAACCAATGTACTAATTATGACCGTTTCTTTCTTCCTTTTTGGTTTGTCAACATTTTTCAATCACAGAACGGTTCAATTTTTCGTCGGCTTGTGGCGGGATTTGGGGGCATCGAACCGGGATTTCATTTAGAGTAGTTTATTTTAAAAAAATTGGTGGGTTTTGGTTCATTTATTAATCCGATACCACCGTGCAAGTTAAGATTTTGCGGAGAGAATGGAAGAACAGATGCTCTCATCAATGTGACGATCCCTACGATTCCGTACTGATTTGGTGACCTTAAATCTTAGCTGCACAACGGTTAATTTTTGAAATGGGCACACTCAGTTTTTTTTTAACGTGCAGTCTGTACCGACCATTCGTTTTGTATGTTTCTATTCCTAGTCCTCTTTTGGAGCAATGTGGCAGCCACGTGATTCTCTTATTTGATTTATCTTGTTTGACTCCTGCATTGATAAAAGAAGATGGTTTCTTGGAGTTGATTCCTCTTTTTTGGTTTTTTTACTGAGGTTTATTTGGAACCACTTGTCTCGGTATAGATTGCCTTTTGTGCAACTTTAGGTTGGATCTTGATACAAAACACTACCGAGGTAGTAAGAGTTTTTCTGATCTGATTTGTCCGTTTCTGTCCAATTTTTGTGCTCTTTCAGTTAATGTACCCAGGATAGAATAAGAATGTTTTGTGTTCTTTACCATCAAAGCGGTTTGATTTGCAGTGTCAAGATTTAAATCGTCAGATAGCAATTTACTAATTTACTTACCGATCGATGATCTCTTCCGCAGTGTTGCAGCTGGGTTACAACCAGCTAACAGGCAGCATACCGCCCCAGCTAGGCAACCTGAAGAAGCTGGCTGTTCTTGCGCTGCAGTCCAATCAGCTGACCGGAGCTATTCCGGCGACCCTTGGTGACCTTACTCATCTCGCACGGCTTGACTTGAGCTTCAACGGCCTATTCGGTTCGATCCCTTTGAAGATAGCAGAGGTTACATTGCTCGAGGTCTTTGATGTTCGCAATAACACTCTATCGGGGAGTGTCCCTGCTGGTAACAGGCTCTTGCTCAACCTTTCTCGAGTCAAAAGTTTAGCGTTCATCATATTAACTATAGTAATTTTGTTTCTGATGCTAGGCTTGAGGAGACTGAATGGAGGGTTCCAGTATGTGAACAACAAGGGGCTTTGTGGAGCCAACTTCAGTTTGCTTGATCTTTGCATGTCTTCAGAGGATGGCCTGAAACCTAGCAAGCCTGAACCTTTTGGCCCAGATGGTACTGTCAAGACACGGCAAGTACCCCAATCGGCGAATCCAGACACATCAAGATCTCCACATGCCTCTGCAGGAGTTCTTATTGTTGGTGCTGTTGCTGTGGTTATTGGTGCCGCATTCTGTGGAATATTTGCATTCTCATATTATCGCCGGCAGAAGCAGAAGATTGGCAGCTCACTGGAGGTTTCTGATAGCAGGCTCAGCACTGACCATTACCAGCAGAAGGAAGTCTGTCGAAGGAGTGCTTCTCCTCTGATTAGTGTCGAGTACTCAAATGGATGGGATCCTTTGTCAGGTGGAGGCTGCGGATCATCTGGTGAGGTTGGTGATAGCTTTAGGTTCAACCTTGAAGAGGTTGAGTGTGCCACTCAATACTTTTCTGAGGTTAACTTGCTAGGTAAGAGTGGCTTTACTGCGACATACAAGGGAATCCTGCGGGATGGATCTTTTGTTGTGGTTAAGAGCCTCAACAAGACAAGTTGCAAGCAAGAGGAGTCAGATTTCTTGCGTGGTCTGAAGATGCTCACCATGCTGCGACATGAGAACCTTGTTGGCCTGAGGGGCTTCTGCTGTTCCAGGGGGAGGGGGGAGTGTTTCCTAGTGTATGACTTCATGGTTAATGGGTGCTTGTCACAGTATCTTGATGTTAAGGATTGTTCTGGTGCTAGTGTTCTTGATTGGCCTACAAGAGTTTCCATCATCAGAGGCATTGCAAAAGGTAAGAAACATATATATTCTAGCTTCCTCTACAGTAATTTAAATTTTTTATATGCGAGTTTCAGTGTTTTCAAATCTGTTGCATATGTGTAGGAATCGAGTACCTACACAGTAAGAAGAGCAACAAGCCATCATTAGTGCACCAGAACATATCGGCCAAGAAAATCCTTCTCGACCACCACTTCGCCCCGCGTTTGTCAGTCCCAGGATTGCACAAGCTCCTTGCTGATGATGTCGTCTTCTCAACCCTGAAGGCCAGCGCAGCTATGGGTTATCTTGCCCCCGAGTACACCAACACAGGCCGTTTCACCGAGAAGAGCGACGTCTTTGCGTTCGGGATCATTGTGCTCCAAGTCATCACAGGCAGGAGGGCTGTCTCTCAAGTGAAGGTAAGCACGGCAGCCAGCGGCCTTGATGGCCTGATTGATCTAAACCTCAACGGTGTCTTCTCGAGGACCGAGGCTGCTAAGCTCGCAGCACTTGCTGTGCAATGCACAAACGAAGCACCGAGCCAACGGCCGACAATGGAGGCTGTAGTTCAGCAACTCAGCAGCTGATGCTGAGGATCTGAACCGAGCTGATATGAGATGTCTTTTGGGAACCTCATTGACATGAGGTCTTTTGTGATAGTAGTAAGCTGGCGGAGGGTAATGATCCAGTTGCCACTGACATGCTAATGTGGAACATGTTGCCACTGATTAACCAGTTACTTTTCTAGTGGTCTCACCATGAAAGTCACCATCTTTTCATCACTAGAATGCTGAAAAGTTATGTGTATGACTGAGATATGAACCTTTGTTCTGTAGATCAGTATGCTCTGAATGTAGTCAGCTTTGTACTTTTGACATTTTTTGCATTGAAGTGCTCTACCGTGTACTAATTTCAGTAAATGCGATTCATACAATCTCAGCTAAAATTGAGTGTAGAATGACCAGATGGGGAATTTACCCCCTCTACCATTTACTGCCCTATGAATACACACGTACTACCATACTAATAAAATAAAGAACCGTTATATGTTTAGTTCACGGAAGCTATCGGAAACAATAGGAGAGTCGATCTTTTAAAACTCTCAACTATTAATATTTTTTTAAATATTTAGATTAGATACTTAAAAATTATATGTTTAAACTTGTCTTAAAAAGTACTTTTTGGATATCTAATTTTATTAGTTTTATAAATATGTTGTAATAGATGTTAGTGGTCAAAATTATGTTTTGAAGATCGTGTCGATGTTTAAAACAAGGAAGAAGTGTATATTTGGCCCCTGAACTATTGGCTGCCTGCAGATTTCAACCTTCAATTCCAAAACCAGGCAAATCGTACCCTTAAGTATTCAATCCAGGTAAATTCCCCCCCGGACCGGTTTCGCGCTGACGTGTTAGCTGTTTGAGCACACCCGGACAGGCTGGCGCTGAGTTGGACGCAGAGTTGGACCGGCCTTGCCACGTCAGCACTGAAGCACTATTTCAAATTTCCCCACCCTCCCTCGGTCCTGATCCCCCCGAAACCCTAGCCCTAATTTTGAAGGCGGCGGAGACGCAGCGGTGGAGACGCAGCGGCGACGGCGGTGACGAGCGGCAGCTGTAGATGGAGTCGTCCGCGATGTCAAGCCGGTCTGGCGGGTCCTCTTCCTCATTGCAGGACGTCGGTGGCCTCTCAAGGCACTCACCGGTACCATACCGCCAGCGGCCACTGGAGTATTCGCCGCCAGTGCAATGCTAGTGCGCTGAAGCAAGGATGGCGGCGAGATGGATTTCTTGGAGCGACGGCAATCCAGGAAGGAGGTACTTGAAATGCCAGCTTGCGCGGGTAAGTTGGATGAAATCAATTTCGATTTCGTCTTGGTTGTCTGTGTTCCTCGTGGGTGGTGTTTGATTGCTTGCTGATCTTCATGTTTAGGTTGGTGGTTGCAAATTCTTTCAGTGGTACGATGAAGAAACGACCCCATTTCTGCATCAGTTGCTTGTGGATTTGAGAGACCGAGTTCGTGGTTTGCTTGCCGAGAACAGGAACCTGAGAGATGCACAGACACGGCTGGAAGCTGGCGTGTTTGAGCACAGAGAACAAGTGAAGGCAATGAAGGAAGGTGCAACTCAGAAGGATATGTTAATCTTACAACAGGAGCTTCGAATTCGCAAGTTGGAGAAGGATAGAATGATTTTGAAGGCTGCAATATGCTTTGCTGTTGTTATGTATGTAGTACTGAAGGCTATGTAAGCAAAATTGTAGGAGTCCAATATGTATGCCTTGCTGTTCTGTATGATGTACTGAATGCTATTTAGCACTTAATGCAATGGATCTATGAGCACTGAATATATGAGCAATGGAAGTAATAGATTCTGAAGTCTAGCATGACACATAACATTAGCAATAGAAATGCATAAATGTCAGGCATTACAATAGGTTAATACCAAGTCTGGCATGAGACATAACACTTCAAAGGTTTTTGTCATATGGTTGGTAGCACAAAACACCAAACAGACACATAGTTTAGGCAGGACTTTAGTCTTCCATGCATAGTGCAGGCAGCTTCTTTTGCTTCGTTGGTTCTTCCTGGGCATGCACATGTGCAACAGCACTTCCTGAGGTCATATTGATGGAAACATTAGCACTTCCTTGCACACTAACTTGCAGATTCATGGAAGCTGTTCCTCCTTTAGATGTCTTCACAGAGACGAAAACGCTGCGGTAATGAGGAGATCGGAGTGCAAGGGAAAGAGGAACCTCGAGATGGGGCCGTGAGGCACAAAAACGAAGCGGAAAAACGAGCTTGGAAAGCTTACCTCCACCGAAGTGACGTGGCGGAGTAGCCCAAGCCAGTGCTGCGCCAATCCTCGAGCTTTTCTCGCGGCCGCCACCGGTGTCGACTCCGCTGTTGCCGCCACCGCTGCATCTCCACCGCTGCGTCTCCGCCGCCTTCAAAATTAGGGCTAGGGTTTCGGGGGGATCAGGACCGAGGGAGGGTGGGGAAATTTGGGGGGAAATAATGCTTCAGTGCTGACGTGGCAAGGCCGGTCCAACTCTGCGTCCAACTCAGCGCCAGCCTGTCCGGGTGTGCTCAAACAGCTAACACGTCAGCGCGAAACCGGTCCAAGGGGAGAATTTACCCGGATTGATACTTAAGGGTACGATTTGCCTGGTTTTGGAATTGAAGGTTGAAATCTGCACGCAGCCAATAGTTCAGGGGCCAAATATACACTTCTTCCTTAAAACAATACTCTCTATTTTAAAATGTAAGGTGTCCACGTATTTCAAGATTCAACTTTGACCAATATTCAGACTAATACAATAATTTCAGATGATATCACTTTTGTGTCATATGACCCATATTGTATTAGTCTAATTGTTGGCTAAAATTTTAGAGAACCGGATAGAGTACCATATAAGTTTTTCGAGAAAGTCATACCAAACTAATTTAAATAGTATATTTGAACTGTTATTCTTGGCCTAACAAAGAAAAAAGTCAACTTTCTCCCATAAACTATTGAATTGGCTCACTTTCACCTCTACACTATTTTTTAGCTCGTTTAACCCCGGAACTATTATTTCCAAAGTACTTTACCACCTAAGCAGTTTTTATGATATAGACGATTATTTTGCACACATGGCATCTAGGTCACCTATATATGGGAGGACCTGTGAAAAAAAACACAAATAGGAAGGGAGGAAAAGGGAGAGAGAGTAGGTGCGAGAGGACAGAGCGAGAGGAGAGAGAGTAGAAGTGGAGGAGGAAGAAGGCAATTTGGTAGCCCACATGTATAAAATGAGGGGATATAGATGCCACACGGTAAAACTAATATCCACGTTATCAAAACTACTCAAGAATTAAAGTGCTCGAGAAGTAACTGTTCAGTGGTTAAATGAGTTTAAAATAGTTTAGAGAAGAAAATGAACTAGTTTGGGGGATAAATAGACATTTGCGCCTGATAAACGATATGCTATTAGTTGCAAACAACAGTAGTACTGAACTACTGATCTCAACAGAATTGTACATCACAACTTTAAAATTTTGAATCTCTGGACAAAACAAGGACATATTGAACAGTTGCATTGGTCTGCATTTTCTGTGCGGATGTATGGGAACCGAAAGACTAAGCATACTGTCTCTGTGCTCCCTACTAACTGAGCCCTTACCGTTGGCCCTGAGCACTGACTGCACTGTCCCTTTCTTCGTGGCATTATTCTTCCCATTTCATTTCTCTTTTCAGAGCTCGACACATGCGGTGCCACAAAACTTTGCTAATTTGACAAAGCATGTATCCAGGCGAGTGATTGCATATGTTAAGAGTCATTGTGGACATAAAAACCAAAACTGAACACCCAACCAAAAATTAAACCCAAAAGACTGGAATAGGGGTTAAAGTTGTCAGATGTCAAGAACTGGAATTATGGTGATTTCAGTTTTAGGCTCACGTTAACCAAATTGACCTAAAAACCCGATGCATGGGGCAAGTTTGCAACCATCAATCTGTTACGAGTTCACAATTTAGTGCATACCTAAACTCAACCTTCCATAGTTCCTTACAACCCCAATTCTAGCCACATAAAAATAACGCTTGACGCTGCAGATGTATCGCACTTATTACGAGCCCCAACCCCATTTAGACAAGGCGTGACCGGCACTCCATCTCGGCTGCGGCGGCACTCTTACGGTGCTCCAACCTCTATCTCGTCCTCCCAAATCTAGATCTAGAATTCCCGCGCCCGTTTAGCCGTTCGGCTGCCCCCAACTTTTGTCCCTCTCCACTAGCGCTCCATCCCAACTCATCTGCCTTGTTCTCCCCCACAACCGGCTCCTTCCACCTTGTGCCCTTGTCCTCCCTATCCCACAGCGGGCTCCTCCTCCACCTCATCTTCCTCTAGCTGACGTTGCTCATGACCTCATACCCTTGTTCTCCTCTACCTCATTCTTCTCCGACTGCCATCGATGTTGCTCATGGGCCACCCCATCTCAGCTTGCTCGACGCTGACATGTCACCCATAGCCAGCTCCTCCGTGCTTCGTCCTCCTCCACAGCTAGCTCCTCTCCGCTCCATTTTCCGCCTCAGTTTTTCCTCTTTGGTTTTCTTTGGTCTAACCAAAAACTGAACTGGATTTCCGGTTAACCGAGCTGCTGGTTCTAAAAAATTTATAGATTAATTTGGTTGCTGGTTTTCTAAAATCAAAATAATTAAAAATCTGACAGACCGAGCCGAGAAAATCGAAAGAACCGGTGGCCACCCTGACATTGGAGTACTATATGAGTCCAAATGCAAACTTCAACATGAACTAAAAAGGCTTGAACATCTACTAGAAAATTACCGGTGCACTCCACTTGACATTTCGTGGTCAATAAATTCTGACAAAAAGGCCAAATTCAGCCCAGTTATTAGGACAAGACAAATCAATCTTTAAAGCTACCGGAGCAGCAGAATCTGTCCGTTCATGGGGAACACAACAAAAGGATTTTTTAATCAAACCAAGAACAAAAGGCAAAGAAGGCAATTCAACTCATAAGTGTTCAAGGCCCAGTCACCAACCAGCCACACATTTAATCACAGCACCATTATGCCACCGTAATCTTGCCTTGCCAGCAATTGCCAATTAGGACAGGACAAATCAATCTTTGCTGCACCTAGTTGTTTTCGGGCGCATGCTTTGGTGCAATGATGCCGACGGCCATTGGCATTTTCTTATTCAGGAAAGAGGACACTATCGAGGTGAGAATTAAAAAAAATTGTTCTTTGCAGAAGTAAGGACCTGTCAGCTCGCCAATGGCTGACAAGAGCCTATCAACCAGTGGTGGGCCGACATGCGTGAACCGACAAGTAGGCCAGTCGGCCTACATGCGGCTGACTGTGGGACACGTGCAAGTTATCGGTCCATGTGAGGCCGACAGGGGCAAGTGGGTTAAGCCGTGCGACTTCGGCCCTGTCCATCTCCCACATTCCAGAGACAGAGCGACAACATGGAAAGGCAAAGCTGCAACGCGGGCGAGTTAGGGCAGCGGCAACACGGTGAGGCTAGGCAGCGGCGACGGTGACACAATGATAAGTGCGTGTGGAGGGTGAGGGAGCGAAGGGAGAGAGAGGAGAGGAGGAGGGAGAAAGGATAGAGGACAGAAGGGCGTGCATGAGGTAAATTTTTTTCTTTATTTTTGTATTTAGTTGTTAAATTTAGTGTGTCAGAAATAGTTAGCATTATTGAAATTAATATTGTAGCATTGGATCGTGTTAGAAATTAATATTATAGTACGTTAAATTAATATTGCAGTTGTTAAACTTAGAATGTTCAATTAATATTGTAGTATGTTAGAAATAGTTAACATTAGTGAAATAGTTAGCATTAGAGAAGGAGAGAAGCGCGTGCACATAAGTATGTTAATTTGTAATGTTTATTTGTGTCGTACGTATTAGTCGTTGTTGGAATTATTGAAAGTAGCAACGAAAATAAAATCATAGAGCACTAGATTTAAAATCCTCTAATAGCACTAGATTATAAATAAAATTAATATTTGAGTACATAATTTGGTTATACTTGAACTACTTTGAGCATGTGCGAAATTATTTTTTATAACGCTACGAGCATGCACGAAGTAGTTAGTATGTTAAATTAAATTAAAGAATTAAATATGTATATGGTTATGTTTATTTTTATCGTGTGTATTATTTATAGTTAGAATTATTAAAATAAATATTTAGAATTATTTAAATAAAATTATAGCACTAGATTTAAAGTTTGTGTTATATTGTGTTTTTAAATACTACTGTACATATATCTAATTATAGAGCGGTATATTTTGAGCATTGTAGATATATAAAGCGGTAGATATATAATCTATAGCCTAGATTTAGTGTGGCATCGTAAATTTGTCAGCCAACTTAGATATTTATAAAGTTGTAGATATAATATAAATCGGTACGTAATTCACTATTGACAATGATGGTATGGATGACATGTATGTCAGAAGTAGTGAAATTCAAGATTTTCTATGGTCCTGATGAAATTAGGACAAATCGGTCTAGGGTTGATTTTACTGTTTTTAATTATACTAAATTGCCTCTGGAAAATACAAAGACGTTGAACATTAGAGAAGGGATAGACTGGTTCACACATAGCTTTGCTCTTAATACTGATCAGTATAATGTTAGCATTCAATTAGTGTTTACCGTGTCTTGCACAAACATGCACTAGGATTTGATGCTTGTTGAAAGAACGAAGGATTGGAGATCTTGGCTAAGGTTCTGCAAGGCTTGTAATGATGATCTAGTCGCATTGGTGCACGAGAATGTGAAAGATTCAACAGGGACACATTGCAGTCGGAGAAGTGAACTGGCCCAAGAAGAGGAGGCGGTTAACGGGGGTAGTCAGTATAAAGCGAATGATCATCAAGAAGCAGATGCTCCTAGAAGAATGAGACATAATCATGTTCCTACTGGGCAAGCAAATGAAGATTAGGTTTTGGAAGAGTTGGTGGAGGCTATGGTGTAAGAAGATCAAGCTGATATGGTCCGAAGATGAGGAGGATGAAGAAAGGGATGACAAGGAGGAGACTTTGCATCATCATATTCCTAGTGGAATGTGTGTGACAGATGGTCATGAGTCATCATGGGAGTTTAGGAGGAATGAGATACAACATGACACTATGTATCGAGATAAGCTTGAATTGAAGGATGCAGTAGCTCTTTGGGGAATGTCCATGCAAAGGACGTTCTATGCTCATGTATCTATCCCGACGAAGTACACTGTAAAATGCAGTGCTACTAGTTGTTCTTGTGTTGTTCATGCTCATGCATTGAAGTATGAAGTGAACTGGGTGTCACTAGAGTAGCGTCGTATAACTGTGTTAGATCCAACATCCTCGCAGAGCACGGCAACTTGACTTCGAGCTTAGTTGCTAGAGTGATGTTTGCCGAGATAGTGGAAAACAAGAATATGGAAGCGAAACACATTGAAGTAGAAATAAAAAATAAGTATCAGTTCACAATCAGCTACGGAAAGGCGTGGAGGGCTAAGCAGAAGGCCATGGAAATGTGATTTGGGAATTTCAAAGATTCGTATCACAACCTGCCATACCTGCTATGGACATTACAAATGAGGAACCTAGACACTTATGCTGACATCAAGCACACCTTGTCTGTTGAGTCGCCTAGACTACAAGAGATGAACCGGGCTTTCTTCTCTTTTGGGCCATGTATTGAAGCATTCAAGCATTGTCAACGTGTGCTATATGTTGATGGTGCCTTTCTGACATGCAAGTATAAGGGACAGATCCTGATTGCGATCAGCATGGATGATAGCAACTGATTCTTCCACTGGCTTTCGCATTCGTTGAGAGTGAGAACTACACAAGCTGGCTATGGTTCTTCAGAAGATTTAAACGTGGTGTTGTGAGAAATCGACCCAATGTCTACATACTCTATGACTGGCATCCTGACATACTGAAGGTTGTCAAGATGCCAACAAATCCTGGAGCAAATGAGCTTGAACCCTAGGATGACCTGCAAAGTCGTTGATGCATTCATCATCTAGAGGCTAATTTCTACCGACAATTCAGAAACAAGCGTCTGATGAAACTTTTCAAGAGGCTTTGCAAGCAGAATCAACAGAAGAATTTTGATACCTTGCGGGCCAAGCTCGATAATTCACAAAAATGAGCTAACTCAGCAGAAACAGAAAGTTGCGATAATGCCAGTTTCAACGAAGGAGGAGCCAAAAGAACTTCGCTCTGCCAGGTATTGACCTGCCTGGCGTGAGGAGGAAGAAGGCTGGACGGATCAAGACCTTCTCCAATTGGATCAGGAATGAACCTAAGGAGAAGTGGTCGTTGCTTTTTGACACTCATGGTGCAAAGTATGGTATCATGACAACTAATTTCGCAAGTACTCAGAGGGCACCGCGGTTTACCCTTAGTTCCTATCATAGAGGGTGTGCTTCGTGGGACAATTAGGTACTTCAAACAGAGGTATCAGAGTGTTGCGTTGCATATAAGCAACTTTACTGAAATGCCTTTCTGAACGAAGATCATGTAGTATATGGGAGAGAAGACAAGAAAGAGGAAGAAGCATACAATCGTCAAAATTGGCAACAGGCAACAAAGGTACCAAGTACGACTTAGGGATAAAAGTGGTTTTGGAACTGCAAATGAGGTTAGGATGTTTGAGGTTGCTTTTGGAGCCGAAGAAAATCCCTCTTGCAGGTGCACATGTAACAAGCCTTTCCTTTTACACAAGCCATGCTCCCATGTGCTTGCATCTTGTGGGCAAATAGGAATTAAGTTCCAACTCATTCATGTCAAAGTACTATCTGAAGGCCATCGTTGATACAAAGAGTGATGAAATAATAAGATTTCCTGCCCTTGGCAACTATACGAAGGTTAATGAGAACGAGAAGGAATATATCCCACAATGGAGTCCTATGATAACAAGGGTCACTTGAGATTGTTGGACACTCTTACATGCAGTCGGTCTACTGACGTGGCTGGGTTACAGGGAGACCGTGGAGCTCGCCTCCCTCCTAGAAAGTCTACACAGCATACTCATCTGACCTACCGTCGCCAGCAGCCCACACAGCAATGTCCTCCAGGACCTATACGGGAGGGTGGGTCGTCCTAGTAGCAGCACGACGAACAGATGAGCTAGCTGTTTCCATGGGAGGAGTCGACGTACCCTCAGACCACACCACCACCATTTACCATGATGCCCACACCAGGTATGTCTTTCTTAGTGCTTTTGTAATAGAGTTTTCATAGTCCGTACGAACTTTAACTTTTATTTCACATAGATTCGGGTGGTAGGCCTCACGGGGGAGGTTCTGACAGCCCGTCTTAGTACTTTAGCCCATCTCAATTCGACTCTGCCTATAGTTCTACGCTAGGAGTTGGTTCTCTTACCCCCTCATCTCCACCGCCACGCACACAAGACACCTAGCCTACACTACCTCAACTAGTTGTACCCTTGTTCGGTAGAGGACACTGTACAATGGTTCCCCATGATCCATTTACGTCCTCAAACTTTCACAAGAGGCCACGGAGGGTGGTGTATCGAGGCCGTGCATAGGGAGGCCAAGGAGGACTGACCAGGGAGACGTCCAGGATCAGTGAGTAGAGTAGGTTATCAACATTTCTTTTTTTATATTATGTATCTTAGTTATACATCACTCCATGAAATACTAAGTTTCTTCTATGCAATTCTAGAGTTTGTTACAATGAAATCACTAATTAAGGACGACAATAGTCCAAAATTACAACCATAACACCAAACAAGCTAACACAAACACAAGACTATACTCAGGGAATTGGGGGTATTTCCCCTTCTGCACACGACCTGCGTGAGCTTCTTCTTCATCTCCGTTTATGTGACGTGATATCTCTGCACTTCCTCGCCCTCTCTACCTCACATGCCTCCATAGCACGATGTTCCGCCTGCTTCTTTTCGTTGTGTCTCACCTTCTTCTAGCACTTTCGCTTCACCTCCTACTCTGCCTTGTGCATTCAGCACTCAAAACATATCTTGCCTCCACAACATTTCACGCCTGAGTTGCTCCTCATCGGCTTTTGATTGGGTACTGTCTATGATGAGGACATCTCCACCACTGTTACACCTGCCACTACACCTACAACTGCCACTTCGCCAGTTCCTCTAGGTCCACTGACTAGAGCTTGTGCGCGTCAACTCAATTGTTAGGTACTCTCGTTCCTAAGTACTAATGTTATAACTGATTAGATCTTGGTACTGCCATAATGTGTTCATTTACTTACGCTCATGCATAATGATGTTGGAGATTGGACAAAAGGAACCTTGAGAATACTTCATAGTAGCAAGGGACAGAGAAGAATGCATGATGGAAGATGATGTTCATAGGACACTCAAGTCACCATAAGGACTTAGAAGATTTCAAGACTTGACCTATCCATGTATTGCCTAGTCTCAATGCCATGTATTGCCTAGTCTTCTATACATATACTGCCAAGCCTCATAGCCATGTACTGCCGAGCCTCCTTTACAAGTACTGCCTAGCCGCCTTCACATGTACTACCTAGCTACGAGTTCAAGTCTGAGTCCAGTTCGGATTAGGGTTTAGGTGGGGCGCCCAAGAGCCTATATATAGTACTCATACCCCTAGATCAGACTTGAGTTTCATTGAGTTGTAAGCATATGCTACAAGATTACACATTGTGTAGGGACTACCACCCTGTTAGATCTCCAATGGAATCCCAAATCTTTTACTCTACTCATACTCAATTTATTACTCAATTTCAGATTGCAAATTATCTCTGTTCTTGCTGGTTCTTCGATTGCTTGCATCAACTCAAACCTCGCTGTTCAGGTTGATCGTGTCTATAGCAAGATCAACAACCATCGAAAATTGGTTTAGCGATTGTTAAGGTGCATCGTCTAGTACAGTATAGTCAATTCGTCAAGGTCAAACTCCACCAAATCGATAGATATCACCCTCACATCAAAAGATCGGACCACCGTCACATCAATCTAGCCACTATGTATAGTCATAGATAGGTGGGGGGAGGCTACATGCAAGTCAAGTTAGCATTAGTGATATGTGACAAATTTCTGCATCATCTAAGAAATGAGAGTATGTGTGAGTTCTACCCATGGCTGACAGTCATACATGCCAAGTTTTGCTGGCTCATTATCATAGTTAGCACATGAAGAATCTTCTATTGAAGGTGTATGACATATCTTCAGACCTTATGAGCCTGTAAGGATCCCGGTACCAGCAAATCGGAACATTGAAACCTTCCAGCACACAAGCCCTCACCTTCTCCTTCGGCACGTCATCACAACCAAATGAAGCCATTCCTATCATATTGCAATATTAACAGTTTAACACCATACATATATAATTAAATCCTAAACTTTTTAATTAATTTAAGTACCAAATCTCATATATATATATATATGTGTATATATATTTCCAACAAATAACTACAATATTTAACACCACATATTCAATTTCATACATGTATATCATATTGCATTTCAAACATCACACATAATCTCGGATACCTCTCACATTGCACATGAGCCATCCCATAGGATTCAATAATTCTAATTTTAGTTCTGAAATACCTCTCACAACGACTAATGCACATATTTTATTCACTAATTTTATTTAACATAATAACTATTTTTTTACAACTAAATAAAATAGAACCATAAAGAATTACCTCACGCACACGCCACGAGAGCTCTTTTTCTCCTCTCCTTCCAAACCCTAATCCTCTTTCTCCCTCCACATCCTCTCCTTTCCTCTCTCTCTCCCTCCTCTCCTCTCTCTCTCATCCGTGCCGCCCCCTTCACTTGCTCTCTCTCTCTCTGTTCTGCCTATGGGAGGCGGGGAGGGCTGAAGGTGCGTGTCTTAAATAGACTGGGTCCAATCGTCCAACCGTTGGCCGGCTGGGCCTTCACACAAAAAACAGTTGACCCTCGTCGTTCCTTGGTTGGTTGACAAGGAGCAGTAAGCCAACTGTTGGCCGATAGCCCCCTATCGGGTAGTGGCAGGCTCACAAGCCTATACTTCTGCAAATTATGAATTCAGTGCCATATTTTGAGATTTATGAGAAAAAATATTTTTTAAAAAACTCATCGAGGTAACCATATATTATATTAAAACGGAAGCATATAATATTGAGTACATCACTCTAACTAAACTATACTTAAATCCATAAAGAGAAAAATTACAAAGAACACTATACATACACAGCAAACTATCTTGATCTTCGAATAAGTCTCTAAAAATTCTTACATCACCAGCGCATGTGGTCACGACTGGAAGCCACCAGAGAGGAAGCAGC
This sequence comes from Stipa capillata, assembly GCA_019208055.1. Taxonomy (NCBI): domain Eukaryota; kingdom Viridiplantae; phylum Streptophyta; class Magnoliopsida; order Poales; family Poaceae; genus Stipa; species Stipa capillata. The sequence continues at coordinate 147,542 of JAGXJF010002534.1, forward strand.
TATCCTAGTGAGACCTTGAGGAGGAAGGTGCCCAACTCACACTTGTGAAGCATCTGATGATGGCGGTGGTAGGTGTAGACCAGAAGCTCATAGTACGTCTAACGCTGAGATTTCAAGGGTGCAATCTTAACCTGTAGGGTCTCCAAATCAGAGGTTGAATACGTAGCTGGAGATGATCACCATTGAGTGAAGTTCCACCGCAAAAGAATCCAGCCACAGAGAGCAAAGCGAAAACTAGATCTTCAACTTTTAGGGGGGAAAGCTCCGATACATCTAGATCAAAAACAAAGAAAGAGAAATGCATTAGGCCCAAAAAGGATAAAAAGAGACTGAAATGATGGTAGAGCCGGTGCTGGAGCTGAGAAAGCCGACCGTAAGGGAATCGGACGGCCAGCAGACAATAGAATCCCAAGCTAAATAGGATCCCTACAGTGCTCTTCTCACGGCCATTGGAATTTGAAATGTAAGAGAAACAGCAACCTGGCATGCTGCTTCCAGAGCTTTTCTTCTGTTGCTTGCCTCTCCCTAAGCAAGTGTAGGCTGACTGTTTGGGTAATGGAGCCGTGTATCCTTTCGAGGCTGCAATTACAACGCGTCCTTTCGTGCGTGGCCAAAGCGGCATTGGTCAAATCCATCCATCAGTGATATACTCCCTCCGTCCACAAATGTAAGACGTGCACGGAATTTTAGGTTCAACTTTAACCAACAATTAAGCTAATAATATTAAACAATATGACACAAAGGTGGTATCATTGAATTTAAATTCAAATATATTTTCAAATGGTATCACTTTTGTGTTATATAATATAATATTATTGATTTAATTATTGGTCAAAATTAAACGTTAAATTCCGTGTACACTTTACATTTGTGGACAGAGGAAGTAAACAATAAAGCTTGGCATCTGCCTGGTGGATTCATGGCTGTCCGCCATTTTGGTTCAGGGTCCAGGGCGTATTGACTCTCCACGGCGCTTGCACCAGGCACTGTGATGGTTCGTGGAATCTTGGACCCCGTATACTGTTTTGGTTGGTCTACAAGGATGCCGTTTGCATCGAGTAAAACCCAGCATGAGTGCAGAAATTTGAAAATCTTATCTCCTATGATTGATCTATGCAACTTTCGATTTTATTTTAAATAATCTTAAAAATATTAAGACCAAATAAATCAACTTATAAAAAATTATAATTTAACAAATAATTATCAAAATACGGCTAGCCTCGGGGGAACCTACTAAAACAATGAGAAGATTAAAAATCGAAACACCTATGACACTACTAAAGATCAAAGCCTTAACTAGACAGTGAAATATAGACCAGAGGTATTTATCCTAAGAAACAGATTGTTATCTTCTAAAACCACATCTTAAAGAAAAGACGAGATGTGTACATCAATATTATCAGATCTAACCAGTAAAAACTAGATCTGGGATTTTCATACTAAAAAGCAAGCACCAATATATACTCCCATAACTGGATTCAACTCGTCAAAACCAATCGCCAATAAAGACAAACTTATCTTGGATATACTAGGACAAAAAACAAAGTAACAGGAAAGCTTCTTGCTGAAACTGTTTTGAGTCAGGTTAAGCCACTTTAGTTTGCTAATATCATATGCTGTAGTTGGTTAGAAGTTTCCTACTGAATTTCCTGTCTTTGCATACGACGGTGAGATGATTCGCAGACTTGTTCATCTCGATAAAGCGTGTTCTTGGGAGAAGGACGATGAGGATTACCCGTAGTAAAATATTTCCTTTTTTTTCGCGAGGGGTTGTAAAATATCCTGCTTTGATGATTCCCGGAGAAACATAGAGCGAAAGTATTGGAGCACTTGGTGTCACGTGTGCAGATCAGCACATGGCCCTCCATTAGCTTTTCTCATCGCACGGCGGTGTTATGTTCTTAGACTAGAATCTAGACTAGCTCTGAAAAGATGAAATTAGGAGACTAGAATCTAGACTAGCAAAATGGAAAACCTCTCCAAAATTTCAATCCACATTTGTAGCCCCGTAGTAAAAAGAAAGAGAGCACAGTTATCATTTTGCATCTTCACCTTGAAGATGACAGAACAGAGATATTCTTTATTACTGAATTTCTGTGGGAGATGGTAGTATGGTTCATATTCTTTCAGAGAACATTGTTTGGCTGCATCTACTCCCTTTCGTTAAGAACACTGCTTACGCCTACTAGTCTTTTGTCTAGTCTACCGCGTGCATGAGTATTCTGTACGATGCTATACACTTGCACAGTAGACTAGACTAGTAATGATAGTGTGGCATCACATTCCATTCCACGTATTTTCGTTCTCATTTTGCCGATGGTGTGCACGGACCAAATATCACAGGGAATCCGAAGCATTCTCCTCCATGGCCCATGGCCACGAGGATGGCTGGATTGGCAATGTCTTTTCACTCCTATGCTGTGAACACTATGCATTTGTACCCATGGCAGAAAAGGTCGACAGGTGTGGTCCTTCCTCATGGTCAAAGCTTAATTTGGTGAAGTGTACAACCTGAAGCCAACAAGTACTGCATGGCACGTGCCACTCTTGCCTACCAGGTCCAGCCAACGACGGAAATTAAGCGCTCAAGACAGAACGTAACAGCTACCTGTAGTTTTTCGAAGTACCAGCTAGTCATAGTAGGAGTTACTTCCATTAGCTCGTACTACAACGGCTGGTGCTAAACCGTCGCATTGCACAAATACTCACAGATAACAATGTCACAAGAGAGAATATGGTAGATGCGAAAACAGTAGTTGGAAAGCAAAAGGTTTGCTGGCAAACCGTAAACAGTGGAACTTTGCCGGCACGCTTGGTCAGCGATCTTAATAGTCAAAACCAATGAAAAAGATGTAAACAGTGGAACTTTATTTAAATGAGTGCTTGTATTAACTACTTTGTACACACAGTCGCTTATCCATGATCTGTCACTCATATGTCGAGTGAAGGCAGGGAAGAAGAAATTAGGTTCTGTATTAGTACAGCAGAAAACATGATCAGGTAAGGTTTGCTAAACAGTCTGAAGCTGCTCAGCTAAGGGGCGCCTCTCTGAAAGACCTGACCGCCAAATCCTTCAGGTCTGTCTTTATAAACTCCAACGAACTTCCCTTCACTTGTTAGGGATCAAGTACTGGATTTTTGCTATCAAGCAACTGCGCTCTGCTGTTCTACGATCTGTGTCCACTCAGCCGGCCACCAGTCTGGTTTAATGGCCTTGACTCTCACATCCCTATTGTCGCTAATGGCAAGTGTCGCATTCTGCTTCATTGCTTCTTCGAGTCGCAACAGGCCCATTCCGCGGCAGCCCAGAGCAGTGCTTACTGTTCCGACTTTCTTACCAGAAACCTCATCAACGACATCTGAGCCTGGAGCAACAGCCTGCTCAAATTCTGACGAAAACAGTTGAAAAATCAGAAACCAATGACAGAAGGACTAAATTGTTGCATTATGTAGCAGAAGATCAATACCTTGCCTGTTTTCATCTACAAACTTTACTGGCATTAGGCGTTTCCTAATGACGCCACGGTGGTGTGTGCGTGCGATAAGCTCCTGCCCGATGTAGCAGCCCTTCTCAAATGAAATAGCATTCAGGCCAGCAAGATTGTACTCGAGTGGAATTGCTTCACCTGATTCAAAAGGAGATAATTAAATAATTTCACCAAAAGGGCAACGTACAAGCATTTTGATGTTTAATCTGGAAATACTGGGAAAGTGCTTCACCTGATTCAAAAGAAGATAATTAAATAATTTCTACTGGGAAACTGCTGTGTAACGAAACTGCTGTGTAACGACCAAATGATAATACTAGGAAAACAAGCACTGATGAGAGAAAGGAATTCTAGGTGGATATGTGCGTACACATATAAGGCATTCGTATTACATAGAGCTTCCCATACTGCCTTGCCCAAGTTTGACAGTATCCTGTATGACAGGTACTCCAGGCCTCTAAGCTATGCCCCTTCAGACACCCTGGTAAACCATCAACTAGCACCAACCAACCAGAATTTCCTGGCACTACTATCCTATGACAGACCATGATATCACCGATATACTGTATGCTACTCGAGACTTCTAAGCTCTTCCCGATAGATATCTTAGTAAATCATCCATCACAACCACAAACCAACCAGAATTACCTGACCGACCATGATACCAGCAATCCAATTGCCTTACAATTGTTTCAGTGGATAGAGATTCTATCATCAATAGCTTTACTGTTGTTAACAGGATGTACAGTTTTTCTGGTATCATTTCACTGTATGTTTGAGTTGTGAAGTAGACAGTGAACTCTTAAAGACAGGTTATTGGATGGACATTACACTGAACCAAGCATTCCAGGATCAACATCACAAATTCAATTAAAGAACATGAAATAGAAAGAGACATCAAGTGTAAACCTGTAAGAACTCCAATGTTACAGTTAGGGGTGTTCAAATACAGGTTGACTCCAACCCAGCCAAAACCGGCTGAGAAGAGCTAGTTCAGTTTTCTTCTTCGCATGTGAAGCAAACATTTTTGAAAACCCCTATTAATTAGTCAATCAAGAATTTTCTTTTTAGATAATGGATGAGAGATTTCTCCCGGCCTCTGCACCATATGATGCACACAGCCAGGGGCAGGCCTAAGCTCGGTGCTAGGAGGGCTATAGCACCAGTCCAACCCACGTACAAAGGGGAGTAGGTATGCAGTATTTTACCCAAAACACTCAACCCAAACAGGCCAGCACTCCTTGGCCCATCGCAGCACCCCTTGGCCAGCTCCTGCATGGCTCTTCACTCATTCGCTGCCTGCATGCAGAGGCCTTCTGCTGCCTCCCGAGCATGCGGCGACAGGAGCAGAGACAGAGGTCCTCCAAAATCCTGAAATCCAAATCCCCAAAATCCCCCTTAGCCAAAATTCCTGAAAGCAGCTCCTCCCTCTGGGATCCGCAGCAGCAGGTCGTAGCAATGCCAATCTGGTGGTCCCGGTGACGGCGAGTTGTGCGCAGGCGCGGCGTGACTCTCTGACCTGCCCCAGTGCAGCAGTGCCTCCCCTCCTCATCACGACGCACAGCCGCAGCAGCGCAGGCAGCTCAGCCTCGTTCCCCAAGGTCAGTGTGTTTCTCAACTATATCTCACAAATTGCATTGCATTCCATGGTCCATCACTAGTAGGTGATTGAGGTTAATTAGATTCGATTCCATCACTTGCGATTTGCTAGGCTTCATTTAGATGGAGAGATACTATCAAAAATATGGCTCTACTAGAAGTTTAGTAACTCTAGACAGCGGCGTGGGGCACACAAGAGCTCGTATTGAGCTTGATATGGATGATATTGTTGCTGATCCTGGGCTTTGGAAGCCAATTTGATTAGGGATGAAGCTAAGAGAGCATATTTGATTGTGGTCCATGTCAACCAATCATTCCACAGAAATTGCAATCAAGACAGATGAGGGCATTTATAGAAACATGGTATGACCGATTTGATTGGCTAGACTATAGTGTGGAGAAAGATGTGGCCTTTTGTTTTCATTCTGATCTCTTTAAGCCACCACGGATCAGCAACTTTGGGAATGATACATTCACCAAAACAGGTTTTGTTAATTGGAGGAGGGATTGGAAACTTTCCATGCTCAGGTTGGGAAAGTTGACAGTGCTCACAACAAGGCATGAAAACATGCTGTTGATTTCAGAAATCAAGAGGCAAAGCGTGGCTCATGTGTGGTCTGAGAGAAGCATAGAGATGGAGCAGCAATATAAATATAAAGCTCGCATGATTAGCAATATAACGCTATATCATTGTTTGTATTTCTGAATTTATTGTTCATATCATTTGTCATTCCCATTTATAATGTGTATATACTACTTTGCATATGCAGGTTGTTATAATGCTTTTCAAATCTCAAGTGGATGGTTGATGGTGCCAATGTAGTGTGGTGGACCGAATCTTGTTCAATTGATATTTATCTAGCAAGAATGCATTTTTTCCATGTCATTTGTCTATTTTGAGCTCTTTAGAGACTATTAGTGTTTGTGCTACTGGCGATGTACTTCTGCTATGATATAGCTAGAGAAACATTGAGTATGTCATAAGTTACCCCCCCCCCTGTTCGTTCCTGGGTCTGCCACTGCACACAGCCACAAATTTATTCCAGTCAAAGGGATGAAAAGTTATGCCAAAGGGCAAAAAGATGTGACAGGTCACACAAAAAGGAAATCAAGTACTCCCTCCGTTTCACTATATTTGTCCTTGGCCTCGGGATAATCCGTTTCAAAATGTTTGTCCATCGAAGATATCAAGAGTGTAATTATTGTAAAGAATGTAATTATTGTAATGTTTCTATTCTATACCCCTATTTAAATGTTTTGGAAATGGTAAAATGGTTGTAGTATTAGTTTAATAGGGATATGCATGGTCATTTGGCATTATCTTTTTCTTGAATCTACTACTACCTTGGTCTGTGCGCATGGTTGTAGTATTACATAGCCAATCAGGAAATTAATCCTACCTTTTGGTATCTCAGTTGAGCCCTCTGCAACTCCGTTTTCTATCCGCCAAAGTAAGTAATGGCGCTCATCTGCTTCTTTGTCAGACTCAACAAGTGGTGCTGTAAATAAACAGGTAAGTAATGTATTCAAATGAATGGTGTTAGATTGGAACATCATATCAGAAAACCTTCAGAAAGTGTCACGAACAAATGACTTACGTATCGTATCAGCTGGAAAGATTCCTCTGTAGCCAAGATAATCCAGCCGAGGATCTTTGAGCCACTGCCAACCATGACCGTTCCCTTGTGCAGCTGACTCGGCAGCACGGTCAGTACCTTGTCCCCATCCAATGGATTCAGCCTCAGGTTCTTGAGTAGAAGGTCCAGCATGTGCCACATTGCTTCCAAATCTTTGCCAGCAGACAAACTCCTCACTCACATTATCTATCTCAACCTTGCTTCTTAACCGATATCTACAAAATGGGCAAAATGTTGCCAGGCCATAAGACATTTGAACTGGAGAAAGGTCATGTAAGAACAGGCACCTGATCCTCTGGAAAGCTATAACGAAATGTGATATATCCTTGAGCTACAAGATGCATGCAAATTCTCATGTACTACTAGGGCTCAACATAATAACCTAACAGCTACAATTAGTTCTCGGGAAGCTACTTCATACACGAGCAATTCCAAAATACAATTCCCACTTGACACTAAACAATCCCCAGCTAGGTCTACATTCCCGATAGTGAGTCAGCTCATGATCTTCGTCAGTTGCAAATTTATTTATTTTTGGCACTGAAACTTTCAATGCTCGCTTAAGATTCAACATTCCCAACTATTGCACTAAGATATCCAACCAAACTGAGCACAGAATCATCTGCGCATCAGCCAGAATTCTAACCCGACACTAAATTATCCAACCAAACACCTAAGGATCACTCAGCCAACTGTTTAGGTTAAAGAAACTTCCTTCCCCAGAATTATCACACACAAATTAATCGTTTCCGGTTAGCGGTTTGCCTCGCATAGAGAACGGACTGCAGGTCCCGTTTCAAAATGCAATACTGCGGCAAACTGAGAATTAAGAGGACAATTCACCTCTTGAAGCAAGCGAGGAGCTCGTCGACCTCGGCGGTGTCGACGTCCGCGAGCACCTCCCATGTGTCCCCTTCCTCCTCCTGCTCCCCCTTAGGCTTCTCCCCCGTCTCGGGCGCGGACCCGGTGCGGTCGAGCATCTGCGACCGCGGCGCGGGGCGGTAGAGGAAGAGGTCGTAGAGGAACCTCCCCTGGGGAGTAAGCAGCGCGGCGTAGGCGGCGGGCGGCGCCCGCGCGGGGACGTTGGGCGTGGGCGCGTACCGCGGCGGCTGGGACGAGGAGGAGAGGGGCACGTCGTTGGTGAGGAGCGAGTTGAGGAAGCGCGCCGCCTCGGGCCCCGCGAAGCGGACGACGGCGCGGGAGGCGAGGCGGCACGCGAGGACGCCCGGGTCGGTGAGCGGGCTCGTGTGGAGGAGGCGGCGTGGGGGGGTGAGCAGGCGCGGCACGAGGCGGCGGCCGAGCGGCAGCATGGCTGGGCTTGGGTGCGGCGCCGTCGGTCGCGGGGTTTTGGTAGGTTTTTGCACGCGTGTGATTGGGAATGGACGTGGCTGGGCGATGTCGGTCTGGGGGCGATTCTGCGGGGCTTTCGCTTGGTTTTGGGGCCAAATTTGAGGTGGTTTGCGGTGGCAGGCGAGCGGAGGCAGCGGTGCGGGGAAAGAGCGGGGACGCGTGGGGAGGGACGTGGCGGGAGCGCGAGCCGGTGCACCTGTGTAGACGTGTGTAGGCGAGCAAGCTGGAAGGATGGTGTGGTTCTCGCAACCTGCTGCGGTGCCAGATCGTGGCCGCCACGGTTTAAATGGCTGGGAGCCTTCGACCTTGCGACAGGCAGAAGACGCTACCGGCGAGTGTACTTAAGCCTGGCGCTGTGAATGTTAGATGCGTATGCATTGTATCACCTGAGATGCAAGACTGAACTATTATTTCTTCCAAACAGGCGACTTCCAAAAGAGAAGGTGAAAACGTATGCATCCCTTTGCTGTGTCGATTCATTCCATAGATGGTCTAGAGAATTGAGCATGCCTTCCTTCAAGCAAGAGTGAAATCACAGGTAGAGCAGAGCAGAACAGAACCAAATTTGCAAGCACTGTTTCCTTACTTTCGCCTGAAGTGATAGAACCCGATGGGCAAACATACACGACAAAATACAAATAGCAGAGCAATACGGTGTTACATAGACGAAAAGACGTTCCACACTTTATTGCGTTTTTCGTTCCGGACACATAGAGACACTAGCACGTAGGTCGCAGATTCGGACCTCCGCGGTTCCTATCACTTGAGTTGAGCCTAATCTTCTACGCGAACCTGGATTCTGAATAAGCTGCTCACAGACCAGCAGTTTATTTATTTACTTCCTGGATATAGGGCATTCTCTCTTCAGGAGATTGGGATGACTCGTGACTTCGGCCGCCCGTCGCGCCTCCTCATATCGCGGGCTTGCTCCGTTGCAGGAAGAGCCCAACTCCTTGCAGATCGCTGGCCGCGTCCATTGGCGCCATGGTTACCTGTGGTGCATCGACATATACACATTCGAGGGTTAGAGAATGCAGAGAATGCAAATGAGTATGCTTACAAATATGAAACGCTACTGCCGCGTTAGTACGGTATATTAAATGGCTACCACACAGATTTGGAGAAAACGTATCTCAGCAACGACAAGCCAATCCACATATTAAAAAATCATACATAAAATCATAAAATGATTTCGGTTGTCCGTAAATGTTGGAATGCTTGGCAGAACAGTCAATATGCCCCCTGCCCTGCTTATTATCAGGGCAGACTAATTCTGTTTCTGTTCACACCACTTCTAGCAACTTGCATTCACAACACATCAATCTAGTCACACTATCGCGGTAACATTGTCACCTCATTATCTTACTGCATTCGAGCATGACATACTCCATGCACCACGTTTTCCATTTATCTTGAAAGTTCATAATTTCCATCGGTCATTCCTTTTTTTTTAGAATGCGCAAAAGATTTGCCATTGAAAGAAGATAGTTTGAAGTTACACAACACCAAGGTGCGGACTTAGTTGGCCAAATCACCAAGGATATACACCTCATCATGGCCGACGCATATAGGACAGGCTCTAAACACCAAGGACAACCCACAACCCACTTCATCAACTTGTGAACAGGCTATTAGACATTCCATCTATCCTATGAGGTCACTTTTAAAACCCAGTAAACCAACACAGAAAGCTACAGAGAAAATTGGAACTGAACCTAGTCTTTCGATCCCTCATGACAGACCACATAGAACTAGTAACCAGTACTGAAAAAGTGCAACAGCTGCGCAACCAGATCTACTCATCACTCCTGTAGAAGATGATACAGCCTCCAGGGGACAACTAAGTTTTGTTTGGAGTATTTATTTATTACCACAGGCACAGATCATGTTAGCACTTGCTGAACAGGCGCCAGAGATATTTCAGATTTTCCATTTCTCAGTCCTACTTCATATTTGAGCGGTCAATATGTCCACTATTTGTTTTCCATGACTTGAGATTGTTAAGTGACGTCCCACTGAGAAAGTGTTCACATGAAAATACACAATCTGAACCTTTCTACTTGAGATATTCAAGCATTCAAACTTTATTTACTCGAAGGCATTTTTTATTGGTGAGGGCTCAATATATTTCTAAGGAATCCGCTTTGAATCTTCTTTTCCAGCCCATCTTAAAAGGCAAGAAACAAGAAACAAATATTCTGCCATCATAGGAAGAAATGCTAAAATATTTATATTCACTTGCTAGCATTTCCAGTTCAACAAGTGAGTGAACGATGACGTGTCATTTGTTATAAGTTGTCACAAATATGAAATAATTTGAAACGGAGACAAAATAATTTGAAACGGAGACAATATGAAATATTGCTTACCAGAGTTGTCATCATTAGATATACCAGCATTTTGGTTCCAGCCTACATGCTGTCCAGCATTCCCCTTCCACGATTCCTCAAACCCAGGTAACTCATCTGTATAGAATAATTGTATAAAAATGCTATATACAAAAAGTGTAATCTAGGCACAGCACTACAGACAAAGCTAGAAATATAAAATAAACCTTCATTGAGATTGTGCAATATCTGTGTACTGTCCACCTTCCCGTCTGATTTCAGCTTCCTTGTTAGTGAGTGCCCCCTAAAAGAATTCAATACAAGAAAAATTAGATGCAGATCAAAATTCGCTAGATATAACTTCACTTTTGGAGAGCAGAAGTTATATATGCCATTGCTTCTGGTTCAATTGATTATCTGATAATCCAAACTGCATACGAGACTGTACTATACAATCCAGTGTGCATAAAGTTACTCAAAATTATTTTCACTGTCGAGTAGGTCAATGAACATAGCGAAGAGTCATCTGTCTACCTTGTCATGAATTCCTCGGGAGATTCTATGAGTGGCCTCTTTAGTTGTTGTATCTGCCTCCTTGCTTTCTTCCACAGTAATCTGCAAGAAACATAATCATTACCACTTCCAAGTTCCAATTACCACACAACGAGTAAAGTTAGATAGTTCTTTCATCGGTTATTTGCTTACTCCATCACTGCCGCTCCTCCGGGTCTTCGAAGCCGTATAGTACGCTCCATTGACACCACCGTGAGTCACAGAAGAGCTCTGATATGTGAACGTCCGAGCTTGCGGCTGGCTGCTGTTCGCCCTATTGAGATCTCTCCGCAGCTGAACCTGGCCTCCTTGCATCCCTGCAAATAACAGACCAACCATGCAATTTCACATGCGCATCACATGGCATCCCCGGAAGAAAAATACTACGAAAAACTAATGTCAATCCAACCCAGCTCCTACCATCATTTCGATCATCCGGCTCCTGAACATAGGACTCATGGTTTGGCTGCTCGTTAGCACGCTCCGCATTTTCGGCTTCCTCGTCATCAATCTCCGTAATGATGGGCCTTTTGCCATTACTCCTCGCAGGAGCTTGCTCGAGGAATCCATCGCCGAGAGTGGGCGCATCCATCGGCCCGAAAAGGCTATGCCCGAACATGCCAGGGACACCCATCTGCCCGAACAGGCTATGGCCGAACATGCCAGGACCACCCATCCTGCCCCCAAACGGCTGCGCAAAGAATGGGTCATCGAACGGATCCCTCCCCCCGAACAAGCTAGGAATCGAGCTCCCCCGGCGACCGAAGCCGCCGCCACCGAATCCTGCCGCGAACGGATCCCTCCCCCCGAACAAGCTAGGAATCGAGCTCCCCCGGCGACCGAAGCCGCCGCCATCGAATCCTGCGGCGAACGGGTCTCCCGCGCCGAAGAAGTCGTCCCTTTCGTTCCGTCCTCTCTCCATTTCCCGGGATCAGGCAAGCTCTGCAAGTACAACAGTCACCAAATTCCGGGGACATGAACAGGTCCAAGAAACGATTAGCGCGCTCTCTCGGTTGGTTCCACGCGAGAAATTGACCGCACAGGCATGTTCAGTGCCATTACCTGAATCTCCTAAGGCGGGTGAAGGAAGAGATGATTGCTGAGGCAGAGAGGGAAGGGATGGGATCGCCGGAGGAAGTACCTTCCTTCCTTGGTGGGGGTGGGGGGACGGGTTTTCTTTTTCAATCTTGGGTTGGTGATGGGAATTGGGAGCGACGGAGACGTGGAAGGCTGTGGTGGGTGCGAGCCGAGATCTCTGGAATTCCCCCCTTTCAGGAAAGTTCGGGTTGTGGAGGTCCGGGAACCCTCCAGACCAAGCCAGAGTGGCTGTGGCCGGGTTCGCATGGCGTGACCGTGAGAAAATTTCCCCTCTGCCCAAGCCAGAGTGCCCAACCCAACAGAGGCAAAACAAAGTGCAAAATTAAATAAAACTCAACAGAAAACAGTGGGCATCTCCTTGGTAAACCAAGGTGCCATCAAAGATTAGGACGTTTGATTGGAGGCTCGCGTTACAGTCATTGCCGACTGGGGATGTTCTTAAGCACCGGAAAATGGAGGAGGTGAGCGCGTGCGCTACCTGTCATGCGGCTGAGGACGGTCGAAGCATTCTTTGCTCGAGCGCACTATGTCCCCATCGGTTTGGCCTCTGATTGATGAATAACTATTGAGCACCTTCACGTTCACAATGTCTCGGATGCCAAACGGTGGGTCTTCCACTTGTTGGAGTCGGTTAAATATGAGGAATTTGTCAACAATATGAGTAGATGGCAAGGAGGAAAACGATCCACGGAGATATCTTTCAGAGTCCCATTTCCGTACATAGATTTGTTACTAGCTTCCCCAGAGAGCCTGAGGTGGTAAATGAAAAGAAATTAGAACCTCCGGCACCTCGTTGGATCGCTCGCCCTTACGGCTTTCTGAAAATTATTGTGGATGGAGGGTGACTAGGACCGCGAGTCATGGTGTTTTTGTTATCATCGATGGGTTGCGTCCGCTGTAGTGCTTGAAGGTCAGCCCGGCATAAAAACCGAAAAAACCGAAAGCAAAACCAAACAAACCGAATTTACTCTAATTTTGGTTAACCGAAATAATTTCGGTTACCACTTTTGAAAAACCAAATTTAATTATGTGAAATCAGTTTTAGTCTTCGGTTAACCGAATAAACCGAATTTTCATGGATATGTTATTATTTTGGTGGATATGTTAAAGAAATAAACCAGTTAACAAAAAAAACCAAATTTTCATAGACATTTTAACCGAATAAACCGATATATGTTAAAGTTTATTGCTGGCTGTTGTCTCATCTATCTCGGTTTAAACCCAAAAAAGGGAAAAAACCGAAACCGATTAGAAGATGTTACATGACATAAGCCGGTTCATCTATATTTCGGTTTAAACCAAAAACCGAAATTGAATTTTTGGTTAACCGAATTTTCGATTTACAACATTGCACAACATATTTCGGTTTTCATTTTTCAAAAACCAAAAAAAATCAAAACCGAATGCCCAGGCTGACTTGAAGGGATCCCTCACCCTATGACGCTCAAGGCGCTAGCTTGCCGTGAGGCTCTAGTGCTCGACCAGGAAATCGGGGTCCAGGAGGTGGTTATCGCTTCTGACCGCTTGGCGGTCGTATCATGGCTCATAAGTGCACATGTTTGTAACACAGTTTTTATAAAAGTTTTTTATTTTATTTTTATGTCAGACACACTAAAAACTTTATTGAAGAACGGTAGGTTTTTCTACAACTAAGACATCACTCATAATTGCATCTATACTTGGAACTTAAAGATAGCAAATAATATTTTTAGATTTTAATTAAGAATATAAATAGAAATAAAAAATAATATAAAAATAAAGAAAGTGTTGAATGACATAAAAGCTACTCCCTCCGTCCACAAATATAAGGTGTGCACGGAATTTAAGGTTTAACTTTGACCAACAATTAAACCAATAATATTGAACTATATAACACAAAAGTGATACCATTTGAAAGTATATTTGAATATGAATCAAATGGTACCACTTTTATGTCATATAATGCAATATTATTGATTTAATTGTTGGTCAAAATTGAACATTTAATTCCGTACACATCTTACATTTATGGACAGAGGGAGTAATAATAAATAATGGTATAATATACTTTACAGGATGTGGTGCATGAGATCATGCAGAGTTAATCATGTGCTAGGATGTAAATAAATCACTTGTATAGTTGAATTATATTATAGACATGTACTCATAAATAAATGTTCTCTCATCAAGCACATCACTTTTATCCAATATTAAGGTGATCATAAAAGATTCATCAAAGCAAGGCATAAAGCATGGTGGCACATGTTATTCCTCCAACTCATATATCTAAAACCTATCATTGTCGACTCTCACTCAATAGGTGGTAGAATGATAACATGAATAAGCATTTAATATTAGAGCATATGAACATAGCTCTAAGATCATATTGGCTGGTAGACCTAAGCATGGGTGGCCCGGCCCGAGCCTGACCCAATTAGGCCCGAGATCGGGCTCTAATTTTTGACCCAAAAGCCCAAAAATAAAAAGATAGTGTTTCATTCAAATTATAGCTAGAGTAATACAATTTATATGGTTAAATTAATATTATTTTATCTAAAAAGGGCTTTTATGTTTTGAATCGGGCTCGAACTTGGCATTTTTAGGTTGGGCTTTTCCAAGCCCAGCCCAAGGTTTGTTTAGGTCTATTTCCTGGGCCCTAGACAACAAGCATTAATGCTAGCAATAATAAATGATGAACAACAATGAACATCAAAGCAATATAAAATTAACAATAAAAGTGCATCAAAGCATGTAATACAATTCTCCAATTTTCATCTATCTTGTATGTCTACTGTGGCCTCCTCAAACATAATAAAGAGGTGAAAATAGACAAGTATTATCATAGATATTACAATGAGATACAACAGTAGCAACTCCCCTGATAGGGGGTGGCCCGATCTTCTCAGCGAGGAACCGTGGATAGATGGTATGAATAGACGATCTCACTAGCTGAACACCCGCGCCAATGCACGAACCCTCAACTCTTCGAAAAACACCCAAATAGACCAGTGGATGATCGTCGCGAGACCACGAGTAATGACCACCAAGTCTCCAATTCCCAACGGAGTGACGGCTTGACCTTGGATTGCAGAACAAACACGATCATCTAATCCTCTCTCAGCTGTCCTCGCATGAACGCTGTTACGAAAGAACAAGCAATAGCTATATTTCAATTCTTATGCATAAAGTGATCTGAGGCTAAAAGCCACGAGTACAATAGTATATAAAGACTCTAGGACTTCACCCTTGTATTAGGGTCGAAATCTAAACTAACTCTAACTTCCCTAAGTTACAGGACTCTATTTGGAAAAGAACAGATACAACCGCTGACTTGTTATGATAATTGTGGACAAACCAAAAGGAATCTGTGGATGAATGTGTACATATTGGAAAGTACTCAGAATTAGCTTTCCAACAAGTACTTATTTTCCTAATTTAGAGTTCGTATGAGGAAACCATAGCTGTTTCAAATTTGGACATGTTGGCTGATCCGAACCGAATCCGAAATGAGTTTGACTCTGTATCTTCTCTTTTCTTGCCTATTTTTCCCCAAGTCCAAGTTGAAACAGATAAGGACGCCATTAGTAATCTTTAGATGATTGTAGGAGTATAGGGTTCCACCAATACTTACCATATAAGTTCTAGATTCCTCAAATATGTCAATTGTCACGTGTAGTCTGAGATAGCTTGCGCAACATTTACTTCCATAGCCATAACTTTCTCTTGAAAGCTCCAAATTGTGCAACGTTTGATTTGTTGGAAAGTAGACTCGATATCATTTTCAAATATGCATGTAGATACTTGTGTATTTTGACTAGTGCTGCAGTCCTTCCTCCCTCTTCTCCCGCTAGACACAAGCACATCTCATCTTCAGTTTGGACTTGTATAGCTCAACAAGTGTCCTGCACATATCATACAAATAAAGTAGTAGCTCTGTCTCTCGATATATGAAGTGTATAAGACAAGTGTTAATTGAATCCGCTTGATAATATTTATCAATGAGACTTAGCACATGTATGTTGGTAAATACAAATGGTCACTGATGCTCCCGCATCATCCTCCTTTTCTTCAAAACAAACCATCGCCAAAATCACCGCGTGATGATCTCTCTTGGTGGTGGATGAAGAAAGGGCGTTGATCTGGTGGAGAAGTGGCGTCTGATCTGAATTCTGGTGGATGCAAAATATTTTGAAGATGCGAACAATATGACGGTGTTTTCATCTTGAAGGTGGAGCTCTCTGAAAATACGTGTCTAGAGGAATAAGTAGGCGAAAGGGCAGTATAGGGGGTGAACCCCTAATCCAGACGGCAGGAGTGGGGGATAGGGGCTGTCGCCTCCTGTAGGTTCTCTTCTCTGGTTTTCTTTCATTCATATATTTAGCTCAAAAGTTTTATTATTTGTGAAAATTTGAAGTTTTGTACCCGCACTAAACAAAAGATGATTTTTTAGATAACAACAATAATCAGCGACTAATATAATAATATTCAGAAAATTTAGAAATAAAATAATATGAAAAGTACAGAAAATATTAGATCTGCCTACTTTTCTTAAATACCATAAAGCAATAGTACCTGAATTAACATGACGCTATCCCTCTGCTGTACATAATTGATGAATGAGACATATGTGGTGCCACCGAACCGCTAGACCCTAAGATTATACGTACGGTCTGCCGGATCAGTAATGGTTTCACGTATACTTACTAAATCTTAATATGGAACATAAATTTTTGCGACCATATGCAGCTTCATATATCAAATATCCAGCCAGATTTCATTCAAAGAAAGAGTGGGTTGTAGCTAATGTAGAAAATATGGTCAGTTAGTCTTTTGAGGCTTACTGATTACGCCAGATGCGTTGCAGTCTATCCGACTCTCCCATTTGTGCTGTCATCATCTGGTGACATGTTGATAAAGCTGTGGGCTGGGATAAAGGGTGGATGTGCACTCAAATCTTTGAGGGGCATTCACACTTTGTGATGCTTTTAATCCAAAGGATACCAACACTTGTGCAAGTGCATCTCTCGATTGCACCACATAGGTCCCATAATATCTGATGTGCAGCAACATGTTAGTTTTAAGTCATGACTCGTGTGATCTGGTTCACTAATGCGTCTTAATCTGTACTGACAGATACGGATTTTGGGTTTTACCGGGTCCGAATTTTACGCTCCATGGACATCAAAGGGCTGTGAACTGTGTCGACTACTTCACAGGTTTTGACAGGCCCTATTTGATTACTTGTTCTGACGACTACACTGAAAAGGTCTGTGTTTTGTACCCAGCTATATTATTTTGAACCTTCAGGTGTTCAGTGTAGATCCAGTCCTATGATTGTGCCGTTATGGTAAGACAGGTCTGGGATTTCAAACCAAGAGCTGTGTTCTGACGCTTGAAGGCCGTACATACTGTTCCTAATCTTTCTATAATTACTTCAGATTGCTTTTTTTTTCAGGAACACCTTTTTTTCATTAAGAAGAAACTAAGATTACAGACCAAAGCCACACCACAATGCACTATTCTCCCAATAAGCCCACCAAATGCCACTTCTCCGCCTCTTGCTTGATCCAGTCAAGGAGCACCTGAGGCGATCTCGTCCCGCTTCGAAAAAACCTTCACGTTTCTCTCAAGCCAAAGCCGAAGGACTAGGAGCGCTGGGGAGCATAGCCAGATTTAGTGCCGTGCCAACCATTGTGGAGCAAGTCCCACCATGGAAGAAGCTGGTCGACAGAGCTCGGGCAGAGGTGCGGGCTATGCAAGACGAGGAACCATACTTCTCTTGCGTAGACGCGCTTGACGAGAAGATGATCAATCGATTCGTCATGTTGGTCGCACATGATACATGTCGCGACATCAGCGAGTCGGTGGCAGAAGCGCCGCTCACTCGTCCAACATCGGTCACAAAGTGTCAACCAGCCAAAGAGCTTATACTTTAGCGGTGCCCTAGCCCTCTAGACGAGTTGGTAACCCGGCCAAACAACGCTTCCAATGAAGAAAGCTGAGCAAGTGAAACGTGCGCTGTAGCGTTCATTCGAGGTCCACCCCCGGATGATCTTGTCCTCACGACCGGGAAAAGATGCACGCGTGCGAGCTGCTCCCAGAGCAGCAGGAATTGTGCAAGCACGGCAGGGGACATGCCACCTTGGATATCAGCAAGCCAAGCATGGGAGTGCAGGGCAACAACCATGGTGCACGATGACTTGGCACGCTTGTCCACCATGGCGAGGAGGGATAGGGAAAAGGAAGAAATGTTTGCTTTGTCGAGCCATTGATCTGACCATAACAACGTATTCTCGCCATTTCCCACCTCCACGTAGACAATCACGTTGAAGATGGCCCTCGTTCGGGCTAGGTCGATGAACAGTACCGGACCTATTAAGTAAAACTCTACCAGGTCGGTTGAATAGTATGGGCTGAATTTAATTAGGTTGGAAATGGGCTAGTGGAACGAAATGGTAATGGGCTTTGGTTAAAGGAATTCGGTTTTATTCTTCAAAAGGAAGTGCTAATGGGCTTGGCCTGGTTGGCCTTTTTAGCCAGCCTGAGAAGAAATAGAATCAATCTGGCTTGTTTTTAGCCGCCCCGAAGGGGTACGGCTCGGTGGATCGGCTCGGCACAATTTCAAATAGAGCCGGCGGCTCAGATTGGAGAATTTGGGGAAAAACAGAGGTGGTGTGATTGGCGGCAACAGCGAGGACGACTCCGTCACCAGCTAGCTTCTCCGGCAGCAATGGAGGACCTAGGATGATCTACGGGAGGTGATGATCTCATTTTTGGGAGAAATGGAGGTGATGCTATGGGATTGGGGCTCAGCATTGGCGAGTGGATCGGTGCTCACCTCACCGGAGCTGTAGGTGATGCCAACGGTGCTACAGAGCTTGAGGAGAGGAGGAAGTGAGATGAGGGAGTTCAGGGAGAGGTAGGGAGACTAATGCATGTGAAGACGTGGTGGAGGCGGTCGGGTGAGGTGCACCGGTGGTGTTGCTCAAGGCGTCGAGTTGATCTTCGGATGAGGTTGAGTGCTGCGATGATCGCGGTGACAGTAAGCTTCTGAGGCACTCAAGACTTTGTGGTGCTGGTGCTTCGCTCGGTGGCTGTGCATCCGAGGTGGTGCTGCTGCGCTAGGAGGAAAAGTAGGGCGGTGTAGAGAGAGACCAGGGGTGGTGCAGGGAAAGGAGGCATGTCGTCGGTGACGCGTGGCCTGGTTGACGTCGGCCATAGTGCCAGTCACCAGTGGTGGGCCCGCTCGGCTACCCGCAACGGGGCGGTAGCGGCGGTGGCGCAACCGAGCAGGGTGGTGAGGGAGTTTGGCGTAGGGGTTTGGGGGCGGTTTGGAAATGAGCCAAATGGGCCAAGGGAGACGAGTTTGCAGGTTGGGCCGAAAAAGGAAGTGGCTGAAGGGAGGAAGGAGATAGCCCAAGAGAGTTTTCTGATTTTGGAAAAATACTTTATATTTTAAACAATTTTTGGAGAAATTTAGGGCAATTGCAAGGATCCTCCTCTTAGCACATGCATTAATTAATTTGAGAATGAAAAGTGCCAGGGTTTAATAGTGATGCAAAGCAACTACATGCGGATATTCTCGGTGCGTGAACATATATATAGTGTCTGTCTACTTCATTTAAAAGCGTAAAGTGCAGTGGTTGGTTGGTTGAGCAAATGATGTAATCTAGTACACTTTGCACGTTGCTGGTGACCATTGACAATTTTGGTTGGTTTGGACAAGTCGGATATTTCCTTTTGGGTCATGGGTCTGAAATGGTTACTAGGCCAGACTATGTATTGGGCTCGGTCCATGGGTTCTTCTCATTTTACTGCTCCTCCTAGTTTCATGGTGTTTCCTCACATTTTGACGCTTTCAGTTATGGATAGCACCGTGCGAATCTAAAGCTTTTCGCCCAAGACCTACGGGGTTACTCATGTTATGCCACAATGAATGAGCAGAGTACAAAGCGTTTAGTTCACGATACATCCATCACCTCTGCTACTTGTGCAAAGGAAGAGCACACCCGCAGATGCATCTCATCGCTCATCAGGAATGCTCTGCCTTGCTCACACCACTATATTCTTCAACGAGCTCGGTCACAAGTACCACAACATCCACAAACGCGCTGAACGACGCTCGCGGGAATCGGGCCTCTACTGCTTCAAAGTGCGTGAATTCACAAATAAGAGAGTATGATGGATCATTATACCTCATGCAGCAACGCAAAGGCAATCCTTACAAAAGTCAGTGTTGGATTTACTGACACGACAAAGTTTGCCACCAGAAACAGTCATCTCCCTCCTTACCTTATCGGGCTGCAACTGCAATACAAAGACACTGACTAGAGTTCTCAACGAACGTGTCATGCAGAAAAGAGGAAACATGAGGAGTTCATGAAGGCAGGCAGCATGTTAACAGGTAGACTATAACTTCTTTACCTCCTTGTCAACTGCTAAAGTTTTGTAGCCAATGGAAGCATGTTAGTAGTGCACTAAATTTCTTCAGGAACCACTAACAACGAATCAAATCTGCGAACAGGCAGGAAGGGTACATTTGCATCAAAACATTGCTAAATTTATCTGTCACGTTATAGATACAATACTGTGTGCCAATAGCATCTCAATTCGCAAATCAGTAACTGTGAAGGTAGCAGAGCACACGATCCGAGAAAGCAACAGATATCAAGTTCCCAGATTTCCTGATAAGGCTGGGCTTGTCGAACTAGAGCTATGAAGTACGAATAACCAATTCCCATAGGTTTTCAGTAAATTTTAGCATTGACCATTTTCTCTTGAAGAAGCCCCATTGTTTCCATAAAGAAATTGATGCAAAAGGCCAAACAGTAGACAGATTAGTTTGCTGTGTTTTACGAAAACCAGAAAATAAAAGTTAGTTTGTGTTAAGAACATAAATGCTGCTTGGTCGGAAAATTAGCACACCATCATAAGTTGCTAATGAGCCCTGCAATCTGCATACCTCAGCTTCTTTTCTGTTGCTTTAGAACCATGGTTGATTATTACAACGCTATTTAATATGTAGCTCTATCGTAGGATCCTCCTCGACCAGACGAGATATCCCTGCTATTTCGCTTCAAAACGCTCAACGACCTGAAAGCGCTAAATTACAGGCGCTCGTCATCTCAATTTTGCATGCCTGTTTTTCTGCCAAAAATTACCGCTTGCTTCTTCTTTCAGGTAATCCATCGGACACTAAGCACGCAAGTGAAACTATGGAACTGACACAAGGTGGTAAAACAGCAGAGCAGCCAGTAGTCAAGAGAGACAAATTGCTGATAATGACATGCAGATCTGACTAGACCGGGAGAAGGAGAGGGGACTCACCAGGCATCCCAGCCGCCGAAGGAGACAGCAGCCATCCCAGCCACGGCGGATCGATCTTGCGCTGATCTACAGCATCTTCCTTTAGCCAAAAACTCCAAGGGCCTTGCACGTCTTTAGCCTCGGGGTGCCCACTCTCCAAGCCGAATGGGCCAATCAAACATACAGTGGTACTGAGCCAATTTCCTCTTGGCAATATAATCACCAATGATCCAAGAATCTGTGGACACTATATGTCCTGTGCATAAATGAAAAATTTTGGAAGGAATCCTTCGTGACGCCTCTACAACAAAAGACGGTGCAACTTTGGGTGCCACTTCTACAACACAAGAAGGTTCTAGAAGCAATTCTGGCTCATCCGGAAACCTGTCCCCTGAACCGGCAGGAACAAATGGTCCATTATCAGAGGCAAGCTCGCCCGGACCGTTAGAGTACTGAGTTTGCAAGCCTATGAGAGCACAGGATGCGTCCACACAGACCGACGATAGTGAGAGGGATGTTCATGGGAAGGATGCTCGCACGGCAGGGGTGTGTACAGAGGATGTTACATCAGATAATGAGATTCAAGTGTCATCAAAGGAGCACGCAAGTATCGCCAAAGGGCCCTGGAATTGTACGAGAATCACCACCCGTGTGTCCGTCTGACGCTTCTGCCGGTGGCAGAGTTGAGACCTTGTAGTCCCTGAGAGCATGAACAATGTGAGGTATCGCTATCGGTATCAAGATATGCCACATCACACAAGCACCAAGCTATTTATTTACCTGCAGTGTAGTGGTACTTTTCTTAATATCAGATGGGACCCATCGTGAAATGAGCACATTGCTCATGCTCTGATAAGGGCGGAAGCCAGGAGTAGCTATAGGGTACTAGAGGAAGAACATCTCTTTGGTCCAATGGGTGTGAAGCTAAAGCCAGCCAATTTGCTCATGCAGCTGATCACTTGCGGGTCTATTTCTGTTAAAGATCACCGTGGCTTTGGGTTCATCCCAACGTACAGGCCACGGTTTACGCAAGTTGAATTCCCTTCTCCAATGTTCTCTACTCCTATGGCATTGCGGCACCTCGAAAATATTCCATGTAGCGCAAGAACAATTGCATTGAGTGTTCCAGAGTCAGAGTATTTCAGTGGAAGCTTGGTTAAGACGAAGAAGCAGGAAGAGTCAGGGAAAGGAGGAATGTCCACACTCAAACGCTCGTCATCTTATGATGAGGATAGGTATGTCATAGAACAGTTTGTTCTGATTGTGGATTATGGTGCTGGCAACATGGACTTCGATGCATGATTATATCTTGATAGTGTAGTTCAAGCTGCCATATCTTCTGATTAATGTCCTTTTCTAATTGAATAGCTGAGGCTCACATTGTTTAGTGACACCAAATGTTGGACATTAGGTCGTACAGGCTAAGTCAAAAAATTTCCATTATGGGTTTATTTATAGTGTCCAATACTAGAGATAAAAAGAAAGAAAGTCCAACAATCAGTAACATGCATTGAGTAACTCGATTGTGTAATAGCTAGAAATTTGTTAGACTCTCACCTTATTAAGTGCTATGCCACCTTGCTCTACAGTCCCTTCAAAATATGGTTGCTTTTTTATGATCTCTGGATATATCTTTCCTGTTTGACCCAGCTTCGCGTCTGAATGTGTTGCAGAGTATACAGAGCTTCAGACTTCAAAAGGGATACAGAAAGCTTGGTGAGTCGGGCAGTTTCAGATGTCTCTCACAAACTATGAAAATGATACTATCATCATATCATGTAAGCAATCCACAAGTGGAACAACATTCTCCCCCAACTCTGATGTCAGGAACAGCTCTAGTCGACAAGAACGTAGTACTAGATCCTCGCCACTGGGTGCATCGAGAAGTGCAAGCAATAGGATGACTGACCCATTGGGTAAACTATCTTCTTCAAGGGTAGAATCATTCCAGGAGGAAAAGGGTAAAGTGATCAAGATTGAAGAAAGGTGAGTTGCCTCATTATTCTTAGTAGTTGGCCTGTAGTTTTGATATCTGAAGAGTGACAAATAAAATGCCATCACTGCATGCTTGCTTCTGGAGCTCGGGTTATAATCCAATCCACACCCTTGAGTGAAGAAAGTGATGACAGCACCGAATCGCTGTTAAGGGGGCTGTGTTACATGTCTTTTTTGGAATTTGCTGTGAACTACCTTCTTTGGAATTTGCTGTGTCTGGTAGTTCTTGGAGTAGCATGAAAGTGCAGTTCTATTCATTTTGTGACCAGTGTGAATGTGATAACCAGCCATTATTTTCTTACACCTTCAGGAGAATTTATTGCTTCAAATTGTTCGTGCTGTATCTTCCTCTGATTATTAAGCTTTAACCATGAAAGAGCGTACCTGGCAATGACTACTACTACATTCTTTGCAAACTTCAAGAAATCAAAACAAAATTGAGAAACTATAGACGTGGTGTTACAATCTTATTATTATCCTTAGCTCAGCACTATTACACAATAATTACATCACTGGAGGGCTTGATTCTTTCTCTATCTAAGGAACATGAATAAGTAGCCTTTTGCCAGCTTGGTGAAAGCAGTGATAATACTGGACCACATTTGGAGTTAGGGTTTCATAGCCACTACACATACCAAATTCAATTCAAAACTCACTGTGAGCTGGCAATGCCTTTGCTTTTCTTCATATTCGAAGCCTCGACCTGTTCTTCAGTTGAACTTCCTGCATTAAATCGAACAACAGCAGCTGGGCAATCAGTGCCTTGTCCTTGTGAAGATGTCGGTATCTTGCTGTGCAGCGTCGTATCCAGCACAGGATATTCAGATCCGTTTGTATGAAATGAAGCAGATATGGGGCTGTATTTGATTCTGAAGTTGTTGATAAATTACTAGTATGATTCTTGGACGCAAAATGCCAGTGTCATGAACAGAAAGCCCTGGCTTCCTTGTGTTTGGAGTCTGTTGGATGGCTGCTTCTTCTTCCATGTGCACTGCTGAACAGGTAATTGCATGTGCTCCCTTTTCTTCTGTGAGGTGGAGCCATCCATCCTTTTGTCGCTGTCTTGCTGCTTCCAGAGGAGAAACAGTTAGCTCAAGTAGCAGCAATGCAATGCAAAATGTACGGCATGGCATGTGGTAATTGTCGGTGAAACTGCATGCATTGGAGGGGAGGAAGAGAGGGTAGGGGACCAAGCAGAGGTCGAGCTCCATCAGGTACGTTACCTGTAAGACTGTAACCATGTTAGTGTGTTACTAGGTACTAAAGCATTTACATCTACCTCTGCAATTTTGCCCCTTTTGTGTGTTCAGATGAGATGAGAAGTCTCTTGGTCTATCAATTCAGAGACTCAGACTGTGTGCCACTTGCAGCTGGGTCCATGGAAATCATATCCCGAGCTGCCTATCCTGTAGAGAGGCTAAGCTTAGCTTGTGCAGTTGTGTTGTGTTTCACTTGACAGTTGAAGCTAGCACGGGCTTAAAGGAGAGAGTTGCAACAAGCGTCGAAATTTAGAATCACACTGTCAGTTTAACCTGAGTCAATAACATATTATACATGTTTGCACAGATCGTAGCACTTCCATTTTAAGCATTTTTGATGGAGCGAGGGTGTGAGTAAAAGTACGGGAAAGCAACCAAGTGTCATCAAGAGTGGTAGCTATAGTACTTCTACTCCATCTAGGATATGAGTGTCTTTTTATTTTTCCTTTTGCAACTTAGGAGACCTTATGATACTAAAAGACAATGTTACATCCAAGATAAAACCAAGTGGCAAAATCTTGAGTACAGTTGTCTAGCTGCGCGAGCTTATGAGCTATTTTATTCAGTTATCTTTTCACATGATTGAAAACCACTTCCAGCAAGGACCAACTTCCATAGCCTCTCCGACGATCAATGCCACACCCAAATCTAGCTAAGTCAAGCACCTAAGCGAGATGCTGTAAACTAGGACTGATCACTCTCGAATCATTCTATTGATCCAAGTCTTGAATATGTAGTTTCCTCGAAGAAACTTGGGGCTATCCCATTATTTTTGCTTGAAACAGCTGAGGTGGACATAATCCAGAGCACTCTTTCTGGACATACATATATTTGAAACAATTTCAACCCTCTTTATAGTATGTCAAAAAGGAATACCAACACTAATATAATGAGTGATTCTTCTCGATTTCTCACATCACACAAAGCTAGAAAATTTGTCCTCAACGTTCAGTTTTAATTACTCTCTTTAATTCAGTCGTCATTAATTACCGAACCCGAACTGGAGACCTTGTGCTTACAGCATCGATCTCGATATTTTTTTCCGATTAATTATTGCTTTTTCTTTTGTGCTTTCTCTTGTGTTAATGATGGGTTGAATTAGGGTTTACCACATCCTCGCTTGCTTTTACACCATCAAGTGTAATGATACTAGGATAGGCTTGTTGATTAGATCAGAGGCTTGCATTCTAATAAAGTTTGGGGCTAACCAATAAGTGCAAAACTTACCCCGGAATATAGGCAAAGATGATGTATTCCTTATTCTTTTGAGCCACCAACGCTTGTGTAACGTATTCTAGAATGTATTCTGAATTGTCGCTGATGGCTTTATCTGCGACTCTGGCTGGGTTAAGGAAACCGACCGGTTCATTACGCAGTTGGGCATCATTATACATGTATCTATATGAAATGAAAGAGGATATTATATATTGTCTCATATATATAGGCCTTATGAATTGAGTGAGCAAAGTTACAATGTCCAGCATCTCAAACGGTTGGGTTCGAGGGCATCGAAGAGCTCGTACAAGTCTTGGAAGTATACATAGAAGTAGCCATCGAGGTCGTTGTGGAATAAGTGTTCCTTCTTGAACCTGACAGAGATGCATTTTGGTCTTTCTTGTCCAAGCTGAAAATTATTGCTCTGTTATATGTACCACTCATGCAATCTCTTACGGGCTATTGACAAGTTTGCAATTTCATCTTCCATTAACGAATGTGCGAGCCAACGGCATCATTGGGATGTTATCAACATTCCTCGGGAACCCAGGAGATGTTGGATTGGTGCTCTTGCTCTTGCCGCTCTTCACGCTCTTATTTTTCTTCACCGGAGAAGGGTCCGCTATTGGCACCGCTGGATCTGTCATCATTTCCTCATGACGACCAAGGTTTCAGGTTGCTCATGTGGCATTGCTAGATCGGTCAAAATTTGGTCATGAACTTGTGGCTCGGTCGTCCTTGGCTCGAGAATGGCCAAGGTGTCAGCATAATGCACTTCATCTATAAGCTCCATTCACTACTAGAAATTTGGGCTTTTGCCACGATTGAAAATCGTTGCATTAGGGTTAGAAACGTGGCAATATATGCAAATCACAACAGTCCTAAAATCGTGGCCAGCCGTGGCAAATAGTAGCGTGCTGCAAAGTTTGTGCCACATTTTTCATTTCGTGGCAATACGAATCATTATTGCAACTAAAGTAGCGTGGCATTAGACATCATTTGCGACGACTGATATCATGGCAATATAATCATTATTACCACCAAATTTGTATGTGGCAATAAGTCTTGTTGCAATGGAATATATTTCGTGGCAATAAGTCTTGTTGCAACGGAATATATTTGGTGGCAATAAGTCTTGTTGCAACGGAATATATTTGGTGGCAATAAGTCTTGTTGCAACGGAATATATTTGGTGGCAATAAGTCTTGTTGCAACGGATTATATTTGGTGGCAATAAGTCTTGTTGCAACGGATTATATTTCGCGGCAATAAGTCTTGTTGCAATGGATTATATTTGGTGGCAATTAATTATATCACAACCAATCAAGACGTGTGGCAATAGGACGTATTGCAACAAAATTTCTTCGTGGGAAAAAGTTATATTGCAACGAAATACATTGGTAGCAATTGCGTTGTATTGCAACAAAATACGTTGGTAGCAATTGGTTTTATCGCAACGTAGACATTTGGGTGGCAATGTTTATTGCAACAGTTGTGGGCATGCATATAAACCATTTTTGCAAGAAAATTAGTAGTACAATAATTATTTTATGTGCCTCAATAGCGTGAATAGGAATACCAATGAAACCCGTCATAGCATAAGAACAAACAATAGGAAAGATACTGATAATTTATAATAATTTTTTCATGTAGTATTTGCCGACATCCAACAAAGTGCCAACAATACAAGAACTGTATAATAAAGTTCAGAACGGAAACATTAAAGTTGCTAACTAAGGTTGCGATAACAGGACTATTGTTATTATTGGGGACTTCTGAATCGCTTGTTTCCATATTGTTGACTTGCTAGGCTTCGCCATCCATTGCATCGCACCGAGCACTAGCAATCAAGTCATTCATTCCTATAGGAGAAAATAGTCAGAATTAGATATGTTTGCCACAATACAAGGCAAGAATCCATATGTACAATAAAATCTGAACGGACAATTCTATGGACTCATAATAAGTGCAAAATATTACGGCAACACATGTGTAAAATCAGTGCTGAACAGATTGAAATTTTGTAATCATTGCTCTCAGAAAAATAATCTTGTGTTAGCCTTATGGCCTTGCCCCCTAACTAAACTCTGATTGACTTCACAAATTGGTCTATGTCAGGTTCTAGTAAACAAATGTATACTGTTTGGAGCTATTCCAGAGTATGAACAGACAAAATACAGGAACTGAAATATAACTATGTCAGGTTCTAGTAAACAAATGTATACTGTTTGTAGCTATTTCAGTGTATGCAAGCACTGGTAAGGGCTCAAGCGCGTGTCAGAGCAAGACGAGTCCGTGTTGCTTTGGAAAGTCAAGTGACCCAGAAGGCTCTTGAACAAAATGTTCACGAGGATCATGCTCGAGAAATTGAGGTATGAAACTTCGCAGAAGGCCAGAAGTCAGTGGTATGATATATGCTATTCAATTCCTGAACAAGAATGACATGCAGGAACGCTGGTGTGACAGTATTGGCTCAGCAGAAGAAATGCAAGCTAAAGTATTAAGGAGCTAAAGTATTGACAGTACCAGCAAGTCGATCAGTACGGATTCTATACTGACTAGACAAACCAACAAAATATTCAGTACTGCGCCTGATCAATAGTCAAAAAAATGAGAACAACTCTCTGACAGTATGTTCTCTACTAGATTAATTAGCCAACCGAGTCTGAAATGAACAACTAGAACAGAACTAGGCAAATTCTTATCGCACTACTCAGACATAGGCCAATCTCAGTCTATAGGATCATCATCGAGCAATTAAGAAATATTGAAATAAAAATACTTGTACCTTGCTGAAAAATAAAAATTTCCAATTACCTGTTCAATCCGTGGCCGTCCATGATTTTTAGCAGCTTGCCTCAGTTGTTGCGATGAAATATAACTCCCTGTCCCATTGGACTTTGTGTTTTGGAATAACGAACGCACAACATTAGTCCTTCCAGTGATGTTACTCTTACCCACAATTGGCCTAGTTGCTTCCACACTTGGATTGATGCTTGTTGGTTCAGACTGTATAGCGTACATAACAAACAAATTTGAGCCCAGATTTCTCATACAAAGTTGGAAAACATTATTGAAAATATCAATTTGAACTGAATTACCTGCTGTGTTGATGCTTCTCTGTGTTGTTCCAACATTGACATCATCTCTTCCCTGAGTTCCTCCCTAAGTTGTTCTCTAAGTGCTAGCCTTGCATTGTGCTCTTCTTCTTGGATTTGGCGCCTTGATTCTTCTAGAATCCTATCCCTTTCTACACGTTCATTTGCAAGTTGTTCTTGCAAGTTCTGAACCTCACCATGAAGCTCAACATTTTGTCGTTGGGTTGCAGCTGTTACACGGGCTTGTTCATCAATTTGAGCATGCATCCTTTCAGTAGGTGTTGGGAATTTTGACATGTATCCATGGCCATGAAGTTGAGATGTTTTGCATCCTGTAGATGCCTTGTAGCTTGATTGGAAAATATTATTTTGCTCATCGTTTGAAAGTGTATCTCTTTCTGTTTGTAGTTCTCTCTCACAAATTTCAGAGCATGCATTATCCTAAGTGACAAAACTAAATTAATCCCAATGCATTTCAGTTTCAAAAGATTGCACAATATTACCAAACAGAAAGTGTGGCTTATAGCAAAGTATTACTCACATAGACATTCTTAGAAGCAGGGTTTGACCACTGACCATTCTTCATATGAGTGCCCATCCAAAGAGACAAATCATTTGGCTCTTCCCCAGTTTCCGGGTCTCTCTAAAATTGCAATTACATATATACCATGTGAACAATATATCATTTCGTAAAACAAAAAGAACATTCAATCAATCTATTTACCTGCTCATAACTAAATTGAGAAAAAGATTTCGAACCATCAAATGCTTGGTCTTCTGTTTCTGACGGTTTTCAGAGTTTTGTTTGCTAAGCTTCTACAAATATAAACAAGACAAAAACTGATTACAAACACTATACATAGCATTAAAATTAAAACTGTATTAGTAAAAAGAAATAAAATTTCAATGAACCTTAAATTTGTCAGATCTAAAATACAAGATCAAGTAGTGCCACTCAACAATGTCTACATCTTCAGGCTTGTGCTTCATTAAATCCGCATAAGTACTATATGCCCTGTATGTAGAACTCAATGTTGAGCGCCATCCTTTGTATCGCTCTTTAGCAACATCCCATATCTTTTTCTTTCCACTCATGGTGTTTCTAAGGTCCCACATATTCTGTTATAAATGAAAACATCAATAGAAAGTAAAGTTTCTGCAAATTAGAAATATATACGTTGAACCAAAAATATAACATTATACTAACCAACACATCTGAAGCTATAGAATTTTTGACATTTTGCTTTATATCTTTCCATTTTGTCACTCCGATCAGTGGTGCCCTTTTTCTTGTACACATAACCACTTCATCCACAAAGGAGCGAGAGTTTATTCCTATGGGACCTCCCAGCCTAGTAGAGAATTGAATTTCAAGTTTTTGAGAGCCATTCTGTATTCGTTTTTTTGCTGCTGATAAACCTTTGAGTGTACCACGACCACCTTTATTGCGTGCTTGACTACAATCTGCTAATTATGTGAATAATATAAACATACATATCCATCCTGCGAGATTTAAACCTAACATTTAGTGCAAAACTAAATTATTCATGAAACATAAATATACCAGTTCCTTTCTGCTTATGACGCCGAGCATGAGATAGCCAGTTTGTTGCCGATGGGGTGCTGTCATTGGTTTCCCCAGGTGGATCCTGACTTTGCTGATTTAAATATGCCACTGCATATAATGGAAACATCAACAAGTACTTCTGGAGACTACACTACAGACAAGTATATTTAGTGTATTCAATGTAGCAAAACAAATTACTAATATCTGGAAGTTCGCCTATCTTCCTCAGCCATTCTTTATATGTTTTGATTGTATCATCTCTATAATCATCCTTCAATTCTGCAAGAATCATCAATATGTTAATTCTGTATATGGTCCACGCAATCCATCAACCACACTTGATTGTTACATGGATAGTATAAATTACCTGCATCTGGCTGTTCGTCTAGCAGCTCCTCAAGCCATACCTTGTATGCATCGATTGTCTCATCTCTAACTGGTTCAGAGATTGGCGACTCCCTGGGACGCTTGATGGGTGATATGCTAACCTGCAGCTCCGTCGGTACATCCCTTGTCAATAAAAATCGAACCTTTCTCTCCCTCTCACTTTCTGTTATCATTCTCAACGCTTCGTGTTCAAAATCAATAAGCTCGAGAGTTGCCACATCCCTCCCACGTCGTTTCTTATAGTATAAGTAGTCCCTCCCTGAGTACCCAAGTTCTCCTTTCAATTGTATCAGGTTATAAAAGGAGATATCAACCCTATCCATTTCCTTCTCGATGAATTCTTGTCCTGCAGGTGCCCCCTCGCAATGAAAAACTAAAATCCAACTCTCACCAGCCATCCTGCGACAGTATAGCAAAAAATTCAGAACCTGCTGCTAAACCAAGTAACAATACTGATCCATAGCAAGAAAATTCAGCAATTCTACTAGCAGCACATGCTAACACCAGAACTCAATGATGACGATGCGCAAAAGCCATCAGAATTTTATTTGGAGGATCAGGACAACAAGATGACGTAAATTGAGAGCAGGAAGGGAAAAAAGAAAATTATGGGAATCATCAGGTAGAAGGAGAATATGATTGGAGACTCTGATTCACATAACAGGGGCAGAACCATTGTAGTACTACTATATATCTTGAGTTTCCGTTATAGTGGTTGTGCAAAGGTGGAATTTTTTATAGAGAAATGGCAGAGCTTCAAAGCAATTAGACGAAGAAAGCAATTAGTCCGGCCCCAAATCAGATCATACGAGGAGGTGCAGAGGCAGATGGTTTCGGACAAAAAGGAGCGCAGGCATAGGCAGATGGTGTGGGACAAAAAGGAGCGGATGCGGTTGAGTTACCCGAGTCTCGACGAGGAACGCCGTCAGGAGAAACGAGTGCTGTCCTGGAGTGGTGATCTGCCGGCCGGCCGTCTCAGGCTTTTTGTTATGTGCTAAATAGGTTTTGTGCTTCGTGTTGTAGGCAACTGCATGCAGCTTCGGCTTTGGCTCTGGCTTTGGCGGGAATATTTGGGGGGAAAAGGGATTTGGTGGGAATTTTGGGAGGGAAAGTTTTACAGGCGGTATTCACAGATATATAGTGACAGGGTTAAAATGTTCACAACGCGGGAAAACAATGTTCATAACAAGGAAAGGACACGTGTTGGCTTCCCCAGCGTCGCCCCGGGTGAGGGCGAGACGCCAGCATCGCCTCCACCGAGGGCGACGCCAGGTGTCTGCATTTCCCAGCGTTTTTCCTTCCACTATATTGGATAGCTTCCCACCTTTTTTCCTTGCACTATATTGGATCACAAATTTAATAAGGAATAGTTACTGGTCAGATTCTAAGTCACATATAGTTCTAGTGCCTAATCCAAGGCAAGGGGGATAAGTGCTTGCATAGGTTAGGTTGAGATAAACTCTATATTTCCAGTCTTTAACGCATCCATTCCTTGGGCTTAAGCATTGTTGAGCTTTACTTGTTCTAGCATAAGCCATCTAGTAGGCCTGTTTAGCATTCTAAGCAGCCGCCTTCCTATACGCATAAAGTTGCACCCCCGTCCACCCGGCCGTTTCCCCACACGTTTCACTGTTCCGTTTCACTG
This sequence comes from Stipa capillata, assembly GCA_019208055.1. NCBI lineage: Eukaryota > Viridiplantae > Streptophyta > Magnoliopsida > Poales > Poaceae > Stipa > Stipa capillata. The sequence goes on from JAGXJF010002534.1 coordinate 180,044, forward strand.
TTCAATTTGTGATCAATTTGTCATGCTGCCCACAAAGGCTTTACGCTGTCACTTTTTCACGGATTGGTTTCGCTTTTTGCCAGACAATTGAGCACGGGAATACAGTAAATGATTCCTTGCTTTCGCTTTTGGTATTAATTTTTTTCCCCCTAAAACTCTCACCCGAGCGCCCCTGAACGCCCCCGCAGCTCATTTCTCATCTGTGCTTCTTCTCACCTCTGCTTTGTTATGTTCTTGTGCTGTCCAGAGGCAACAGAGAGAGGAATAGAAAGAAGAAGAATTTGGTAAGTAAAATTAAATGTAGCTTTCCTTTTAGTATAATATATTAGAGATCAGGAGATAAGTTTAATATGAGATGATTTATTTGCCATGTTATTAAACTTTAGCATATTGTAATTTTTCTCACCTCTGCTTTGTTATGTTCTTGTGCTGTCCAGAGGCAACAGAGAGAGGAATAGAAAGAAGAAGAAATTTGGTATTCTTTTATTACAATATATTACAGATCAGGAGATAATTTTAATATGAGATGATTTATTTGCCATATATTAAACTTTAACATATTATAATTTCTGCAAATAATAGAAGTGACAGATATGTGTAATTTGTTTTCATCGTCCCACATATTTCTGATAAGTTGTAATACATTTGTTTAGAACTAAGTGTGCCTAAATTTGAAGCATCTCGATTATTCTACGCAAACTTTCAGCTTGTTCTGTCATTTAATTTTATTGAACATAAATAATTCGTAATTTTTTTACTTGCAGGACATGGCGCAGTTGCCTGAATTACTTAAGCCACGGTACGACGAGCAACATAGATGCCACTGTTGGCTAGCAGGTGCCATGGATATTCCATCAACCTTCAAACTTAGAGGACCAAGGACACACTGGAATTTGGACGAGCGGTTTGTTCCACGTCTTCGGGCGAGTGGACTTCTGCCATTTGCTAGGATGTTATCAACAGGTCGCTCTTTCCCTCTGGACGCATCTCTGTTGTCTGCTCTAGTCGATAGGTGGAGACCAGAGACTCATAGTTTCCACTTTCGTTGGGGAGAGATGACGGTAACTCTTCAGGATGTGGCCATGATCACTGGTCTACCTATACGAGGACAGGCAGTTGTTCCACCACCCCGGAGAGTTGACTGGAGGGAGCACTTGGGTGCGAGATTTGGTGTTCAGATATCCAGAACAGAGACGGGTGTTGCCGCACGAGGTGTGCCTCACCAATGGCTTAGGAGGTTTGAGACGTGCCCAGAAGGGGCTACTGATGAGGTTGTGAGCACCCACCTTGTTACGTACTTGTTGTTTCTCTTCGGTGCGTACATGTTTCCTACTTCACATGGTAATGTAGTTTATCCAAACTACATCCACCTAGCTGAGTCTTTGGCTGATGACCCGCTCGACGCCATCCCCCAGTACAGCTGGGGATCTGCAGTGCTCTGTGCTCTTTACCGGGGTTTGTGTGACGCCTCACAGTACAAGAAGGCCAAACTTCCAATACTAAATCTCTGTCATACCTTGCTTCAGTTATGGTCGTGGGAGCACTTTCCAGTTGGACGGCCACAGATCACAGTTCCGGTCCACCCGTACCTTGTAGGAGAGGAATACAGCGGTGGCCCAACTATGGGGACTAGGTGGACATACGCCTCGCTAGCATGGGCTCGAGAAGTGTCGGCCCGGTGCTACGTGTTCTACCACCAGGAGTTCGAGATGTTGCACCAAAATGGCGTCATATGGTTTCCCTGGACAGAAGATCATATAAACAGTGTCGCGCCTGCAGGGTTGTCTGTTCAGTGTTTCATGGATAAGCATCTCTGGTTGACAACTTCGCACCTTGTATTCTCACACATGGTGGAACCGTATTCACCGGGGCGTGTCATGAGACAATTTGGTCTCTTCCAACATGTCCCCCCTCCAGATAATAGAGAGCTCGACAACAAGGTTCATGAGTAAGTCCTAATCGAACTTTATAAATATTTTCATTGCTGTACTATTGTCACGCCCTGATTTACCAAAACCTAAACATTAGGGCTAACAAAAATAATGCTCTTTGAAATACCTTTTGTCATGTCATATTTGTAACATAGGCAGGACAAGAAAAACAGAAAAGACGACGATTGGAGGGGGGTGCAACGCGTATGGAAGGACAGTTGGGATAATAGGGCTCCACTAGAGGTCATCCGGGAAGAACGGTAAATAGCTTTCATGTGTGCTAACAAATATATATATGCGGATGATTACAATATGAAGTTATACGCAGGTCGTACGACGAGCGCACGTACGACGAATACATACGCTGGTATGTGCCGAGGACGCGCACTAGGCTCACTTCTAATCCACCATCGAGACCAGCTTCACTCACACATTCACAGCAACTACGATTAGCGATGGATCGGCACAGAGCATCGGTTCGTGATAACACGGTAAGAAATCGTATGAGGTTGTGAGTTACGAATTTCAACCCTCAAGTACGTGATGATCTTTTCATGCAGTTCGATAGGGCGTTGCGCATCCAGGCTACTGCCGCTACCATGATTCACACAAGCCGCAATCAGGACCCCTCCATTATACAAAAGGCGAAGCAAATGTACGAAGATGCGAAGGGCATTTTGAAAAATTTAAGATGCGGTCGGTCTGATGACATAATACGCGGTGCGTTGAACATACCCGAGCAGAGGTCCGCGCGTCCAAGTGAGGCACGATCAAGCCTAGCACATCCAAGTGAGGCACGATCAAGCCTAGCGCGTCCAAGTGAGGCAGGACCAAGTAAGGCCCGCGGTTCAGTATCCGCTTCTGGACATCGAGATCTAGAGGTATGTCTTTTTAAACGTCGGAGATTATCTTACTCATGGTCATGTTAACTTTACCATACTGCTTGCATCCGTAGCCGACCATACGCGCTGACATGACGCTCATGCGGAACTCGTCTTGGAGAGCTCATACATGATTTTCAAGGAGGCACGAAGAGGGCCAGAGCTCTGAAGGAGGCACACTTGGGGAGGTATGCTATCTAAACTAAACGATACTCCGCATGTAATCTACATATGATACTCCGTGGTCATACTGATGTTTACCTGACCTTGATGCCTACGTTTCAAGTCGTCCATACGCCCTAACATGACACTCGTGAGAGACCCGTCTACGAGAGCTAGTACAAGTCCTCGGAGAATTCATGAGCAGGGTCAGAGCTCTCAAGGAGATGCAAGCAGAGAGGCACGAAAGTTTAAATTTAACCTACCAACTATTTGCTTGCTTAAATTTAATCTTACATATTTAATTACGATTTTTTTTACAGGACTATCTCGATTCGCTGCCGATGGACGAGAGTGCCTTTCCTGTGCCGGACATGTGTTTTCTATCAAATCTTCAGTATCAGTCCCTCGTTGTAGGACCTGCTTATCAGGGTGCGTCATCTCACGATATGGCGGAGGGCTCTCAGGGCTCTCAGTGCTATCACTGGATAGACAATTTGTTTCAAGCTGACGAGCTTCGACACAGCCAGATTCCTACACAGCCGGATGTTACGCAAGACAGTGAGCAAACTCCGCAAGACAGGCAGCAAACTTCGCCCTACAATCTCCGGACCAATCCAATACCACAGTCACGGTCTACCTTCCCCTCAGATAATATGCCACCAAGGCATAAGAGAGGAAGAGGTTGATTATGATGAGTTTGTTTATTTCTTATTTTGCATATACGAGCTTATTCTCGTTGAAAACGAATTTATTAGAATGTATATAGAGCTCTTTAAAATTATTTTATTGTGCTCATGTTTTTCTCTCCAGTAAAATACATGTAGTATTCTTGTGTTCACTCTTGGTCTTGCTTTGAAATGTGCTCTCTGTCTCTGTTTTGTTTTTTAATCTTGGATAGAATGTTATTATTGTTCATTGAGCTGAAAATATTTTTGTGTTGGATTTTACATTATTACACTATTGCACCTTTTCCTATGTCATACTGCAAATGGCTTCACAATCCTGTCTTTAGTTTAATCAAAAAGCTGAGCTGAGCCGGCGGGACTTTACCGAACTAAGCTTCAAATTGCAGAAAAAGCAAACGCCGACACGTGGCGTCGCCCTCGGTGGAGGCGACGGTGGCCTGTCGCCCTTGGCCGAGTCGACGGTGGCGTCTCGCCCTCGGCCGGGGCGACGCTTCGGCAGCCGACACGTGTCTTATTTCCCGCGTTGTTACGAACATTGTTCTCCCGCGCTAGTTGGCGTTCGGTACTGCATTGTACCATGGACTAGTACCGCATCTCTCCCCAACGAAAATTCATGCGAAGGCCAACTTAACTGAAATCTGAAAATAATTTATCGACTCAACTGAAATCTCAACATAATATTCTGAGAAGCATGGATTGGTCCTTGGGGCTGAATGTCAGATCCCGGAGCTGAATTGATAACAGCAATACAAAGAACAGTAAAAGCAGACTCCAATCAGGGATGATACCCTGGATTCATCGATTGATCTATATCACATATGAGTATTGTTCAGCAATTAAGCAGTGCAAAAGATGAGATTTAGATCGGCTACAACCCAGCCTTTAAATAGGTAACAGAGTAGTTGGGTTAAACGGACACCAACTCCTTTAACAGAAAGTAAACGGCAACAACTGGATGGGCTACAGGAAAGTATCCAGGCCGTTGAGCGTGAGTCTCTTGACCGACGCGAGATGGCCTTCCGATTACTGAATCGATCTCCATAGAATGTAAAGAGAAAGTACCGACTAGCTTTCCTGATCTAAACAAAGAATTCATCATCAGATTCTTGAACTAATGAATCCACAAGTGCATCACGACCATCATGCACGTAGGTGTCATCCTCTTCGTCATCCTGGGACTCTGAATCACTTGGCTCATTTCTGAACTCTGATTGTGCCTTCTCAATCACAGAAGCATCACCACTTACTCCTTCCATGTCAGATCTTCTCCAATTTGTCACATTTTCAATTGTGTGTGCTACATTCATGTCTTGCACTCCCACATCAAATGAGTCAGCATCAAATTCACCCTCGTTTTCTCCATCTGGTGCAAGGGGCATGGCAAATAGATTTCTAGGTTTCAGTCTTACAACAGTGGACCAATCCGATTTCTTCGTGCCTTTCACATAAAACACCTGCTCAGCTTGAGTCCCAAGAATATATGGATCATCTATATATCGAAAACGAGTTGTGTCAATATCGATAATTCCATACTGATCCTTTTTGAAGCCTCTACTTTGGTTTTTGTTGGCAGTAGGCACATCATACCAGTCACACTGAAACAACACGACCTCCTTTTCATTTGGAAAATCTAGTGAGATTATTTTTCTTATCACACCGTACCAATCAATGTTCCCAGTTGTCTCATCGCCTTTCACAACAACACCACTATTTTGTGTACTCAAATTTTTCTCTATGTGACATGTTCGGAACAGAAAACCATTGATGAATAGGCGGTTGTAAACACGTGCCCGATGGTCTGGTCCTTGACAAAGGGCATAGATAAGATCACTTGTTTTTCCTTCTTCATAGAGTTTGGTGACCTACACTCAGCAAAAAAAAATTGTAGATTTTAATAATCTTTGACAACAGTTATATGTTAGCATTATAAACCTGAATATATAATTAGGCACTCACCTTACGCTCAAACCAGCCTACAAATTGGTCCTTGTGTCGCTGCTGAACATTCCGTGTATTACTTCTTTTGAGTTCATCCATATGCTCACTGGAGTGAAGGAAAAATAGGGCTTCAGTAAAAAAAAAGGCAATGCATATAGAAAACAAAGGTACTTTTACATCTTACTTGACCCATGGAGTGGCTTCATCACAGTTTGTTATTATGTAGTGCCTAATTCGCTTCAGCTCATACATAGAAAGCGACTCGATAGTAAATCCTTTCTTAGAATAATCAATTTTGCCAAATATGCTTAGCCCAGAAGGAGGTTCATTCACTGCAGAGCTTTCATGACGCTCTGGACGATTAAGCTTAGTATCCACGTCTTCCAAGAAGTGACAACAAAATGTCATGCACTCCTCCGATATATATCCCTCGGCAATTGAACCTTCGGGATAGGCTTTGTTGCGCACATAGCCTTTAAGCGTACGTAGATATCTCTCAACTAGATACATCCATCTATAGCACACAGGTCCTCCAAGTTTAGCCTCATCAGCAAGATGAACTGGCAAATGCATCATGATATCAAAAAAGGCTGGCGGGAAGATCATCTCAAGCCGACAAAGAGTTTCTCTAATCGAATTGCTCAAATTATCTAAATCTTCAACACTCAGCTCCTTTGAACATAATGCATTGAAGAACCTACTAAGCTCAATCAAAGGGACAACAACATTTTCTGGCAATATGTTGCGTAATGCTATGGGTAAAAGTTTTTGGAATATAACATGGCAGTCATGAGTTTTGAGTCCAGACACCTTACACCCTTTCACGTCCACGCATCTCTTGATATTGGAGGCGAAACCATCAGGCATCTTCACTCCTTCTAGAAATTTGCATAAATAGGTCTTATCATCCTTACTCAAAGTGTACAACGCTGGTGGCAAAGCGTACCTGCCATTCTCCACCAATGGATGTTGATCCTTCCTTATCCCCATATGTTGCATGTCAAGGCGAGCCTTCAAGCTATCCTTAGATTTACCTTCTATATCAAGCAAAGTCCCTAATATGCTGTCACAGATGTTTTTTTCAATGTGCATCACATCCAGATTATGTCTTACAGGCAGTGTTCTCCAATAAGGTAGTTCAAAAAATATACTTTTCTTCCTCCAATTGTGCCATCTAGTTTCTTCTTCACGCTTCCTCTTTCTTGTAGCCTTCCCAAATGTCACTTGCTCGAAGCTTTCATACTGTTGCAGCACCTGATCACCAGTCAGCGGCACTGGACAATCCCTAGTTTCAACCTTGTTGTTGAAGCAGACCTTGTTCCGGCGCCACTTGTGGTTTGAAGGTAAAAAACACCGATGGCCCATGTAGCAATGCTTAGATCCAAATTTCAACCACAAATAGTCAGTTTCCTTGTGGCAATAGGGACATGCAAACTTGCCTTTTGTGCTCCAACCAGATAACATCCCATATGCTGGATAATCATTAATTGTCCACAGCAGACATGCGCGCAAATGGAAATTTTCCTTCTTCTTAGCATCCCATGTCACTGCACCATCAATCCAAAGCACTTTGAGCTCGTCAATCAATGGCTGCAAATATATGTCAATGTTATTTCCTGGAGAATTAGGGCCCGGTATCAACATTGACATAATCCAATACGGTTGTTTTAAACACAACCAGGGAGGCAAGTTATAAGGGATTAGGATCACAGGCCATGTAGTGTACGAAACATTCATGATCCCAAATGGATTGAATCCATCAGATGCAACACCCAGCCTAACATTGCGAGGATCCGATGAGAAATCCTGATACATGTTATCTACATGCTGCCATGCCATGGAGTCGGCAGGGTGCCGCATTTTGCCATCTGCCACCCGGCCCTTCTTATGCCATCGCATATATGAAGATGTGGTCCCTCTCATATATAATCTTTGCAGTCGAGGAGTAAGTGGGAAATACCGTAGTATTTTACGTGGAACCCGCTTCTTGGTTATCACATTAGAACTCGCCACATCCATGTCAGGGGAACCACTTGTTTTCCATCTACATTCACCACATTTTGGACACTTATCCATGTTGGAGTACTCCTTTCGGAATAACACACAATCATTGATACATGCATGTATCTTTTGGTAGTCAAGTCCAAGATCTCAAACAACCTTTTGCACTTTGTCCAAACTGTTTGGAATACAGTGACCTTCAGGGAGCACGTGCGAGAACAGCTGAAGTATCGCCTCTAAAGCACTGTTACTCAAACCAAACATGCACTTAATCTGAAAGAGCCTTACAATGAAAGATAACTTAGTAGCCTCCTTGCAACCTGGGTACAATTCCTTCTGGGCGTCCTTTAATAAATTAAAGAACGTCTTAGCACAGTCATTTGGCTCTTCATTCTTTCCAGCTCCTGCGCTACTGCCACCACTTGAGATGTCTCAATGGATAGTACCCCTAATTAGAGTGGAAATCAGATCAGAGACTGCAGCACCATGATGTGTTGCATCTTCATCGCCAACTACTTCATCAATATCTTCTTCCTCTTGAATGAAAGTTTCATCAAAACCTCTCATAATCAAGTCCATCTCAATCTCAGATCGTGTTTTGTAGGACATGTTACGGCATCTACTGCATGGACATGGAGCAGTTTCTCCTTCAATAGCACCTCTGAAAGTATGATCCATAAATTCCTTGAATCTGTTTTGCCACTCCTCAGATGATTTACTCATGCGCATCCAACTAGTGTCTACTAACATGTTTCCTACACAAGAAGTTCAAAATTTGACATGTAAAAGGAGATTCGGTACTAATTTTGTCTAGCACTAATCTCATCCAGTACAACACAATATAAAAGTACTAATCCAGCACTAGATGGACTAATGGGGAAGATGAGTAGAATCCTTTACCGATTTGGAGCTGTTGGCGCGAGAGGAAATTAATAAGGATTCGTTGGACAGCTGGAGGGAAGGAGGTGCTGGCCGTTGGCCTGCTGTCCTGCCACTGAGGCGTAGAGGCCAGGGTCAAACAACAGGGTGGACAGGGAGAAGCTGCCTGCGGCCGGTGGCTGTCACCGATGGGGAGCAGAGCAGGCGCAGAGGAGTCCCAGCCTGCTAGGGGAGCGGCAGCTGCCCGAAGCCTACTGGGGAGTAGACGCGCAGGGGAGCAGCTAATTTGGGGAAAAAATTGGGATTTGGGGAAGACCGGATCAAATATTTAGAGCAGAGGGCTGTTTCATGTAATATAAATAATATATTGCAGAGTAGTTCACAAGATGACTTGCAGCCTGGTGGTAAGCAGCTCTGTGTGGCAATACAGGAGTCTTGGGTTCGATCCTCAGTGCTGCAGTTTTGTGTTTGCGTTTTTTTTCTCAATTAAAATCCTAAACAAGGCCTATTGCAACGAATTTCTGGGATATTACATGCAATGAATTTCACATCATTTTCAACCGTGGCAATATAATTGACTTATTGCAACAACGTATTTTTTGGTTGCAATACAATAGGACCTATTGCCACAGGAAATAAACATGGCAATAATATTGATATATTGCAACAAAAAAAAAGAACTTTTCACATCATTTTCAACCGTGGCAATATAATTGACTTATTGCAACAATATATGTTTTGGTTGCAATACAATAGGATCTATTGCAACTGCTGCTCTTTTGTTGCAATATGGGGTAACCTATCGCAACAGGACTTGTATAAATGGCAACGGTAAAAATTCGTGGCAATATATTCATTTTATTGCCATGATATCCTTAGTCGTGGTAATATCACCTACTAGTTGCAACCAAACAGGAGCTGTAGCAATATAATGCGTGGCAAAAGCCCAAATTTCTAGTAGTGATTGGGGTTGGGTTCTTCTCCACTACCTATTAAGCCGACTGCGGTGAAGGCTGATCAACTAGAATTACATCCCTCTTTGTCCACTAGATGAATGAGCCGATTGCATCTGCTAGGTTCGTGATCTCATCTTATACGGGAGATGGGCACCGAGAGGAGCTTGGAACCATCAACCATGCATGCAGTCCACTAGAACCCTTATGTAGTTAGGCTGAAGGGGCGATCGTGCACTGAAGACCCCGCTCCGATGGATATGTCATCCCAAAAGCAACATCGAGGGGAGTATCGCTCATCACCCTAGCACTTGCATTGGGTAGCTTCCTTGATGAGTTCGCAAGGAATGGTTGGCTTCTCCTCTAGCCGGACCGCCGGATGTGTAGGTACTCCTACGGGTTCCGTGGCTCACGCAACAACACCGAGGGTGAGCTAAGCCTTAAACTCTCTTCCTTAATCATCACTACCAGCCTCGCTACCTCCACTCTGATATGTTCGTTTATGGCAGCTTGGTAAGTCTGAGTTGTGTGTGACTCAGGACATCCCTCATTCCATGGAACAACACTTCCTAAGCCTCGTGTTCAAGCCAGGTGCTCAGAGTTCCCCAAGGCTGTGGTGAGGAGGCCTTGGGTCCAAGATGTGTGAAGCTCATCACCTTGGAAGCATTGAGAACTCATCTGTATCTACACAAACATTGAGAACTCAATTCCTATGAGTTGTGAATTCAATATGTACGAACAAGAGTAAACGAGATTTACCATGCGTTGGGCGGCTTCCTCGTTTGCGGAGTTTGGAAATCTAGGGGTGCCTATCGTTGGGTCTGACTTGGCACGACCTCTTAACCAGGACTATGCCTGTCCTTGTAAATCTACAAATGGAAGGGTTACAATTTTTCTCCCTTGCCATCTGTTCCTCCTCTCATTTCGCCTGGGGCGCCTCATATCCAGTTGTGCCGAGTCTATCGGGTGCTTCTTTTTAGCCTGCAGGGCCTTCTGCTGGGCACTTAAATGCTCAAATTCAGGTGTAGACTTCAACTCCACAAATCATGCATATACTTCCGGGTCCAAGAAACGTTAATGATTGAACAGACTGACCGTTCATCATAAATTTTGTTATGAGCTCGCTCTTGAATCTCCTTCACGCCTTCAAAATAGTCTTGAGCGTAGCTTGTCGCACATGGTCTGCATGTTCTTTGGGATCTCAAACCACTGTTTTATTTCACCCATCAGCGCCTCTTGTTGCTCCCGGGCCAGCCGAGCCCCTCTGAATTAGTTGACGGCTTTGATGACTCGATGGTGGGGTGACCACCTATCAGCGCCTCTAGTTATCGATTCAGATGTCCACCTTCTCCCATCCTAGTATGCTGCAAAACGATCAAAATCTCAAATCGACCTTTGTCGGCTTCCTCGGGGCCCTAGACCTCGTAGAGACTTCAGTGATAACCATGCGTCACGTAGGCCTCGGAGAAATGCTTCTAGGCTTCCGCATGGGTTTTGATGTATGTGAAGCTTGTTCGCTTGCTAAAGGGTTAGGCAAAGAAGAGAACCATGAAATGGAAGAAGAGTTTGTGGCCAACATCTTCTAAAACAGAAATTTATATGCAAAAACAATAATTTATAAATGCTAACCTAAAAAAAATAAAGAAGATTCATACAAAATTAAAATAGAGAAAAATTTAAAATAGACGCATATATTCATGAAATTGTGTTCATATGTATACAATTAAAATAGAAGCATATATTCATGAAATTTTCTTGACTTATGAGCGATGCTTATCTAGCTATTTCATTTCATTCTCAACATCTCAAAGTGAGATGTCGTGACAATTGAATAATTGTCCAATTGACTTCAAAAGTCACACAAGTAGATAACTTGGTGAGATCATATCTACGGAGAAAAAAAGGCAAAGGATAGACTCATGAATGAATTGTCACCTTCTTACATGAGGATTCTGTATGCAAAGTATTTCTTGATTTGTTTCAGCTAAATACAGATCCCTCTAAAGTAGGTATTATCATCACAGTGTACAGGTGTGATGACTGCAGAATACCATGATTATCCTGCTGACTATAGTTAATCTGAATTCGGTTTGTGGAACGGATTGTAAGGATGCACGATGCGAGATAGCAAATCTTTGACCTTATTTAATAATGTGCTCCAAAGAGTTGACTTGAAACTTTTGAGGATCTAACTTTGAAACCTTTGACTTCTTCAGAGAAAAGAACTGTTAATCATTGGTGTTATTTTAATTAGAGTGTCACGACAAGAAAAATTTACCTTTCTTTATCCTTAATTTCCTTAAACTCGAGATCCGATAAAATAACTGGTATTTTAAGTTTCTGTGGAAAATTATTGTAGTTTTAAATTTTGGGATGACATAATTAAGGGTGGTGAGAAAAAACAACTATTTGAACGTTCCATGAGGTTGTCCAAATTACACCAGCGCAATCTTCCCATCAAAAGTGCATTACATTAGCAAAGTACTATATTTTCATGCTGCATAATATGCAATCATCTAAGTACTTTTTGCTGGAACTTTAAATTAAGTTACGTTGGGTGTTCTCGAAAAGGATTAAGCTTCTAGGATTAGGGTTAGGAGGAGAGGCTCGGTTCTAGGCTTAGGATTAGGGGGAGGGGCTTGGTTCTAGGGGCTTAGTGGGCCGGAGAGAAGGGACTTGGGAGAGTGGGATCGAGGAGGGCTCGGGGTAGGGGGAGGGAGAGGGAGGGCTTACCTCTCTTGGGGAGGAAGTGATGTCGCTGGCGGCACTCCGGGACAAGGATGCTCTAGCGGTGACGCTCGGGGCGGAGGATGGGCCGGTGGTGGCGCTTAGGGAAGAGGACATTAGCGACAGTTGACGAGGATGAGGTGCCAGCGATAGTGCTTGGGAGGAGGAAGCGTTGGTGGCGGCGCACTTGAGGATGACTGTGCGATCGGGCGGCACGTGAGATTTCGTTTTTTTGACTGACTAGAGCGTGAGATACGAAAAGCCCTAAGTCCAAAACCACCTTATAGGAAAGTCATCATAGACAGGTGAAGTCGAGAGTTGTCTCTGATGAAACTCATCCCAGACAGGTATGGTAAGAACCTCTGATTCATCACAATCGGTTCGGGTAAAAACCGTCTGTGATGTGGTAAGTTACTCATCGTAGACGGTTTCTAGCTGAATTGTCTGTGATGACTTGTCAAGCGAGACCCTGCAGCAGTAAAGTTATCACAGATGGTGTAAGTGAAACAACCGACTGAGATGATTGTCGTCTGAGTCGGTTCTTCGGAATCATTTAAGATGAACTGTTCGGGATGAGCAAAGCAATCTTGCAAATAAATGAATGCCGGCGAATCTTTTCCATGTTAGTTGATTGTTAGCTTTTGGAAATTATTACCTTCAAATGCAATTTCTAACTTCTGGAATGGTGGTTACCAAGTCAGTGACCTAAGACCTAATTAACAATCAATCAATGATGCGGCAACAAATTGACAGACCCCTTTCTTCAGGCTCCATTTTCTTCTAAGAATAGATCATGTATGCCTCTAAAATGTAAATCATGGTTTAAATAGGCAACTAATTAGTTAAGATTTTTTAATAAATATAGCTTTTGAAGCTTGGACAGTGACTTGGAATAACAGAAATCTTGATGCAAACAATTAATGCAGCAAACGTTAGAACCCCCATGCCCCCATGCCCCCATGCATCCTTTTCTTTTGGAAGACAGGTGGCGTCTTCTTGTGAAAACGATCTACACATACGTACCATGCAATAAATTGGAAAATTGTGTGCAAAAAATTGCGGAAAACCTGCAATAAAAAACTTCCCACGTGCAACAAAGAATGACATCAGGCATAAAGGAAAACTCAATGTTGCAAACAGTGTTACCCGTTATTGAAAAATCCCCTCTTGCAAATTAAGAAGGAGCTGTGGAAATTAAACCTGCAACAAAAAAAAATTTCACGTGCAACAAAGAAAAAAGAAAGCATGCATCGAAGGGAAGTCCATACTGCAATTTGTGTTAACTCCACACATTTATTTACCATAAGTTTGAATCACGCAGAAGCCTCGCGTAGTCACATTATTCCATGTCATGTACTCCGTGCGTTAGTTTGACGTGTATGGCACTACTGCCCTTTTTGGTTTTTTATGTAGCCGGCGTGTTGTTTTAGCGCCCCGGCCTGGTCACGAGACAATATGATGTACGTGATAGGTAGTGGCGTGGAATTCGTTAGCTGCGCGCATGCAACGAGCTGGTTCTAGCCGCACACGTCGCCGACTATATAAACCTGCACTCGTCGCCGAGGCCAAACCACACAAGCAGCAGTTGCATATCTCCTTGCAGAGCTAGCCACTAACACATCTCCTTGAGCTAGCTAGGTCTTCCATGGCTCAACCGGTGATCACCCTCTCTGGTACCGCGGGTAATTAAGAGAGGAGAATTTGATGATCGACGTACCCATAAAAAAACATTAATTCAACATTCTACCAGAACAGAATATTACTGAACAGAACGGCGTCGGTTTTTCTCTTCTGCAGGAAACATCATCTCCTTCCTGGTATTCCTTGCACCAGTGTAAGTATATATTCATAATTAATCTTGTTGCAATATATCTTGATTAATTTGAATGGCGCTGCATGCGTGCAGAGCAATGTGATCTCATGTGATGGATCTATATATGCATGAATGTGCATGCGCAGGACGACGTTCGTGCAGGGAGAAGTCGACCGGAGGGTTCAGCTCGGTGCCGTACGTGGTGGCGCTGTTCAGCTCGGTGCTGTGGATCTTCTACGCAGTGATGAAGACAAACTCCAGGCCGCTGCTCCTTCTGTCTCACCCTCAGCGCTGTCGCCTGGTTCTGCTACCAAGGACCCATTCGTCACGGTACGTACGCAATTACTTACTCCCTAATTGCCAGACGCATTTGGCATTGACATATTGGTTAACTTTGGGGCATGCAATTGCATGCAGTACACCAACGTGGGCGGCTTCTTCTGCAGCTGCATCCAGATGGCGCTCTACTTCTGGTACCGTAAGCCCAGCAAGGCCATGCATGCTGCCACCGATCACCGACGGCAGGGCCTCGGCCGGCGGCGCGGCGCATGGGGACCAGGTGATCGAGCTGCCGGCACACGCCGTCGCCATGGATTGGCAGAAAGCCTCCCAGGATTCAGGTTCTGGTGAGGCATCAGGCACGCTGTCATCTTCACCTGAACGTACTTGAGGCTTGAGACTTCTCGTAGAATGCTCGTAGCGCCAATGCCAGGTTGCGAGCAGCCTCCCTTGATTCAGGAAGCTGATCACTCTAAGCTGGGTTGCTGCGACCTGGATGAGCTTATCCCTTCCATATTCTTTGATCCCTCCACACCCTGGACAGATAAAAGGTTACTGTTGTAAAACTAAGTGTTGTATTCCTCATATTAAGAACAACAACCAAGAGTGGTTAATGCATGCAGATCCACGCCACATAACAATTTGTATGCTCAAACTCTAGTTAATGTCGCCCTACTGAAGATGACTGGAAAGGTGAAGCTCTTTAAACGTACAGACTACAGCTAAACATACATCTGCCATTTCAATGTTCTCAACATATCAAAGTTCCACCACATGCACTAGATCACTGTGCCTGTGTGGCTAGTCTCAGGCTCCATACTATGACACAGAATTTTCAAACCAAGCATCAGCATATCCAAATAAACTACAAAGCTCTGGAAGAACTTGAATGTAAACTCTAATTAAGCCCATGGTTAGAGAAGAATAGCACAAGGAGGTCAGATTATCCATCTGTATAACTGTATCTAGTTGAGCACTTGGGACATCTGGAAAAATCACTATCGTGATGTATTTGATTAATCCTTTGGCCTCTCTTGGGTTCCATTGGAGATAATCAGATAACAGTTGGGGCAAACAAAAAAAAACTGTGATCTTAAATATATTTTCAGGTGAGACTTTCACTTACAAGGCGTGGCACACTTTTACTGAAACAAACTGATGCTTTTGCTCGAATTCGTGGATTCCTATTCTTGACGTAGGGCCGCATTTTTGGTAACGACACAAAAGGGGAGATCCAGCTCGTCATGATATAAGGGCCGCCTCAGCAGCTTCACAAAAATCGCTTGCCTTGTGAAGATTTTAGAAATAGCGGCATTAGTTGTGAACACATTTGAAAGAGAATATTTAAAGAGATTTCATGGTTAGTAAAGGAAATCTTCGTTTGAAAACTAAACAAGTGCAATTGTGAATAGCATATTTTAAAATGAAAAACGCACCAGTACATCAATTCAGTCCACCACTAGTTCACCGTATGACTTAAAAGATGTCAGCACACGTGAGCAGGAAATGGCGGTGCACGTTCTTTTCAAATGCTGCTACACCCTACGCCTATGGGGAATGATAAAAAGTTGGCTGAGGCTGCTAAACCTTGACTCCAGCCAATGAATCATCCATGACTTAGTTAAACAATGGTGGACCAACGTCATCAAAAGCTCGACCAAGGAAAAGAAGTCTATGACTTCTCTTGCGATGTTGGTGTCTTGACAAATTAGGAATGAGTGGAACACACGGATTTTTATAGAAGTCTTTACTACTCCCCCGATAATCTTCACCACAGTAAAAGATGAGGCGATAATTTAGGCCATGACAGGAGTGAAACACTTGAGAAGCATCATTCGGGGAGAGTAGGTTTTTGCGCCCCTCTTGGGTTGTTTTTTTAATTTGGTCTTTTTACATCTGTAATGAAACTCTTCTTTATTTAATGGAACGAGGTAAAGTTTTTACCTCCGATTCAAGGAAAAAAATAAGCGCAGTTTTACAGACAGCACTCCTTGGATTCTTAACAGATTTCACAATAAGAGAAACTACGGGCTCCCTGTAATTCAAATAGTTGATGTAATATAATTTTATAGCATTTCGGATGGATAAATGATGTCTGAAGATATGAATTTTGTTCTAAAAGAAAACACTTAAGATTGAATATACGAGGGAAACAACTTACGGCAGCTCCTGCAGCCTTTTCTTGCGATATATCGCCAACTGAGGGACGTTATTAAGAGCTTCGCATGTCCTTACCCAGTCCTTCGAATCCAACCTTGTAAGTAAAGTCTGTCAAACAATAGACAATAGCAAATCTTAGGGCTGAAACAATCTAAAAATGTTCAAGTATCCATTATCCAGCAGAAAAATCCTGAACATGAACAGCTAGCGGCATACAGTAAGGCTTGCCTCAACATCTGGGAGATCTGGCAGATTCTCAGAATCAATATATTCAATATCTACAATTCGTGCTGCCGACGACCACCGACGGCACGGCCCCGGCCGGCGGCGCCGCGCATGGGGACAAGGTGATCGAGCTGTCCGCACACGCCGTCGCCATCCTGTCCGTGAGCCCGATCCCGATCCTTGGCGTGCTCAAGATCGAGTTGATGGCGGCAGCGGAGCAGCAGGCCAGCGGCGACAAGGACAAGGAGGACAACAAGGCGGCCGATGTCAACATCAACAAGGAGCAGCCGGAGGTCTTCGAGATCGCCGCCGTGTGAGGCTGCAGGGAGACCCACTGACCGATCAACGTCGACGACGACGTATGTATAAGAAGGATACCATATGCAGATGGCGTAATTAGTGATTTGATTATCGTACGTGCGTGCACGGGTGTGCGTGTGTGTTAGTTAATTATAATTATTGGATTGTGTTGTGGTTTTAGTTACTCTCTTTAATTCATAATATAAGAGTAGTCCCAATATTTCACCTCAGCGTCTCTTAATCCGTACCACTTAGACAAAAAGCTTATGTGGCCGGATAATTATGAAGAAGAGAGAGTAAAGTTGTTTTTTACTTTAGATACGGCTTTTAGTGCTGTAATCGATGCAAATTAACTCTTAAGTGATCCCGTGTGGCTTACACACATACTACCATGTACTAAAACTATGCTATAAACATGCTACAAGATTAAAATGGTAGCATTAATCATAAAATATAATAAATAAAAACTTTTTAGAGACAACACCAAGATACAAGCTATTGAAAATGTTATATCTAAATAGTTATTTAATGTAGTAAGATACAACTTAAAATACAATGCATTACGAGTGCCCTAATTAGTTTTAGATTTGTGCATAATAATTAGGGAGGAATAGTTAATGTATCGAATGAAACTAAAGAAACTCTTCCCATCAGCCTATCGATGGGAGCAATTTCCATCGGCCTACAATCCAGCCATTCATTTTTGTGCTATTCATCCAACCGTTCACTCCCTCCTATAAAATCCCCAATCAGGTTTTGCCTCTCCCCATCTTCTGTTCTCGCCGCCACCGCCACCCTTGCGGAGCTCGCTGCACGCCTTGGTTGCTGCCATAGTGGAGAATTGGAAGTGCTGCACCGTCACCTTCCTCGACGGCTTCGCCCAGCGCGACCGACACCAAGGGCGTCCGCGACGCAGCCCCACCTCGCCAAGCGCGGCCACTTCACGCCGTGCGCGGGATCGGTGGTCTCACCACCACTGGCGTTCAACCTGCTCGACGCCTCCGTCACGTCTTCCTAGATGCTGACCCGCGGGACCTAGAGGCCTACTACACCACCTCCGCCCAGGGCATCCACATGATCGTGCAGGCATACCGGGCGCAGCTGTCCTCGTGGAGCAGATGGTGGCGGCAATCGATGCCAAGAACATCGCATTATGGATCGTGGGGCTGATCAAGAAGGCCATCGCTGACGGAGCGTGGGCAGCATTGGGTCGGTGATTGCAAGGAGGCTATAGGCATTCGGCTGCATCGTCTCCTACCGCTCTCTATTTTGACGGAAACTATGGGAAACCAATTTGAATTAGATAGGAAACAAATTTGTGTTAAATTCAGAACAACATTAAGTATCATTATGCTGCAAGTCGATGGAAATGAATTATTGTGGTATATGAAACAAATTATTGTTGTATAGGAAAGAAAATACCTAGATGAATGAAACATAAACAAATTAGCCCGGATGAACAAACATTAGTTGTTGTATTGGTCTGAAAAATTTATTGTGCAAGTTTGAATAAAATGTCTCCCTCTCTCTATGCAAATGTTTCCACGTTGCCATAACAGAAGGAGCCCATGATGCTGAAAATCCAGTGATTTGAATCAGAAGTTTCCAAAAAATCTAGGATTGCGTAGTATATATTCCATTGTTGTTTTAATTTGAAAATTTTGTTGCACAAGATTTAGTAAAATATTTCCTTCTCACTAAGAAGATGTTTCCATGTTGCCATAATAGAAGGAGCCCATGACGCCAAAATTCTAGCGATTTGAATCATAAGTTTCCTAAAAATTCAGAATTGTGTTGCATATATTCCATTGTTGTATTGTTTCGAAAATTTTGTTACGCAAGGTCTAGTAAAATGTTTCCCTCTTGTTATGCAAATGTTTCCGCTAACAGAAGGAGCCCACGATACGTATTGCATACAAACAGTGGCCCATGTTTCCTATGGTCACTACAGTTGTTTGATGTGGTCATTAAAGTTGTCTCTTGTAAATTTAGCTAATCCTGTTTATTGCTAATCTTACTATCACATCTGACTGCTGAGACCTATGCTGATGGAATGTTAATATCGGCATACCAATTTATAACACTTTCCATAAAACTATTATCCTTATCCCCTGCAGCAAATACTCCAGGACATCAACAATTGGCGTAATAGCAGCTGCTGGAGTACTACTTTAGGAATGCTACTTATTGCTGATTGATGGTTGCATGCATGCTCCATTCGTTGAAATTTTTTGGATGCAATTTAGAGGAAAGTTAGTACTAGTGCGCCTGCTAAACTTTCCAACAAATTTCTGTTTGGAGCCAACATGAAAATTTGAGATGGAAACCAACAAGAAAATTTTCAAACTGAAATTTTCGAGCCAAAAGGAGTACTTGCTCTGTCTATATATACATGCATATATCCTCGTCTTAGTTCATCTTGTTGAGAGAGGACCCCATCCAGTCTTGGCTTCTAGACTTTAGGCCACATCTTGATCTTAATGCTAATCGATTTGATCCAAACTTTCCACCTAATGATGAGCTTGAGGAGGAACAAACTGAAGATGGTGATGGTATTGCTGTTTTCCCTTTCTAGTACTGCAAGTATGTGTGACCAACAGCATTTTAATCTTGAAGTTTGCTGCTGTTGTACATGCTAGTGCACAGTTTGTCTTGCTTATGTGTATACTTACTGTATTCATGCATCAACAGTAGCTCATGAGCTCAATGACAACAACTCAATGTTAAGCAATGTTCAGGAGCCAATCCTTTAGGCTAACGGTGATGCTCCTACTTTACATGATGCTAATCAAGATGGTGTTGCCGCTTCGTGTTCAGGTTCCACTAGTACAGAAAAGGCTATCCAAGGTAGTTGAAATACAACATCTGAGGCGGTTATACCCGCCGCCTCCAAAGATAAGACGGTTGATACCGGTTAACCGCCTCTGATATTTAGTTATCCGAGGCGGTTGATAAAGGCTAACCGCCTTCATAAGTATAGTTTTTTCAAAATTTTAGAAGTGGTTATTAAGGTACAATCGTCTCAAATATATTTTTCTACAGGTACAGTTTTTTTGGATTACAGTTCATATAATAGATCTATAGCACAACACATATAACAACAGTTATATATCACACTGCTCAATCATTCTCGCATTGATCACAACACATGACGTACTCACATTCACATGCATGCACATACAAAAATAAAATTACACAAGTTTTCCACTTGTGACATGTACTCAATTGACAGTTAAGTTATTGATCAATTCACAAAAAACTGCGAAGTTCTTCACAAGAAATACAACCACTCGCCGCAGCCTCCATATATAATTGATCTGTTGATGAACAAGAAGTCTCATTTGTTAAAAAATGAAATTCACAAGAAAAAATTATAATTTCAAACTCACATACATGTTAACATCAAGAGAAAAAGTAAACATGACATTTTGAAACAAGAGGTGCACTTATCATTTGAAACCACAAGTTTGAAAGAAATAATAATGTAAGTACAAAGCTTGATCACTATCGAACTAGAAACCTAACTAATTGCAATCCTAAGTTCCTAGCTTTATGGTGCCGGCAGGTGATTGAACCCTCCTTCGGCACTGATGACCTCGTTGTTTAGAATGTAGCCATGTGCGACCAAATTAGGGCGATGTCCATATCTTCCAACTATTTGATTCGCATAAGTTTTGCCTCTTCCTGAAGATATGAAACTTACACTTAGGGCGAATAGCATGAATAAACACTATAAATTAGTGGCGATGGTTTCATACCGCTAGATCATTGAACTTTGGGTTGTCATAAAGGGCTAGCATGTGGAAGCACACGTAGTACCCATAGAGGGCAGATCCTTGGGGTTGTTGCTGGCACTACAAAAGGAATATCGATTAGCTATAGAGTGCAGATGTATGATGGCATTAGTATGGAGAGTCAAGGACATTAGAGAATACCTTAAACTTGGAGTCATGATGTAACTCGACAGGCACTCCTTCCTTGTGTCTCCCTCCTTGTTTGATGTACGTATCAAATGCTCTATTTGATTCAAAACAATAAGCTTGACGATGTCATTTCATTGAAAAAGAAGAAAGAATAGCCATCAACGAAGAGGAAAGTTTTTGTACTCATATGTCGAGTAGAGCCATGATGTCCAAGTATGCGTCCTTGTGCTCCTCATGGCTACACCTCATGGACTCAAGGTAATATACCTTGTTTGCTTTTAGCACGATGACGATGAGGATCCAATGGCCCCTGGTTATACGATACAAAGCTATGATATGTTTAGCCATCGAATAATGAGAATTTGCAAAGCACATGGCTTACCCGATGTTATACGCAACCTGGATGTAATCTCGTGCGGAGTACTCATGGAGTATATGCACACGTAATCCCACACGAGGTTCCTATTTGTTGTGATGTTTTGTGCCGAGATCAGATGTGGGTCGCCGAACCCCACAAAGCTGTGGAGCTTTCTTTTCTCGGTTAGATCAATCATATCTGAGTATAGGACATCAATGGGTTATATTATGCACTTAGCGGTAGTAAAACAAAATTGTGCTGTATTATAAGAACTTACAGCGTGAAGCTTCTGGCCTGTTGGACGTTGTCATCCACCATAGGTTGTCTCAGCACGTTTTGGGCGAGCTAGCTCCACCATAGGTTGTCTCAGCACGTTTTGTTGGTGTTTTACCGATCATCGACCAATGGCGTGGACCGTGGGATCGCGTCTGCTGATTCCAAGAAATCACCATCAGCGATTTCGCCACAAGCCATGGCAAGAACTAGCTTCTCAGATGAGGGGGTTTTACGACAACTTAACCCCTCCGACTGATCAGGAACCAAGACAAGGCTGAGTCGATCTTGGCGGTCTCTCACTTGACGACGAGCCCGACAATGATGTCAATCAGTTCATGATCACGTGAATTGCACAAGTCCCATGTCAGGATTATCACCCGCATGTTTCGATCATCTAGATGGCTGATGAAACACACCGGAAGCCTCCTCCGACGGCAGGTCCATGATGGATCTGGAATACACCTCCAACAGACAGTATCCCCACAAAGTACTCCTGATGGGGAACATATCACAACATCAGAATCACGAGAATGACGGAGAGGATCCACCTCCTGCCACAGAGATTCCTTTGCAAAACCTGGCATCATCGCAAGCACACAACCCATGTAATCGAGAGAAGACTCCAATCCCGTGAGATTCCGATCTATTTGGATTGAGGGCTGCTCAATGCCTGTCTGGAATCTGAGAATAAATCCGACAGCCTCCTCTTTCGATGGATCTCACGACTCCAGAAGGAAAGTTATCATTGGAGGATATGGAGCAACGTGTTCTCCAGGCACGAGAGCAAGTAGAGTCCTCACATAAGGTGGCTTATGCCCGTAGTACCACGAAAAGCATAACCTGTTCCAACACTTCTCGTGAGAGGGCTAGTCACGAAAGATGAGCTAATCGGGAGAGATCTCCTCGAGGAACAGATCATCCACGTGATCGCGTATACTCACCCGTCCGGATGACAGATCTATGCGGATACATGGATGAATGAAGGAACTGAAGAGCCCCACCACATCATTCTTCAGATTGCAATACTTCTCGGTATCACGGCCAAGATCGAGGACGATCACCGATACCGAATGATAGAAGGGCTCGATGAGCTATCTACCGCCGCCAAGCTTTCTCCACAGAACTATGACGGGTTTGCTGGCCCTCATGGTTCAAACCGGGAACAATCGAGAAGCATGGCGGCATATCAGATTCCACTGAGTTCTTGCAAATATACACAACAACCATTGAGGCCGCAGGAGGGAACGAGAAGGTCATGGTTAACTACCTCCCGATTGCCCTCAAAGGACTAGGGAGGACCTAGCTCACGAACCTTCAACCCGGATGAATCTACTCATGGGAACAGCTACGTAGCCAATTTCGGGGAAACTTCCAGGGAACGTAGGCACGTCCTGAGAAACTTGATGACCTCTTTTGACTCTTCCCGGAGAAGGGGGAATCCTTGCGAGACTTCACCAAAAGATTCAGCAACGTCCAAAACACCATTACCAAGATTACTGATCACGAGGTGATCTAGGCTTTCATACGGAGTTGCCAAAATCAGCGTTGTATAGAGGAAGTCTCCATGAATATCTCCAAAATAGTAAAGGAGCTAATGGAGCTCGCCAACAAGGCAACCAATGCTGAGGAAACCGTCTAGTTCATCAAGGAGAGGGATGAATGCATTGAATGGCCCCAACTGGGATATCACGACAACTCCAAGAAAAGCAGACGCAAGAAGAATTCCTCAAAGGAAGATCATGTCATGAGATAGAAGACTGGAGAATTAATGACTAACTTCAGGAAAAGCCTCAGGCAAAGGCGGGACCCTCCGACAAGAACTAGTGTGACTTCCACCAGACCGATAAGCACGATCTTCGCCAATGCTGACTCATCAAAAAGTATGTCCAGGAGGAAGCTGAGAAGTTCAAAGGGAAAGGACCCCAGGTCGCGTAGCTCCAATGATAGCTCCTGCGACCAGCCCCCTTTCCAGAACGAACAACGAAGGATAGACCACATGTTCGGGGGCTCGGCATCTTATGAGTCCAAAAGGCAATACAAGACAGTAGCCCGAGAAGTCCTCGCAACAATTCCCCCGACCTGTCAGACGGTCAAGTGGTTAGAGGTCAACATTACTTTTGACCAAACCGACTACCCCGAGAACTTCTTTCGACCAGGACGATTCCCCATTGTGGTCGAACCTACCATCAACAACTACAGAGTTTCCTGAGTACTACTAGATGGAGGAAGCTCACTTAATGTCCTCTTTACCAATGCACTCGACTCGATGCAAATCCCTCGCTCATCCCTCTAGCTGGTCACACAAACCTTTCATGGCATCGTGCCCGGATCATCAGCTATGCCGATCGGGTAGATCACGCTCCCGGTCAGCCCGAGAACTTTTGGATAGAAAAAATTCTATTTGATGTAGTCAACTACGAGACAGCATACAATGCCATCCTAGGACGACCAACCCTCACGAAGTTCATGGTCACCGCGCACTATTCCTACCAATGTGTGAAGATTCCAGGCTCAAAGGGTGTTATCACGGTTCGCGGCTGTCTAGAAACAAGCCTAAACTGCGATAAGCTTAGCTTGGACCTAGCAAAAGTGCATCACATCGACAAGGACCACAAGCACTCACGACCTAGTGTGACCGTATCAGTACACGGGCACGACAACACTTCTCTCAAGGGGGTGACCTGATCCGATCCGGTTAGCCACAGAGGATAGTCAACCCCTCAACCCCTGGAACATCGATCATCCCCAGCAAATTTGTATGTAAGTACCCTACCTAGCATATAGAGGACCTCTACTTAGCACGAGCACTTGGACAAGCTAATACAGAGTCAACAAGACGTCAAGGTGTCCTGGGAAGGCCTGTGGTCAATGGGAAGACTCGAATGATAGCTTAGTTTATTTTCTTTCAACCGGTACGTGAATACTCAGTTAAATAAAGTTTCTATTCTTAACTATCCATTAGGAACATTCCTTTTCCAATAGACAATTGGGGGCTGGATAGATACAATGGGGTTTAAAGTTTTCCGACAACATGTTTTATGGAACACTTAAAAGTTTAGTACTCGCAAAGGGAAGGAAGTCCGAGCTCTAGCCTCGCGGGAAGGAGGATCCTTATTGTGTCGACAGGTGATAGAGGGTCCCTGAACCCTTCACTTGACCTCGACCAAAGGATTGATTGACCGGACTGCCCGACTAGCAGCAAAGTCTTCTAGCTTGGATTGAGGAGGAATCAGAAGGTGCGAAGTAAGGCATGTTCGAGGAAACCGTTCAACACTTAGTACACCGATAAGGCTCTCCAACTAGCTATCGCAAGGAATAGCCGGGTCAACATGACACTAAGACAACTTGTCGACTATAAAGGACATATGTGCCTACACCCTTCCATGGGCAAAGAGGGAGAATTCTAAACTACGGTCTTGAAGCAGGACAAAGGAAGGTTCCTTATCGTGCCTAGACCTAAGGCCTGACTAACCAAACTCCCTGACTAGTAGCGAAGTCTTCCGACTCGAGCCAAAAGAAAAAGGCTAAAAAGCACTAAGTATCCCGAGTCCTCGACAGGTCCTTAGTACCAGGTTCCCGATAAAATTCTATCTCTAAGTTAAGGAAAAATACACACAAGCACAACACAAGTACTAACAGAAAGATTTCCAAGTCTTTATTCACATGTTCTTTACATGTTGCGCCTATCGGTGAAGACATCTGCAGCTTCGTACATAGCCTCTATCAGCTTCTCGATTTCCCCTATCTCAGCCCCTAGCAGTTCATCGCAGATGGCCTCAACATCCATCTTGGGATGCCGGGCCTTTCAGCAAAGCCAGGGCCATGGATAGGAAATCCCAGACTCCTTGACGAAACTGGGTGCTGATATGGGCCTGCACAGTTGGCTTTAGACGGGAGATCGCTGCCACCAGCTCCACCATGTGCATGGCATGGCTCTCCACCAAAGGGATGACAATCCCGACCTTGTTCAACACCGCCTCCAGTAGGTCTGCTACGTATTGAAGTTCCTCCTTCAGAGTAGACACTTGGGACTTAGCTTGAGACAGCTTCGCCCGGACTCCGATAAGCTCATCGGCCAGTTAGGCCTTGTCTTGGACTAGACGGCCCTTCTTGGCCTCTAGCTTGGCCGCCTTGGATTTCTCCGCCTTCAACACTGCATCAGATTCAGCTAGGCACTTCTTCAGCTCCTGAACCTTCGACCAAAGGGCAAGCTAAAAGTGACAAGGTCAATCTCAACACATGCAACTTAATGGGTTAACAGCTTCTCGCTTTTATTACTCTAGCAGGGGATCGACGTATTTAGACAAGTCGAGGCCATCCTCGATAAGCGCCACCAGCTCTGCCGGCAATGACGACAAAGGAGGTCCCTCAACCGACAAGACCGGAGGAGGCGTGACTATTGGAGCAAAGGAGGCGATCACTTGGGACGGAGGCGGGTCTGACTTCTTAGCCGGGGCTTCTCGGTCCCCGTCGCAGGTGCTTTGGCAGCTGAAGGAGCCTTCACTGCCGGAGGACGGGACTGCTTCACTGGATCAGTAGCCTTGGTCGAAGTAAGGTTCACCCTGCAAAAGATGAGCAAGTCAAGAAAACTGCCAACCCCTACTTGGGAAGAAGTATTACTAGGAGAACACTTACAGCAGCTGCTTCAGCTGCATCGGGACTCGATGTTCTGGAAGAGCCAATCCTCTCTTCATTGGAGTCACTTGGGGAGTAGAATCGACAACTCAGGACTTCTCCACGACAGGTTCCTTCATGACTAGAAGAGCCGATGCCTCCAGACGAGATCCTTTAACACCCTGTGCAGCGATGAGAAAAGGAGTTCCAACATCTCACAGCCTAGGCAAAGGAAGTTCAGGACAAGTAGGGAAAATACCTGTGGGGCAGGTCTCAGAGGCAAAGGAGGAGTCTGAGTTGGAGACGCCGCTGAAGGAGCCTTCTCCGGCTAGTCCTTCTCAGGCGCACCTCCTGCACCAGACTCGGGGGCTAGGATCTGCAGGTTCAGACTTCAATCCTGTCGCTGTCCTCGACCTCGGCTCCAACTCGCTCGGCCTCCAGATCAGGCGTGCCCCAACCAACCCGCTGCAAAAGAAGCACGCCCGAGTCAGGCTAAAGTTAATCTGGTGCTACTCGAAGATATTAACCCAACAAGGAGCATAATTTGAACTTATTGAGAGGATCTCTTTCCTCTTGTCGGGTTCGAGCTTCGTGATCAGGAGCGGCACCATGGTCCTTCCTCCCGGAGATGACAAGTCAAAGAGGTACTTGACCCTCGACTAGAGCTCGTCAGGAGAGAGTTCTGCATGAAGAATCAACTTGAGTAGATGAGAGTACAAATGTCCTACTCTATGTGCTAAGGCAAACGCAACACTTACCAGTGTTGAAGTCCCTCGTGTGATCCTCCCGGTCCGAGTACTCCAGGATGCCAAGATCCTTGACCTGAGAGGACTCGGCTACCGCCTGAGGAAGTCCTCAACGACATCCCATGCTAACAAGCCTCTTTTGCTGAGGTCAGTAATCTCATCAGCAAGCACCTTGAGCCGGCCGGTCTGCAGCAGCATCTCCATCCAGGCCTCCGTCTGGAAGAGCACCAGACTACGGTACCCAATGCCAGGCATGGGCAGAGGTTGGCAGTAGGACCACTTCGTGCGCCAGCCCGACCACGAGCTCTTGCTGGCAAAGGGGATGTACCTCTCCTTCTTCCCCTCCCTTAACCGGAACCTGGCAGCGCCAATGACACCCTTCAACCTTCTCAAGTTGTAGAAGTATCGCCAAAGGTCCAGGCTCAAGTGGATGCCGAGGTACACCTCACACAGGTGTGCAAAGATGCTCGACATTAGCATCGAGTTGGGACTGAGGTGGATCAACTCAATCCCATAGAAATTAAGGATGAGGAGGAAGAAGGCAGACGACAGGAATTGGAATCCACACCGGAAGAAGTTGGAGAAGATGACGGTCCAGGCAGTGTCTAGACTCTTAATCATCTCCTTCAGTGCTGGGCGGCAGGGAACTATCACTTGGGGAAGAATGTGCTCACCCTTCTCCAGCTTGTCGATGGTAGTGGCATCGACATCAGAAGCATAGAACTCCGAGATTGCCACTACCAGTGTAGAGCCAGAGTCCTTTGATGTCTTCTCAGCATCGTTGGCAGGCTTCCAAGAGCTAGCCGGGGTCTTGAAAGAAATATTCTTCTTGCCCATTTCCGAGAGAAGGAATGCAAAAGCAAGAAAAGGCAAGAACAGGCGAGAGGAAGAAGATGAAGTTGAATGGCTAGAGACTGGATGCGGTGAAAAAACCCTAGGTCCCCTAGCGGACTTATAAATTTAAAAAGCTGCGCAATCTCGATTACCCACGCAAGAAATACAATGGCAACCGAGGCCACGTCCCCTGGTTCACGTCCCATCACAGTTAATGCGCAGTAACTTTATGCGCATGAGCAGTTGCTTTCATGGGAAATAAGGAGTTACAGGCACAGGACCCGTCAAACGTGTCGCAAGTTTCTCACGTCATCGCAGCAACAACAAAAGAGGGAAAGATTCTCACCACTACGCGAAATCTCCTCCACGACAGTTCAAATTTTGGAAACCCACCGGTTCAGATAATCATGATTGCAAATTCACAGGCAAGACCCAAGTGTCTGTTGGACTTCCTAGAGTTCCTACTTGGATGTGGGACTACTTGGGAGCTTCCTAAGTTACTCGGGAAGTACTCGGTACCTGACTAGGAAATTTTGAAGATCAAGAGCCCGAGTGGATGACTCATCCTGCTCGAGAGTTCCTACGAAAACTTAGGAAAACATCTAGTTGGATGATTATCCCTGACTGGGTTGATTCCTTTGATCCTCTTGGCCTTGTTCCACATATTGATGGGGGTCTTGACGATGAGTAGTGGACAACTACTGTATACGACGACCGTATCCGTATATATATACACCATGACTAAGAAGTATCCTAATTACCCGGGAAGGAGTGTACCCCGGAGAAGGACTCTACGTCAATAAGGAAACCACTCGTGGGTATCTGGGACTCCTTAAACTAGGCAGTTAATCCCGATGTTTAAGGAAAGTGGAATCCTGCTCGGGGATGACTCCATATCACCTACGATATAGTATACTCTCTATAAAAAGATCCCGATGGCCTTTGGAGAAGACATCTTGCTTTATCTCTTCCAAGCACTACAAGCCTTTCAAGATCAATCAACTTCTGAGCAAGTAGAAGAGATGATCTGCCTCGATAACCACCTCCGACTAGTTGTAGATCCCATTTAAGACTAGATATCTCCACTAGTACTTTGCTTCGAGATCAATATATACCAATAGGACGTAGGGCTACTATCCTAAGGGAGGCTCGAACCTGTATAAAGCCCTGTTGCCAGTAGCTTGATTTGTGGATCAGCTTACTTAGAACGATCCCCTCATCTCTTTTCTCTCTCCTCCACGTATTACGTAAGATCGGCAGTTTACCGATCGTCGACAGGAAGCAATGATGGACCCAGACTCTAAGAAATGGCTTGGCGTCATGAGACCTGAGATAGAATCGATGGGTGACAATCATGTTTGGAACCTGGTCAATCCACCTAATGGCATTAAACCATTGAGTGCAAATGGGTCTATAAGAAGAAGATTGATATGGATGGAAATATTCACATCTATAAAGCTCGACTAGTCGCAAAATGTTTCCAACAAGTTCAAGAAGTTGACTACGGTGAGACTTTCTTGCTCGTAGTGATGCTTAAATTTGTACAAATAATTCTAACTATTGATGTGTATTTTGATTACAAAATATGGCAAATGGATGTCAAAACAACTTTTCTTAATGGAAATCTAAGTGAGGATGTGTATATGACACAGCCTAAGGGTTTTGTCAATCCAAAGAATGCTAGTAAAATTCGCAAGCTTCAGAAATCCATTTATGTATTTAAGCAAGCATCTCAGAGTTGGAATATCCATTTTAATGAGGTAGTCAAAGAGTTTGGCTTCACCAAAACAAAGAAGAACCTTGTGTTTACAGGAAGGCTAGTGGGAACGCACTTGTATTTCTTGTCTTATATGTGGATGACATATTATTGATTGAGAATGACATCTCTATGCTGGAGTCTGTTAAAGCCTTATTGAAAAATAGTTTTTCTATGAAGGTCTTAGGAGAAGTAGCATATATCTTGAGAATAAAGATCTATAGAGATAGATCGAAAAAACTAATTGGATTAAGGCAGAGTACATACATTGACAAAGGGTTGAATAGGGTCAACATGAAGAATGCCAAGAAAGTGTTCGACTACTGATGAGCAAGACCACATGAGTAAGATCCCATATGCTTCGGCTATTGGATCTATCATATATGCCATGTTATGTACTCGACCAGATATTTCATATGCTCTAAGTGTTATGAGCAGATATTAGTCTGATCTAGGTGAATATCACTAGACAGCTGTCAAGAATATCCTTAAGTACTCGAGAAGGACTTAGGATATGTTCCTTATCTATAGTGGTGAGGAAGAGCTCGTTCTAAATGGTTACACCGATACAAGCTTCCAAGCTGACAAAAACGATTATCATTCGCAATTTGGGTTTGTCTTCATTTTGAATGGAGGAGCAGTGAGTTAGAAAAGTTCCAAGCAAGAGATGGTTGCTGATTCTACGATGGAGATCGCATATATTGCGGCTTCTGAAGCCGCAAATGAAGGTGTTTGGATAAGGAAATTCATCAATTAATTAGGTGTGGTTCCAAGTGCCTTGCACCCGATGGATCTCTATTGTGACAACAATGGTGCCATCGACGTGTGACATCGACTCTACTTTTGCTATGGGTTTGCGTGTCTAGTTGGAATTTTGTGATATATAACTTGCGGTGGTTCCTTGGTTATGTGACAATTTTTTTAATTATGCTATCGTAGCCTACCCATAAACCTACACTCGTCGCCGATGGTGACGGCCACCTCAGGACGACCTAGAAACGCTGGTGTCCTACTCCTCACCAGTGGTGGCGGCCGCAGAGGAGTCCCCCGCTACTTGGCTCTCAACGATGGGCTCCTTGTCACTAGCTGCGGCGGCCATATCTCCCTGCCAAATTGCGATGGCACCGGCGTTTCAGGAGATGGCGAGAGGGGTGGAGAGGAGGTTGCTGGTGGATCCGTGGAGGAAGGGAGGAGGGAGGCGGAGGAGCTTGATCTAGTGGCCGCCCCGTCCCCCACCTTAGCTGGATCCGACCAGCCCTGTTCCCGCTGCTTCCTCTGCCGCTGCGACGGTGGTGGCCATGGTTCCTTCCTTCACCAACCCCTCCCGTATCGGCTAGATTTGACCCCTCCCCCTGGTACTCCCGCTGCTTCCTCCGCCACCGTGCTAGTGGCGATAGCGGTTTCTTCATTCCTCACCAACCCCTCTCGCATCAGCCGCCACTTCGAGGCCACCGTGTTGTGCCAGCGGAGTAAGGAGTAGGAGAGGAGGCGGTTGGCTAGGGATCGGGATTAGGGGAGGGAGAAGGAGACGCTAGGGAGCTCGGGCTCGATTAGGAGTCCAAAGAGGGGAAAGGGGAGAACGGTGTTGCTAGGAGGTCTGGATCACTAGTGAGGTCGACAGCTAGCGTTCGGGGGTAAATATACGGGCTGTTTAATTTGGGCCTGGGTTGAAATCCATCATAGACAATTTTTTCTAACAAACCATGTGTGATTTATTATAGACGCTTTTTTTACAAAGCCATCTGTAATGACCTGTTATTACAGAAGATTTTTTTCTATGATATCTATTTTAGTAAAAACCGCCTATGATAATCTTTATTATAGAAGATTGTTTAATCGTCTATGATAAAAGGGTTTAGGATAGGCATTTCTATAAAAGTGCTGTCACATGAACGGAAATAGAACTCCTTGTTTTGGTAAGCATTTTCACATGAATTGTTAAACATATCGCTATTATGTACAAGATTGCTTGATATTTTGTGCCATACGTATGTGGACCCTCCGTCAACCTCGTTCTAGGTCCGGCCCTGCTCGTTGCCATGCATAGTCGAAGACGAGGCATCCGATTGGTGTCGTCATGTATGAGCTGGCAATCTGAGTTACACCGATGCCTCATTCAAAAGGCCGAATTCCATTGGACCGTGTATACACTTATCTCTAAACTATGCCGGGCCGAATTCCATTGGACCATGTATACACTTATCTCCTGCTCAAAAAAAATGTATACACTTATCTCTAAACTCTGCCGGGCCGAATTCCATTGGACTGTGTCACTGCTAAAGTCAACATTCAGGCCGGGCTCGCTGGCAGCATTTGTCTGCCCATGCTGAAGCAGTTAAGACTCCCTGGAATGTACATTGTCAACTTTCTGTAGGTTTCCTCGCATGGAAAAAAGAAAAAAAACTGCAGGTGCAACAGTGCGGTTTTGTGGTGGACAAACAGATGATCTTCAGGGCTCCACACGCCTGGTAATTGCATCACACAATAGCAGATTGGAGAATTCAGCCCACACTATTCCTTCTCAGGGCCAAAACATGCAGGCTTCACTCTCACACATCTCAAGGGACTTCGATATAACACTTGTCAAGAGCAGCTCTCTTTTGAGAGCACATGCAAAACAAAGCGTTCTCTGTTATAATCCTTTACGTTCTCAATCATGCGACATTGTACA
Organism: Stipa capillata; assembly: GCA_019208055.1. Lineage (NCBI taxonomy): Eukaryota > Viridiplantae > Streptophyta > Magnoliopsida > Poales > Poaceae > Stipa > Stipa capillata. Next base: position 212,157 of record JAGXJF010002534.1, read on the forward strand.
GACTAAAGAGGGGCTCCACTATGCTTGCAATGCCATTTAACTGGCTCCAGAGCCTAACGTATGTAATATTTAGCGCTATGAGAAACGAGAATGAGGGGCACTTTGCCTTCAAAAGAAAAGCATGCTGTCTCCTTTACCAGGATGCAAGAAAAATTATCCCTCTTGCTTACGCCTCTGACTATTTCAAGCTTGGGGGTAAACATTGAAAACTTCCCCATCTTTTTTTTTGAAGAAACACCTAAAAAAATCCATTTTAAAGGGCAAGGCCACTATAATAGTTGTTATATTACTTCTGTATGTCAACAAGGAGAATCTGGACAACATGTCATACACATGTCTCTTATTTTACAATTTACGCCCACCCCCGGCTCACTTCCTTGATAGTCAAAAAATATGTGAGCTATTATGGTACTCCACAATCAGTCGTGCACGATCATCACTAGGTACCGCCTAGCGACTTCAGCTTTTGCATTTGCGGATTCAACAAATGAATAGAGTGGGTCAATATGTATATTAATAGGTTATTCAACATTTTGGAAACTATGAATAAACATTCTCAAGAAATTGTTATGTACTTATGTAGCTCTCTTGTATTCAGTAGAAGGATTTGATGAAAAGGTGAGAAAAGAACATCAGAGACATTACAATGACACACAATATAGGTTTACCGACATACACTATGGAGGATCATCAATACTGGAAGATCCAAGGACAATTTCTCTCTTTAGTTTCATAGTAAGCTTGTGCACCGTGTGGAGCTGATCCATCGAAGTATAAAATCGATAAGCACAGTCAACAAACATGATAGGAATGGGAGTCAACAAACTGTTCGTAGGAAAAATGACATACTTTGGATCTAGTGGCTCTACCAATCATGAAGACAAAAATTCGGTTGCCTAGCCTCTTAAAGTCACCTGATGCGTGTCTTAGGACTGAAGAATCACTGCATTTATGGTGGTAAGAAAGCAGCTAGAAAGTATGAAGCTGATCAGAGTAGTTTACTTCAAAAATTCACATGGCCCAAGTTGTTCAGATAGAAAAATTATCTTTGACGAGTACCACGATTGACTATCATCAGAGCAAGATTTAGCCCATGTTAGTGTCTGCCGTGATCTCATAGTCATGGGCTGCTGATTTTGTGTTGGTCGTGCCGTCGATGCACTTTGTGTGGTCCTTTGAGCAATAGAACCTGGTTCACTCATAGATGTGTATTCATTTAGAGGTAATTCACCTTTGCTCAGTTTCTCAATCAGCTCCTGTTAAACAAAAAAGGGACTCGAAGCATTACTTTTAGGTATGATTACTATTCAATCACATAATGGCGCCAATATCTAACAGCAATTCTATCAAAATAGCTCCTACTAAGTTTATCCAATTTAGTTTGTTCTGAGACATATTTGATCAATTGAATGAGTGCCACATTCCTAAAGCCCACAAACTTTAGGAGTAGGATACATTTTGGTTTCAACAAAAGTTAATCATCGCATTGCATGAGATAATTATTTACTACATGGAGCACAAGGAATAAATCAACTTATCAGATATTTGATGAAGAAAACGGAACTTTAGTAGTAATAGTTCTATCACATGCCTCTATAAGCGGGAAAAAATGTGATAATGTCCAGGTTTCCTCACCATCCTGCCGCTTTGTCCTGGCAGCATTTTTTTCTGGTATGAAAATTAAAAACATGTTAATTAAAGGAAGAAAGTAAAAGAATTTTAGCTCAAATCATGACCACCTTTTGGGCATCAAATTTGAGAGAGAAACAACCAGCTTGTGCTGTCTTTCTTGAATCTGAACAGCCCAAGTATTTTAAGCTGTTTATTACTTCATATCATCTGATGGCAGTTTCGCTAGCTGCAAGTAACAAATTAGCTCACAATGTCATATAGACATGAAAATTTTGTCAATCCAAATTGTAGATCCAATTTTTGCGATGTACTCTTGATATATTTGCCTAAATGAAAGAGTAAGCATTATCTTAGATGAAATCTTCCATACTACAAGCACCATGTTGACTTTAAGCATTTGCCAAAATGAAAGAGTAAAGATTATCTGTAATGCAAAGTATCACATGTTAACTTTAAGCAGAATTTCCCATTCTTTTGATAGATAACAGTGAATTGTAAGAGGCATATGGGTCTCACAGGAGCCATCATGAACATATGAAGTTCCTGCAAATTATGTAGTCCTTATAGTACCCTATACTTCTGCATACTTGTCGTAACCACTCTGCTACTCATAACTCATAAGCAATGAAAAAGTTGATGTGAATTACCTACAACAACTTGTCCCCTTTGTCACCTTCAAACTTCTCTAGATATACAATTGCATATATAATCAGCAATCTCAATTTGTTTTCTAGACTCATATTCTGGGCAATAGAACAAACGAGTCAAGCAAAGAATAAAACTAAACTGATAAAGACTTGGTAGTAAGCCAGTTTACATTTTTCACTCTTTCTAAACAAACCTACTTTGACTTGAAGATACTGATCACCTCCTTCACTCCTGCATCTCCAAAAACCAGATCTTGCTCCAACTGTCCAATGTCATGGAGCCCATACTCCCTGATAAACTTGTTAATTTTTCCAGAAATCTGAACAAGAGCTCAACAAAAGTATTAGGATTCTACCATTTTAAAAGTTAGAGAAGCAACTTATCAAAATATGTTTTACAAACGTAAAGCATTAAGGCATATGCTATAAAGAGTAAACATATAAGTATGAGTACATGTGCTTTTAAACAACAGCTGCTTGCTTTGAAGTTTGAACTAGATATTGATCTTAATACAGTAAGACACAAAAATGTGCGACAAATGATGATGACATTCTGGACACTGTTAAATCATAAAATTACATATAGGTACATATATTTACCCATTGATTGAGGCTACAGTGTATATACATACTGGATAATTCGCCATTGATGGAATCTACTATATAACATAGCTAAGGACCTTCTTTTTGTGTCCCTTTTAACTTGAATTCACCAGGATATCATATTTAACTGTAATAT